>JAYKAV010000223.1:3617122-3731299 GCA_035582835.1 Phoebastria nigripes
TGGAAATGTAAAACTCAACTTTTTTTTTTTTTTTTTAAGCATTTGCCCATGCATGACTAGAATCTAAAGAACTTGAACAATAAAACGTTTGATAGAGATAATCAGGAATGCTGCAAGGCAAATGGAAAAATTCTTTTATTACTCATGAGAAGCAACAATATTAGCAAAGTAATGCAACAGTCTTACTTCTTGTGTAGAAAATGTTATTACTACTACTAACAAATATATCTGAAGTCTCCATATTTATCTGAAGCCTCCATATTACAGTCTGTTAAGCTATGACCTCTCTGCTTAGTAGAGAAATCATAAAATTATTTCCCAAAACTTTTCACAGTATTTTAATAATAACAATAAAAAAATCTCAGCCTCTGATGTAAGCATATCATAAAAAGTGAAAACACATTCAGTACGTGACCTTAAAGATACACGACCTTTGAAGAGGAAATTTAGAATATATCAAAGAAGCAGAAGCCCAAAAGATAAGGGTAAAAATAAATTAACAGTTTATAACTGGTCATTATAATCCAGACAAGCCTATACTGGAACAGTGAAGGCTTAGCAGCAACTCACAGCTGGAAGATGCTAAGCTTTTCTCACCTTTATGTGGAACACCTATCTAGGTATTTGCAGATTCTTGAATAAAAGCATATTCTCCATATATACTTGCTTGAAATAGGAATAGCTTCCTAAAATTTCAAGGATTCTTACCAAGAAAAATCCTTGTATAAGAACTTGTCCAAAATTCCCAGGATCAGCTCTGTCCCCGTCATTGCAAGAAAAACGTACCGAAGCACACATTCTTTGCCAGACTAGCAACCCTGATGCACCATTTATTCCTTGACACACAAGTAAAACTCAAAAAAAAAACCCAAGGAAATTTTGAAAAGCTTTTTAAAAACAACTGTTCTTTATATTAGGCAGTTCAAAGTGAAAGCCATTCTGTATTTCCTTTCCTAACTTTCCCCCACTACTGAAGCATTCTTTTGGGTCAAGGGTCTTCTGTATCTGAGGTGGGATAGCTTGTAAATTAAGTTTCTCAAACGGTGTGCAAATGTGGCTAGGAATTAAAAGATAGCTAGATGCTCCTATGGCAATGTAAATGCTTACAAATAACAGCAGTCACATCTTACACTCAAACCTTACAGATTCTGAAGTGCTGCCATCATTTAGTAAGCATTTTTTTTTTCATTTTTAATAATTACATATTCTTCTTGAAGTATGAAACTCTACTTAAAACTTCCTGACCCTTTAAGAACCCATTGGAGGCCATGATCCATAGCAGGGAAACACTGTTCAACAGCAACCACTTACAGACCTCTCTTTTACAACCTCAAATCCTCTTTGTCAGGTAACTCCCAACAAGTCTTATCAGGCAATCAAAGTCTCTCACTAGCGACTTGTTTAATTACCATCCCTGGAGAGGAGACGTGAAAARCTGATTTATGTGTCACAGTAGCCAATTTGTTATCCAAGAGAGCTCCCATATCAGTGGAGGATCATCGTAGTTTAATAACCATCCATTATCAACACAACATGATTGCAAACTGGAATTTCAATTAGAAAAAGAAATAAAAAACAAATAAAATTAAAAAGATAAGCAAGCAGGCAGATCAACACTGATATAAAAATGCTGGATATAAAGAGATTCTTTGTCAGCATCAATTGGAACAATTTGTAAAATGGCCATGAGCAATTTTCCCCTTAAAGCAGCTTTAAAAGCTCAAGGTATTACAGCTATCTGTTCATATAATCCAGGTATTTATACAGCCCAAATATCCAAAATCTGCAAGCGACTGCTTGCACATTTGTTTCAGACACCTGCATAGCGCTTTTGCAAATTGGAGTTGACTGCTATTGAAAACCTTTCTGGAGATCCACTCTCCCCACCTTACAAAACTACAATTCCTGAAAAATATATTCGTCTAAGTCTGGAAGTGCTAGAAATTGATCTTTTTTTGATCGATTACTCTATAAAAGACAAGGAGCTCCAAGGAGCAATACCATGCACCCAGACTAACATTTTCACTAATCTCCACCTTCAGTTTGGAGAAAGCAGTCAGGCAGCTCCTGGATTGTCTCAAGGTCAAGACTTCCTTCTCTCTCAGAAGTAAAGCAAGCAAGCAATTTGCATTTAGAATGCTAACAGGCACCAAAACAGCAWGAGGCACACCACGAAGGACACAAAAAAGTTAACATTCTCTCTTATCATTTATGTTTTTACTGAAGAGAACTTAGCCATCAATGCAAAACATTGAGTGTAACAGGCAAGATTTTTAAATGTTGTCATATCCCTCTGGACTGACAATAGCGTAGGAAGAATAAGGATTATTTGGTAACTGATTAAAGTGACAAAATGAAAATACATGACTTTATTTTTAAAAAAACAAAGCTGAAGTATTTCATCAGAAACTAGCTCTCATCCCTCCTAACTTCAGCTGCCCTCTCTCCCAAACACAACTCAGTGAGCTTTCAACCTGTGAGAATAAGCAGAAAATGAGAAAGAAAAGGAAAAAATTCATTATTAAAATAAGTGATCTTAACAAAATTAAATTGTTATGAGGATATTAATCACAGTAGATTCTCTTTCAGATACTTCAGTTTTGACATATCAAAGTCAGGACAAATCTCAGCATTGTAGCAAAAGTACTGTATTCACAAACACATTCTAAAGCCAAGGCCACACAAGAACATAGGCCAAAGTACTGCAGAAGCTTCCACAAAGGTAGATTCTTTCCTCAGCAAAGCAAATTTGCAAAGACACGCTATTCTGTCCATGAGTAAGAGCCACAGGGCTGGTCTAAAGATTCTGATTATTAAAAGGGAAGGAAAGAGGTTAACACAAGGAAAAGCCTCTTGAACACTTCCAAAAGGAGGCAACCTCTGGCAAAAAAATGTTGAGTTGTATTAACGGCTTACAAACTCTGTATTCCTTAAAAAAAAAAAAAATACAGATAGCCAAACTCTTCTTTCCTTTATACACGCATAAATTCAAAATAATGTTATTGAGTTATCAAGAAACAGTCTGAATTTCTACCAGAATAAGACACTTTGGTTTTGACCAGCAGGTATTATTATTTTGCTTGATTTATCAGTAACTATATTAAATACAGTAAGATTATTATTGCTTAAAAATGAGGCATTTTTAACATTTTCTTCTCACGATTACATGTATTCATAATTAACCTTTCCAAGCTTAACCAATTCATTTCTAAAAGACTGATTCCTACATTAAGTTTTGTTGACTAAACTCAGAGATGCAGACTACATTACTAAGGAGTTTTCATTTCAAGTCAATAAATAAGAAATGTCTCTGTTTATTTTACCCCAAGATTCCAACTATTGAGACGTGCTTCGAGGTCACTGTCATCCAAAGAAATGGTTTTTTTATGACGATGGTCCTGGAACATAAAAAAAAAAAAAAAAAACCAAACAAAACATCAGAAGAGCTGGCAGATACATAATMWAAMAAAAAAAAAAAAAAAGCTTCTCATTGACTTGGCAATGCCTACACTGCACTTCCTAATAGTGTCATGATACCTCTGACAGTTTTCATCTAAATAGCTCGGTTACCAGTACGATACTGTGCTAAGAAAGGAATTCAGAGGATAAATTAGTCTGCCTCCTCACTTTAATGTTATTCTTTATTTTACTTATTTCCAAAGCAACGGCCTCCTTTACAAAGGGTGAGTTTACTAAACAAAAATCAAAATACTCCATTCTTCAGGCAACATACTTATTCTAGAAATGATCCATTTCCACAGTACCTTTTGTGGGGCTAATCCAGAGATCACCTGATCAGCCTCCAAAAAAAAAAAAAAAAAAAAAAAAAWTTAAAGGAAACCATAGCAAGGCAGGGATAGTTATGGTGGGCAGAGCTGCAAAAACAGAGGACAGAATAGCTGCTGCCCAGCTCAAGGCTAGGTCTCTCAGAAGAAAGTTTTTCCTGTAGGATAACAGTAACTACTGGTTGTATTTAATGTATGTAATAGGGGAGCTGCTACAGAAAATTTTCCTTAACTGAGATATAACACTATTTAGAAAAACAGAACACTGAAGTGTGAATTACTTTGTCTCATTAAGTTTTGTTAGCAAGAGGTTTGTGTATCGGCATGCAAGCACCTCTTTTTAAATCTGCTCATTCATTATGAACATACAGTGAATGGAGCTTTGACTTCAGTTAATCAACACTTGGTTGAGGCAGTTCTTAATGTTTCTTAAAAGACTCCCTGTTCCTCTACCTGGGCCTGAATTATGCCAGAACATCTGTGCGTCACTGACAACAGAACAAGATACTATTTGTTCCAGCCAGCCAAACGTTCATCAAACTGTTTGGCAAAGCAAGAGAGGATTATTTCACTTAAAGGCCCTTTTAAAGCTGTAATCACAGTAGAATCCAGTATATGGAGCTGAAGAACAATGAAGTGCAGTGACTTGTCTAACATTGCCCTGGAAGCCTGTGGCAGAGCCAGGAACAAAAAAAATAAACAAAACAAAACAGCAAAAAACCCAAAAACTTTAAAGCCCCAAATCCAGGTTTCAACTGAAGGAAATCCTTTCCTTTACAATAACTGTTCTACAAGAAATATATCTTTAAGTCAAGTAAAACAAACAGGAAACCAATAAGGAGAAATTTAGTAAATCCAGCATCTGTTTTTATTTTTTATTTTTAATTATGGCATTTCTTTTTTAAATTACATTTGTATATGTACAATCAACACACGCATTGTAAGTACATTCATACCAACCAGAGCCTAGAGCAGAGACATTCAATTTTTGCCTACAGACCATTTGCAGCCTGCCACGATCAAGCATCCCCTTGCTAGTCCTCTACTCCAAATGCATAGCAGAACACAAATTTCCTCAGAAAGACAGACCTCAGTTTATCCCACTTGCACTTCATGTCCTCATAAGTTCTTGACTAGGCCCTGTACAGAAGGGCAAGAACAGTCTATATGAATTGCTCAGATGTCAACAGCACACTTCCAGCTGCAATCTTTCTAAACTGTTCCTCTGATACAATCAAAAAATAAGTGTGGGCAGACCTATAATGTACATACAGCAAATTCAGTGTTTCATGGAGGAATGAGAGCTATTATAGATGCACTCGCTATGGTGAAGGAACCACAGGAGACAGACCTTTCCTGTAATAAAGACTGGACACTATAAGGCTACAGAACTCATTCACGAAGGAAAACAGCATACTTGTTGATAACATATATTTGTCAGGAGTAATTTTCAGTTTAAAGCTTGCAATTATACATACAATATCAGTAAATATTTTGGACTAAAAGGGTTTTACATGAAGTGTTTAGTGTCCTTCCGTCAGCCATAATGCTAGTTGTGGAAAGTTTGATAAAACAAACTGTCCAAAATTCACTCTTTCAGAGGTCAACCATCATTAAACAGAGCCAAAGACATCTATGCAGCTTTCTTTAATCTACTATTGCAAAATACAAGATGATGTCAATACAGTCAGTTTGCCAAGCCTAGGGAAAACAATGGAGCAGACATTAAACACACTACACTAAACAGAGGTCAACCATTAGGATGAATTGAGAGGATCCTACAAGAAATTCTTTTCCCCTGCACTTGCAGAGGGCAGATTTTGATGAGCTTTCGTCTTTCCTATCACTCCTTCCCAAATGTCTGCACTTGTACACAGGGATCATGACTCATGCAATTAGAAATAACAGCTTTACGGGGATATACAAAAACAATTCATTGAAACTAGAGCAAGTTTTATGACAAAAAGGAGAAGCATCTTACAGACAGTGGTGTGGCTAGGTTATCTTCATCTGTCCGGTGAGGAGGACTCATAGAATGTGATCTTAACGCTGGCTTCTCATTGTACTTGAATCTCTCCCTGTTATTAACAAAAAGAGTAAGCAGAAAAAGAAGAATTCATTTTCAACAACTTGTGGCACACAAAGGATGTTAATCTTAAAATGAAATCTTTTAAAATACACAAGAGAAAATAATTGTCAAGGTGTAAAGATCAAAAATAGTACAATAAAAAAAGAAAAATTTCTTATTAAAGGCATGTTAAAGGCAAACAAAAGCCTTAAGCATTCCATTAAAAAAACAACAGCCAAAAAACCCCACACCAACAAAAACACCAGAAATATCGTGTACATCACAGTATATTAAAAGGTGTTCTTTGCATTTCTCAGTTACTACGTGACCCAACATCTCCCAACAGATTTTAGAATAAATCTAAGTTAACTGAGAAGGCTGATCTAAGAGAATGTTTTTGAGACAAAATTGCTAAACATATGAGACAGCATAGGATAAAGCCCAGCAACCCAGAGAAGAAAAAGGAATGAAGGTGATGGTTGGCTGCACCATAGGGCAGAAGACTTTGGGAAGACCAAAAAAATGTGAGGTTAGATGAAGGTATATGTTCATACAACATACAAACCGGAAGACAAGGGCAAGAACTACGCATACAGCTCAATAGAAAAGCAATGACTTGAAAGGCCCGGGTGGAGAGTAACATGTCAAAGAAACAAGTCATAAAGACTGTATTAGTTGCATTTCATTTCAGCTCTATTTTATGGACTAAAGTGGTATATATGGGGGGATGGTAAAGAAAGGCCTGCAAGACAGGATAAAAGTACAGTATGAATAAGTACTCTGTCCAGTAGAGAAAAAAAGTGGACAGGGATTTTTTGGAAAAGCTTGTGTCATAAATAAAGCATTTGAACAAAAGGAAATTAAGAATAGCAGGTAGGTGAAGATAACCTTCACTGATGCACCTGGTCAGCAGACCTTTCTCAACTATAGAACAGTGAAAGAAAAGAACAGCCTGGAACAAAATAAAATAAAAATTKTAAGAGTTTATTAGATAGGTTGATATAGCAAAAGATCCAAAACAGTAGCGAAACATCCTTCAGCATATATTCCAATGTCAAATCCACACATATTAAAGCAATTAAAAACTCCTGTTAGTCCACTCACCTTCCTATGACTAGCTATATTGTATTAAAATCAAGTCAGACCATTAAAATACCTTTCATTCTTTCCATCCGGCAGCAAATTAGACAGTAAGTTATGCCAAAAAGACAATGAGACGAATTAAGTGTTTATGAACAGAAAGACAACTGTTGGATGTACAATGTAAACTAGTCACTTCTAAGAAGACAAACACAGACAAACTTCTCATGAAGCACACTGCCCCAGCTTTCATCAAAACAGCAGGGAACCGTGAAATATAACAAATGGGAGCGTACCTTCCCTTCCAGCACCAATAAATACCAACAACATACATGGATGCAAAATAACAATTGCAAAGCAGTAAATAGTTTAGATAAGCAAAGACTTAGAGGTAAAAAAGATCAGAGGAAATATAACAATAAAATGACTGTCTCTAGCATTCCAAATCATGCATTTCTTACCAAGATTTCATTTGACACAAAATTATCTTTCCTTAAAAGGAGACAAATCTTTGCCTGCCAGTAAATCTGCACTTTTATCAGACTTCTTTTCTGAACAAGTTCCAGTTGTTTAAAATGAGAGAAAACAGAATTCACAACCCTACCGTCAAGAGATTAAGGAATATCAATAAATATTCAAACCCAAGCTACCGGTAATATTTTTAAATTGACAAAATGGGGGAAAAAAGCCTAGATATATTCTTAGTTCTATATTTGCTATTTTGAAGAGGAACTGGAAAGGAAGTTGCTTTACTTGATTCTATAAACAAAATTTGAGAAGACCGTTAATGATGGACCGCAATTTTGCTCATATCAAGCATAGACTACCCGTTCACTCCCTTTTCCAGCCTTCTGCTAATACGAGTCAGGCAATCACAATATTATTTCTTTTTCCTCCCACGGCAGGTGAGTGGAGAATGCTCAGAGTCTTGACACCAGCCCTGTGACGTCCTCCTTCGGCCAAAACAGTGAGCTAGCGTGGGAGAAGGAAGCAATTTGCTGCTAATAAAGGAGATTAGTAAATAATTTCCTACTAGGAACAAAGTAAGGGAAACTCACTGACTCCTCCTGGTACAGCACAGCTACACGCTAACCTTTAACAATGTTTTTCAGGCATAACCTATAAACATACAGGAGAATTTTCCTATGGAGAAAGAAAGATCAGGTTTCTGTTCAAACCAAACTACACATTCCTAGAACCAATTCTCTCATGTTTCAAAATAAAGATGCAACTTTCTAGCACCAGCTGGCTTAGTCTTATTCATTTACACCCTAGTTTGCAAGTAAGGTTTGCCTATCTATTTTTTATTTAGCCAGATAAACAACTTCTTAAAGAAAAGCCAAAATCCTCATACATAGAAGTACATATATTGCAAGATAAAAATAACTATGAACAGAACTTCTCTGTTTGTTTGCTTCTTTTAAAGGAGGGAATCTTGAGATAAATAAGCATCAAAAAATTACTCAAAAAATTCCTCACTGACATTATCTATTTTGCCCTGAGAAAATGATGTAGTCTATCTGTAAGAATTGAGTCACAGTTGGAATGCAAAATTTTCATCCAACTACATGTATTACATACCTATGGGTACAGTTTTCCTAATACACATTCTGAGTAGAGACGCAAGTATAGTGTAACAAGATCACCATCTGCTGGCTCTCTATACAAACTGCAGATTCCAGAAATATTTAATACTTTACATCTTTRCTAGCTCATTCAAAACTGTAAATACAAAGAAACACAGGATCTATACGTTGAGTATAGCTAACATCTTAATATAGACACGTGTAAATAAGTATTAAATAAGCTACTTCTACAAAACGTAACAGCTGAAACATTTACCTTCAGTATTTCTTCCTGCATAACTCACACATTTTACCTAAGTTTCTCATTGCTATGAAGATTAATTTATGTAATCTACAGAGCTATCAACATTTCTAATTGCCAACACAAATCCAGATTTCCTTAGACACAGCCCCATTCTTCGTGTGAGTACCCATTAGCAGAGCCATGCCTATACAGCTAAGTTTCACTTCCAGATTTCTTTAAACCAGTAACTTATTCCATCACATTTACTTGCTTCTCCTGGCATGAAATAAWATGCAATACGGGTCTCCAGAGAACTCACCAGAGCCTTGGGAACCATCTGTTGATCACCAATGTAGGTATTGCTACAGTCCCACAGGACAAAAAAGAAAAAGTAAATTAAATAAAGCCTTCACTACCCCACCCACGACTTAGGGAACTTTGCCAAATCAAGCTGAATCTTAGGTTAAGATACCGAATGGGAAAAGGGGTCAGATTTCCAATATTTTACTATAATCCAGGTAGCGAAGAGAGAAAAAATATGGCAAAGAATACAAGTGACGGAGCAGGCGGAACTGTACTTCAGCCTTCCTCAAATGGGGACAAGCACCAGCTGGATGCAGAGGGAGGAGTATGCTGCCTCATCCCACTCAAATAACACCTCAGCTGACAGTACAAGTAAGGAATTCGGAGGAATTAGGTGTATTTTTATGCCGCAAAAACGGCCTTGTAGAGATATCAATATGCTAGATTGGGCCTAATAGGGCAGAGTTGTGCTGATATTGCTTTATTGCTTCTAATACCCAGAGTGATACTTTATCATGATGGTGCTACTCCCAGCGACCAAGACAATCTGATCAGATCTATGCCGGGTATATCTTGGCGTGGCACAATGCTATCTAACACAGATTTAGCTGAGGTCTCAAAAAGCATTTCTAAAGCATACTACATTCCTTGTTTTCATAAGGTCAAACCTAATTTTTTTAATTGAGGGTATTTGGACAGCTTTTCCCAATGGTTCTTTGTACCACCAAGCCTAAAGCTAAAGCTAAATACGGTAATACAGCTGGCAATTTCTCCATTCTCCACCTTTGTTTCTTAAACCACAAGTCTGCTATCAAAACCACAGGTTCATATCRGAGCATTTGAGTGTAAGCAACCAGAAGACCCCTTAGTATTAACATTGTAGGGCTCAGAAAGAGGAGATGTATCAGTCCTAAGAGCAACTTTTTAAAGGACTGTTAGAATTACACATAGTTAATGGATACATAAGAGGAAAAGTTTCAAGATACTCCGTATCGACGTGATGTAACTTGCAAGAGTGCCTATCTGTCATCCATCCAAATCACAGCCGAAAAATTAAAAAATGCAAGACTTGGCACTGTGATATATAGCATAAACATCAGTGTGCCTAAAAAAATGAACAGCTAATAATAACCACTTATGAAAAATATAAGTGAACACATTAAAAAAGCATTAGACTTCTGAAACAAAACCTGAGAGCATATTTATAATGCAATGAAACCAACCAGAAGTTTCATATAGAAGTAGAGCAAACACTTACTTCCTCTTGTACAGACCTTACTGAGTTTTTGAATAATATGCACGTCCTACCTCTAAGAGTGCTTTTTTCACCAAGGATTTCAGAGAGTTTAAACATTAACTAAACTTCAAAATGAGCAAACAAGAGGCAATTCCATCCATGACTGAAATGCAGCCACGTAAAAAAAAAGGAACATAGATCTTGATAATCAGTGCAAAGTTGCACTGCATAAGAAAAACTAGAAAGAAAGTAAACATTTAAGAAGAGAATGTAGATTAAAATAAAATTTACCTAAGATTCCCAAAAGTAGGACAGAGAAGCCTATGATTTTCAACAGTGTCCAGCTGACCAGCTTGGCACACCTTCAATACTGCAGGGACATTTTTCCAAGCCAACAGGAAAACAAGCCTTAATAACCTGATACATTTCATCCCTTTACCTGCTCTGTAAACAGCTCTATACCCAGCTGATTGGAACTAAGGATGCAGCTTAAGCTTACTGGCTGCTGCAAACCTACAAAAAGAGACTGTCCAATGGATTGCCATAACAAGATGCCACTACAAATACTCAGGATTCTGCTGTACAGCTGCAAATAAGCAATACTGAAATTTTGCGTTATCCTAATGACAAACATGCAGGATCTAGGCATAGGGGGTGCTAGTCACAACAAAGTACATGTATTTGTAGTAGACAGCATGATATAAATCAAAACATTTTAAATCAATCTCGGAGAGAGATTGTTCAGACAAGGATGGAGTCATTGCAAACAATCCTCCCCACACAGTAGAGCAAAACAACACAGCAGAGTATCCCACAGGCAGCAGCTCTGATTTTTAGCCTCATAAATTTTAACAAGTATAGCTGGTCCAGTCCGACCTTCTGTAATCGAAGATTCATGAAGCTTACGGGAAATATAAAGAAATCTTGCTATTTCATAAAGAAGCCATGATGAAACACAAGACAAACAGGTAAGTGTTTAATAAGAACTAACATGCTCTCAAAAAAATGGATCAAATCCCTCTTTCTTTGTACACATTTAACTTTTCTTCCTTTGTCACAGACCTGCAAAACTTGCTTATCTGCAGGGAGCCACTATGCTGTTTCCTCTAAAAAAAACTGTGAGCAACAATGATAGAACATCCTTTAAATCTACCATCTGTATGCTTGTTTATATTGCTATTCTCTACAGATGAAAGCCATTAAAACTATCTGATATAAAAACTCCTTTCAACATTATGACCTTAGACTACAACTTTTTTTCTTAATATTATACATTTACTCTCCCCACATTTTTTGTCACTTGCTTACCGTACGTTCCTTTTATTTTGAACTGTATAGAAATAGTGAAGATTAATCCACCTCATTAGTTAATACCACTTTCCAGTTTCCATACATCAGCATGCAGAAAACAGGACTGTACAAGAACTCCAAGGGGACAGCAACTGTTTTGATCTATTTTAAGAAAAATCTGGCCTGAGAGTCTTCTGCATCTATACAGTATTTTACCACTTCACTTCTTACTGCCTGTCCACATTTGTCTGTGCTTCCCTCTCCCAGTTAAGTAATTTTGTATGAATTCTGTCTCTTGCCTTGTGACCACTGTGCTTTGCGACCATAGTATCTGAGGTCTGAAAAACATAACCAGAGTACCAGCTTATTTGATAGATATTTAGAATGTCAGAACAATAGCTATTATCTACTTTTGAAGTCTACAGAGGATGCTACCAAGTTTACAGAGAGTATTAACATGAAGAGAGATAATGGTGCAAAAAGGTGGACCATGATTATTTTTACGTCAGCAAACAGGCTCTTTGTACAAGTCACGAGTACCCCACAGCAACCACCAGTCCAAATCACTATGAAGTCCTCTCCTCAGTTGCTTCTAAATTTCTCAAACTATCAGTTTGGCCTATTTATTTTCCATGCTAAGTGCCTGTAACTTAAACGGGAAGGAGAACAAGAGGAAGGGAAAGAGGATAGAGCTACGGGATGTGGACGAAGACTTAACAGAAGCCAGAGAAGACAACCTAATGGAGGAATGTAATAACAAAAAAGTGTAAAAGTTATCATTAAGTTAGAAGCTATTACCAGAGTTTCTGTATATAAAGTACAAACACTATATTCAAGATGAGTCCACGAGGAAGTGTAATAGATTCATACATACAAATTCAAACGTACAGAGCTTATCAAATCAAACATCTATTAAATACAAATCAAATACGGAATAAAGCAAATACAGAAGTCTTACCCATATTTAAGTGGTGTTGCTAAAGGTGATTCCTCTTTAGAAGATAACTTCCACGATTCCTCATGCTTAGATTCACTGTTTCCTAGTTCTCCCATTACCCAGGCAGGTAAGCAGTCTGGGCTACTACTCCGAACTCTTGTTGAATTCGGTTCATCAAAATAAATTGACTATAATTAAAATAAATGCAAAATCAACACTAGAATATATTTACACAAATATATTCTTTACACTGTTAATGTCATTTCTTGCAGGAATATCTGCAGCATAAAAATTCTTTTTCCAATGAGGTCAATAATGTGTGCAAATATTACCTTCCCAACCCACGGAAATTAGTACAACAGGCAATGGTGTAAAAAATGTTTTCCAGTACTTTACTTCTTTCAGTATGGGTAATCGTAGYAGAAATTTGGAGTGTTATCTCACTAAAGCTGATGCCATAGTATATTGACACAGTATATTCAGGTCTTCAGAAAACAAACTGCAAGCTTAACAGTATCTCCATGAAATACTGTTATCTTTCCTTTCGTAGAGTTTAAATAGCTGGAGTGTGTAGCAAAAGCCAGAATGGCAGACTACTGAAGTCACCTCATTTAAGCACATTTTTCCTTTTAGAAGACCTATCTGCTGATTAAGACAAAATATAGGCTCAAGGGTCTTTTATTACATCCTGTCAAAGAATTAGACAAAAATTATCTTTCTGTTCCTTCAGAACACCTATTTTTATAAGCCTTCTTAGAACCTGAATTTTGAAGAAGAAACAGGTCTCATAAAAGGTTTTGCACGTTGAAAGATTTTTCCAACACCAATTACAAGATATGCAACATAAATGCCTGCATTTACCACATGCAATTCCACTCAATTCATTCAGAATTGTTTTTCAAATTTATACCAAATCAAAGACTTATAAGTGTTTTCAGAATACCTTTAAGCAAGTTTGTCTTATAAAGAAGTTACACCCACCATGTACGAAGGTAAAGGTTTCAGTATTCCTGGTTCTGGTTTATGTGTAAAAGGACCTTCCAGCACACCTCGCTTTAGCATGTGGAGCAAAAGTTTTGCATATAGGTTCCGATTCTTCCTTCCCACTATTCCTGTGCCAGCTCCTGAGGGTTCACATAGTTTTTTAATCCACAGTGCACATCTTTGTCGTTCTAAAAATATAGATATACATAATCACTATACATTTTCAGAGCAAATCAAACACATAAAATAACAGAAGCCATTACTGGTCACCAATTTTGTAGATGTTTCCTTTCTATCCAAAAGCTTAAAGCAAAACAAACAAAAAACCCCAAATGACTGAACCAAATGAAAAAAAATGGTTAAATACCTAGACTAAAAAAAAAAAAAGTCTTTAACAATAGTTCAAATTTATGTCATCCAGAAATATCTTCTATAAATTCATGTTTACCAGAAGTTTACATGAGTTCAAGAAATAGCATGTTTGCAATCAATCTCTAATAAGTATAGAACACTTAAGTTGCCAGGAATTCTGAACTCGCTGCAAGAGCTGCCTTTAACTACAAAATACAGCTTGCATGAGCGTTAATATTTTAAATACACAATAAATCTTCATTCATTCTAAAAACCTCTATTTACACAAGCTTTGCTACCAGATGATGAAACTATTCATTTGATTAAACGGTTACAAAGCAAGGTCTTAATTTGTAGGGTTTGTGCCTTTAATAATAACCAGTTTGTTCTAATCATTAGATTTATAAAACATCATTTATTAATTGATGTTTATATTATTACACATTCCTAAGCCAAATTTTAAAAACCTTATCTCTAAAAAATATTTGTAATTTTTAAAGTGCAATCTCAAAAACAATGCCTTTTAGAAGCCTTTAGTTTCTAGTGAATTAATTTTTTAAAAATAGATAAGTTAATGTATTTATGCAAAAGCACATTTACATCGCCAAGACAAGACAGATAAGCTCAAACAACAGCAATAGGTACCTAAAAAATCCAACTTTAGAAGTTGTAAAAACCCCCCCTCAAAACAGCACCTTATAACATCCGACATTACGCATCTGGTTAAAGAAAGTGATACAAGTACACATAATAATTATCAGTAACCTAGAATTTTGTTATTAGCGTTTCTCTAYGTGCACATTTTACCATATTTACCTGACCTATGCTGTAGCTTTAGAACATGAGGCTTCATATCCACAACACAGTGATCAAATTCTGCATCTAGTTTTTCCCATATTTCCTCTTCACCATTCATTTTGAAAGAATACAAAGTAACCTGCAAAATTATTCACATTGAAGTAGAAAAGATCAAATACCACTATACGTTAGTCTCCGTTCATCTCAGGCCATGCAAAGACATGCTTTGGAACTATACAGAAAATAAAACTAAATATTTTATTATGTGCAAATAAACACAAAAATAAGAGTGAATCTTTGCAATCAACAGATATTCAAYGCAATCTACAAGAATGTGTTTGTTTAGATTTGAAAATGAATAGTCAACCACACAAAACGGTATTCAATTACACACAGTTTGCATAAAACACCTAAAGGCATCTGTGTCATAGCCACATTCATAAGTTTTTCTTCCTTAGAATTAGTTGTTTGTTTGTGGTTGTTTTTTTTTTTTTAAAGAAGAGGGGAAAAAAGGAGGAAAAACAGCAAATAGACCTATGAGTTAAAAGTAACAGCACCAACAAGTGTTGTCAGAATTGTTTTTTAAAGAAGGAGTATTGAAAAAACAGCCAAACAAGAGCTCTTTATCCAAGGTCACCTGTCATTAATCTCCCAGCTGGCGTATGCATCTTTTTTGTACATCTGAGCTTGCAATTAGCACATTTCTTTGCCCACTTGAGCTGAACACAACAGACAGCCTGCTGAAGCCGATGGGGCCTCTCCCTGCAGACAAACCCCGTTACAGCCCCGGCCCCGCTCCCGCGCCGAGGCCCGGCCGCGCCACCCCCCGCCCCACCCGCAGCATCTCTCCCCGAGCAGCGGGGCCCTCGCCGCCCGGCTCCCAGCTTCAGCCGCCTTCCCTGCGGGGCGAAAACAAGTGTTTTCCTACTTCCCTTCCTTCAGGTGCTTTATCAAGCCGCCAGCTAGCAGCCCCGCGTCTGCCCGGAGCTGATTTGCAGCGGTTTACCACAGCGAACGACCCCGACCCCGTTCCCGCTCGCTGCCGTGATGAAGTTCGCGGGATTTGATGCCACAAACCGCCCCCAGGGCCCGCACCCCGGCGGGGCTTCACCCGGCACCCCGGCCCCTCTCCCGCAGGGGAGGCCGCCCCGCTCCCCTCACTGCCCCCGGGACACGCCGCCCCCTTTACCTCGCTCTCCGTAGCTCCCAGGCCTGGCTCCGAGGCGGGGGGGGCCGAGCCGGACCGGTGGGTCCCGGCCCCCCTCAGCGGGGGAAAGGCCTCCCCACGCAGAGCGGGCCCGGCCGAGCGGCCAACGGTTCAAACCGACCCCACCCCCGCTCCCGGCGGCCCCCGCCGGCTGCCGGCCCCGCGCGTTTCCGTTTCCGCGGGCAGCCCGGGGGTTGCCAGGCGACGCGGCCGGCGACAGCCAGGCCCGGCCCGGCCCCGGGGCGGGAAGCCTGAGGCGCCCGCGGGGGCCGGCGCCGCTCGTGAGGAGAGCTCAGAGGGGTGAGGGGGGAGCGGTTGCGTTTGGGGATTTGCTCGTGCCCAGAAGCCGGTACGGAAAAAACTCTTTGGTCTTGAGAGGGTAAAACTGTGCGTTGAAGGTGGTCCTGTTACACCGCAGAAACGCAATCGCTGCCTGCGATCATTAATCACTGTCCGAAGTGATTAGCGTCAGCCGGTCAGCAGCGGCTGTCCCAGCCGGGCCCACCGCACCAAACTGTGCAGACATCGCTGCGCCCAACGCTCTTCCCCCCAAAAATACCGATGCGTAGATAGATAAATATTTATGTATACACTCAGTCATGCATGCACATTAAAAACCTCAAGAGGGCCCAGCAGAGCCTGAGGGAGCACCAAGGGAGAAGTGGGAGACACCAGAAATTTCGTGAGGTTGGCTCGGGTCGGCGTCACGCAGGGGATGGACCCGGTGCCTCAGCACCACCGGGGAGCCGGGACTGGAAAAGTGAAGGTGCAGAAGTGGTGGGAGATAACTGGGCTGTTTGGGATGTATTTCTTTGTTTTAATTGCTGCTAGTTGGTTATCGGCTAGATCTATTTTTGTATCTTCGTTATGATCAATATTTGGGGAAAAAAATGCTTCCACTCAAAGCTTGGTGAAAAATATTTGCCACTCTGAAGTTAAAGGTCAATAAATCAGAAGTAGCTGTTGAGTCTGAGCAATGTTTTTGTAGCCCCATAGTGGGTGTCAGAAACATGAGCRGATAAAATAAGACTGAAATTGCAGGTGCAGGCTGAATAATCACAGAGCCAATTTTAGCCACAGATTCTGAGTATTTCTAAGTAAAATTTGTTCAAGTATATCCTTGTAGATAATAGAGTGATTTTGAGTTCACTTTAAAACATTGAATATGCTCAGTATTGTTCATGTGTCGTGGGTTGTTTATGTCCTATCCCAAGGACAGAAAATAGGAGGGGGTGTTGTGGAATAGAAAAATTTAAAAGTGCATGCCTGACATTTCTACACAAAAGAGAGAGGTTACACTTGTTGTTTTGTAGCCATGTCAAGAAAACCATCAATTAATCCAAAAGAATTAGAGAAATCTCCCAGTCCTTTCAGCTCTTCAGCTTCTTCCTGAGTCAATGAAATAATTGTGTGTATGTGTGATCCCAAATAAAACGTCTGACCTCTTTGATTCAATTAATTCTCTTTCCCCAAAATCTCTCATTGACCTTACTGTGTGTATGGCATCTAAAGTGCTTTTATCTCGAACGAGTAAACTCTTCAACTCTTCTAAGCTTGATTCACATGCACATATACATCAAACAAGAATTTCTTAAATGTACGGTAGAAAATTGGCTGTTTTCTTTGATTTCTCAGCTGATCTTCAGCAGAAATGATTCTGCATTAGGGCTCATTCGGTGATAGCTATGACAGCTACACTGGTTGCCTACTCAGATTGCACACAGCTCCTTAAATCAACATTTGCATAGAAACAGTGMAAAAATCAGTGGTGGAGTATTTAATCCACGGTAGAATCTCATGAGCAGATTACAAAGATTATTTATTATCTTTAAATTCCAAATTTAAAATAATTGTCATTTAATATATTTTTTAAGATATGACTACTTTTAATCTGTTTTAAAATAGTGGAAGATTCTTGCAACACAGTAAGACTACTGGGTGGCTGACTTGCTCAAAGAGCTGGACTTGCCGAACTTTTCACCTCTGGATCACCACTTCAGGTACCCAGATTTGTTAAGGAATTTTGTAACCATTATGAAATCATTTTGTCCAAGTCAGTCCAAATCACAGGAGACAGACAACAGCTTTGTTAGTCGGTAGAATATGGAAGGCTGAATGGACCTAACAACATGACTCTTTCCAGGCAGGTTTTTCAAGGGCAGCACGTCAGCATGTTGGCCAGGTGATATGGTGAGGTTTGCATTTCTGTCTAGCTTTGCAAATCTGCTTTTTGACAGTTGAAAAGGGTTGGAATTTCTAAGCCAACTTTTTTGTATGTTGTTGTTCATTGATTCATATCTGTACATTGCCTTCAGATTTGAATGTATCTCTGTCATGCTCATGACAAAATACTTTGAAAAACTGAATTTGCTGGTGTATGATGAAAAAGAACACGAAGCAGAGCAGAACCTACGAAATTGGAACAAGTACTCCAGGACAAATTTCCTGAGAGAACAGATCCTTTCTGGGTCTGCTTACCAATGCAGAGCAGGGTGGCCAGAGAGGTTGAAGCCTACCTGCGTTGATTTGACAATTGCATAACTTCTGTCCAAAAAGAAAGAAAAACTAAAGATTCAAGAAATGACAGAGGTCTTGTCTCCAGCCAAAGCTGCAGCCTGGACACGGTGAGTACTGATGTGCACTGACCCTTCAGAGGAAATCACTATAGATACGCGACTGTAGAACACATAGATATCCCAACCAGAATACAGAACATATTCCCAATTTGAATTGTAAAAATATCTTCATCTAAGTAAAACACATTCAGTACTTTTTTTTTCATCTCATTTTACCATGTTTTCTTATCTCTGTAACTCTCTCAGCAGGTTGCCGCAAGTAACATGAGCACAGCTTAAGGCATTCTTTCAAACATCTTGGAAAAAAAAAGGCAGGTTTCACTCACTCATACCAGCCTTTGGAACACCTCTAGTTGCAATACATTATTTTTCAGACCTTCTAAG
This sequence comes from Phoebastria nigripes, assembly GCA_035582835.1. Taxonomy (NCBI): domain Eukaryota; kingdom Metazoa; phylum Chordata; class Aves; order Procellariiformes; family Diomedeidae; genus Phoebastria; species Phoebastria nigripes. The sequence goes on from JAYKAV010000223.1 coordinate 3,635,932, forward strand.
CAAACCTTTCATGTCTGAAAAGTTGTGATTCACAAACACCTCACTACTTCAAAGACTTATCAGGTCACAGATTTTTTTTTCCCTCTTCTTGCTTCAGGAGACTAGATAATAAATTCAGTGTACAAACATTGGCTCCTAAGGGTGATTCTTTAAAATATTCAAATACTGCATATCCAGCTAGGAAGCAGGGCCAGCTGATGTGATCAGTTGTTATCTTGCTGCACAGGTAAGTAGAACTGGGAAAATTTGCATAGAAAAATCTGAATGCTCCTGGGCCAACTGTTTTTGTGCAAAATACAAATCATTTCAGGGAAAAGTAGCATTTCTGTGGCAGTGAATGCTAACTTTACTTACGCCAACTTCACAGAGTTTTGCTGTGAAAGACAAGTTAATATTAAACTGTGTTTGGTATCTCAGCTACCGTCCTGAACATCCCGATCCCAGAGATGTATCCACACAACATTTAGACTAGATTTCCAAATAGATGGGTTCCTGCCAGCTGATCTATGTATGTGTTAAAAGTAATTATGAATATCTTGGCCTGTAAGTCAAACGTCATTCAAGGATCCCACTTAAACACGTTAGGAACCAAAACACAGTGCACATTGTACCAATGAAATACCTTCTTCAGTTGCTAGCGTGAATTTGTCTGTATATCTCTACATTAGAGAATAAAATTGCTGATGAGTACAAAGTCTTATATACTTAATAAGAGCTGCCTCAATCTCTCCGTAAAAATAGGAAGTATAAGAACAAATTATATCAGTCATACTATTAAAATATTCATGTGCAGCCTTCAGAAAAAAAAGATAATTAGAGTATGTTCAGAGTTTTTTAATGGTAGCTGTAGCATCTTACAAGTAGTTTGATCTTAATGTTAAATGGTCCTTTTAAAAAGTCCTACAGTAGCTTGCTTACTGTGTATCTTACTTCTGCTTTTAATCACAGAGAAAGCTTTTATACTTCAGAGGGAACCACATATGACTCATGACAATTTATTATACGTGTACAACAAATATTTCTCTATCACTTTCCAGTATGTTGAAATTATAATTCTTTCTTCTGAATGGAAATACGGACATAAGCACAAAACTTGCCAGACTGGATCATACCAGTGAACTACCTGTATCATAAATCAAATTAAAAGTACAGTTTACTTCAAAGCTACTTAATGACCAGAAATCATTACTATTGCTCAATGGTGTACAATTCTCTTTTTTTTTTTAAAAAGGAATCAGTTACATTGTGTAATATTGAAACAGTGGTAAAAATTAACAGCTGTTTAAAACAACAGTTTCAGGTGAAGTTAGAATCTCAAAAACATAAATAGACTTACTAACTTCAGCAAATTTTTTTAAAAGTGTAAAAAGAACCCTTTATCTGATGTTATTGACATTTAAACCATGGTTGGATACTGGGCTTCTAAACTCATTTGGAAATCTCAGTCTTTCTACTTATGTAAATTCTGGAAAATCCTAGGCTGCTGACCCTCTGTCTATCTATAATTAAAGGTCCACTCCCTGTCACAGGGGAGCAGTAATGGAATCAGAACCCAGCTAAATACTAACAATTAAGGCCTTTCTGTATAAATCAGTTAGGAGCTAAAGGATTTGATTGATGATTAGGTAATATTAAATAAGAACACACTATTGGCTGAAAATTACTTTATTGTAAAGGGACTGCTATTGAGAAAGTCATTTACAATTGCATAAACGTTGGAAATATGGAAAGAGAAGCAGTATTGCAGGGATTTTGAAGAAGGCAGAGAAAAGAGAATGAAAGTTAATGGCTGAAATAATATGTCATAGCTCGTGAAAGAGGCTGGTAGGGATGGTGGTTGGGAAAACAGCTGAGACTGCATTCGCAGAGAGCCCAGAGTTCACCTGGAAGTTTACACTCACAGAACCTAAGTTTTCCTCTCATATACAATGTTTTGTCTCAGTAAGGCAGAGATTTAGTACTGTATTACTTTTCCGATTCATGCTTGATCTTCACATGGTTTCATGTCTGATGGGTCCTTCTTCACAAGAGTTGAAAAAAAGCCACGTTCTGTTGAAAACAAGTTAGGAACTTGGGTTAAATTCTTGAAACGTGTGATAGCTGAAAATGATATGTTTCGTGGACCCTGCTAGGTGAGCAATCGATCTTTGCATCATAGTAAAACCACTAGAAGAAATACATTATTTTAATTTCTATTTTAATGAAAGCTAAGCTACATCCATCAGAAGCGAAGCCAAATGTGAGGAAAGGTGTTTTCATCATGCATAGGCTGTGTTTTTTCCTTCACTTACAAATGAAAATAAAACTTACAAGGAATATTGATAAAACAAATGCAAAGCATTTCCTCTTGCTAACAAACTTTTTAGTCTGTTTATTTATTCTAAAAACCTGTGTGCCTGTGAACCAGTTCCTCCAGCATCAATTCCTCACTACAGCTGTCAGCTGCTTTTTAACACTCTTGGTCCAAAGTCAGAAGCATTGTGTTACCAATCAGCATAACGTGGGAGTAATTCACCAGAATGGGAGTGAATACGTCAGGTTCTCAGGCTGCAGCAGTGTTCAGGCTTTTTTCCCCTGTAGAAGACGTTGATCCAAGGATTCATGAAATCCCAGGATACTTTACTTACGGCCTTTTGTTTGGGCTAGGCCACCTCTAAATAACACCTTCTAAGAACAGAACAGGGATTAAAGCAGGGCTCTGACGTAACCAGAAGAAAAGTCTTGCTGTGCATTCTCTCCTTCTCTCAGGCCATTTCTTCCTAAATACCCAATAAGTTTAGTACAAGGCAGATGAATTAGCCAGTCAAATAGGGCTCGAAGATGAATTATGACATCGCCCCCCACACTAAAGTACTTGTTATTCCACCAACAGAAGCTGTTTTATGATTAGCCTAGCTCGTACCTTTGAAACAGGCGGGGAGAGTAAGGTTGCCATCCACACATGGAACAGCTACGGTATAGGCACAGGATTTTTCTTTATTCTTGCAGAAGAAGGATATAGTTTCACCATGTTGGATGCCTTCCTTAAGGTCGTTCTGAACTCTTTTCTTCTCGCCGTTGTATAATACTACAGCTTTCTTAACTGGTATTTTACATGGTCCTGTAAAACAATCCAGTTGTAAAGCAACACTTAAGGTAATTAGAACTTTATTTTGAAAAGTGGGTAGATTAGATCCCATCAGAAATCTATACAGGTGACATTTGGGAATGGAAAATAATGTGTCCCACACATACATAGTACTTCTGCTGGTATTACAATGCTGAAGAAATTCAGACCCCTAAGCATAGGGTCAAAAGTTTCCAGTGAAAATCCAGCCTCAGTAAAATTTCTAATTATATTAAATAAGAAAAGGAGAGGAGATACTCAGACAAATAAAGTTACATGGCTGATGGCTGAAGTCAATGCAGATACATCATGTCATACAACATTCAGTGCTGGGAGTGGTCTTAGATTATCAGGGCCTTGAAATTACTATTTCGGTTTTCTTTTGAGGACAGCTCTTGCACAAAGGTGTAAAAGTTCATTAACAATCAGAGCAGTGGTCTTTTAGGAAAATTCAATTCGGTACGTGGTTTCTAACAGATGGTGTATGCATACCTTTACAGGTTGGCTTTGTGGACCAGTTTCCAGTCTTTTCACATCGGGAATGCTTAGGTCCGTCCAGCACATAGCTGGACTGGCAGCCGAAGCTGACGCTTTCGTTATAGTGATATGTTCTACGAACAGCAAACTCTATGAATCCGTTTTCTATTCCTGTTGGAGTGGGGCATGTGACAACTGCGGTACAAAAACAAAAGCAAAGCTTTATCAATGTTGCGGTTCTAAAAGACACACTAGGTACTTCGAAAAATGCATACAACTTTCATGGTGGTTCATTTCAGCGCCTTGCATAGGAAAACATAGCCAGAGGAAAGATAGTTTTAAAAAAACAAAACAAACAAACAAACAAAAGCTTCTTTTAAACACACATCTATTGCAATCTGTGGTCATATCCAAAAACTACTGAAATGTGGCATAGTTTCACTGAAACCAGTGAAGTTCTTAGGACTAAGGGTAAGGTTGTCTATTTCTTAGCTTAATCCTAGCACTTAGTAGAATAAAATGTCTGCTGCACTCTGGAGGCCAGGCTCTGATTCCCCACTGTGAACTACGTTTAGCAGGTCTTGTTTATATAACCTTTATACCTACAGCAAATATTTTGTCAATCCCATGTTGCATGCAATCTTGTTAGCAATCACCTCGCATTCACAAATCTGACTTTCAGAATAATTCTACTGTATGTTTGCAATAACAATTATAAAAAAAGTTATTACRGTTGTTCATATAATTTTATATATATATAATTCTAGGGAATATTTTTAGGTGTTGACAAAAGTAAGTTACTTACCCTTGCACTCTGGAATGCTGCTCCAGTTCCCGTTGTCCATGCAGGTAGCYGTCTCATTCCCAATAAGTGCGAGAGGAGGTACACATTCAAAAGTAATTGTGTCCAGGAAATTAAAAATATTTCCAGGTTTTAAGCGACGGTAAGAAAGGACTCCAAATTCAGGAAGCGAGGGAGGTGCACAAGTCACCGCTAGAAAAGCACAACATTCATAGAAATTAAAGCTTAAAGATCAAATTATTACTAGAATCACAGGAGCAACAGGCTTATAACCAAATTAACCCACACCGCCCTTTACAGAAGCATAGCTAACAAAACAAAAAGTTCAGATTAAAAGTCTCAGGAGCCTTAAAGAAAGTAATTCATGATTTTTGCTCCATTTTTCAGATAATTTTATGCAGTATATTGCTTTTTCAGTAAAGTGTTTATGCAGGACAGGTTATAGCAAAAACATGTATAACTGTTGCAAAGGTGTGACAATATCCTCTTTTTATATACAGGGAGAATGAATTTGAGTGGATAAGCATCTTACCTTCAGCTGTAAATAGCATCCCTGATCCCGGCCTCTTGTACAGACCTTTAAACTCTATTTCTCTAGAACTAGAATCCACACATCTAAACCCAAACATACCGGGCTCTTCTTGATTTTTCCTAACCATTTTTTGCACAGGACTACAGGAGGCCTCTGAATAACAGTATATGTAATTCTGAGCAATGTAAAGGAATCTTTCTGTAATAAGAATAAGGATAGAGTAGTTCTTCAGTATTTAAACACGTACGTTGACACTGTGGAAAAGTTCCAGTCCACTTTCCATCTGCCGTGCATTGGCTCGTTCTTGTCCCAACAAGGTTGTACCTGAAAACAAAAAGACCTGGTTACCAGAAAGCTTAACGAACATGGAGAAGAATCAAGTTGTTCTTTGCAAGAAAGATATTATCATTTCTCATAAACAGACTTAAGAGTCCAGTTCTGAAATCCTTCTCTAGTTCTAGCACTTACTGACCTCAAAGGAAGTTTAGATTCAAACATGAAAAATTGTTAGTATTCRAGTATTGCACGTATCCAGACAAAAGGCTTGATACAACAAGATGTTTTGCCGTTTCAACTGTATCTTCTATCTTATATATTAATTTCTACAAATGATTAATACTGTGGATTTATGTAAGTAGTGAGCATTGTTTTGTGATTGCTTGTGTAAATGTTATGGTTTCTTGGGAGGAGTTCCTAGCTAATTATGGCAATTAGGATCCAACTATTGCAAAGAACTCAGCACTCTTTAGAACTAAAGTCACTGAGGTGCATTATTTTCTTTTAATGCCAGATAGCCCAATTTAATTTCCATAGGCACTCTAAATGCTTCTCTCTCATCCTCTGTACTTACATTATTAGCACTTACTCTGGGTTTTAAAGAAATGTTCATCACGTATCGATCATATCAATATCACACAGCTGAAAACCAGTAAATTATAATTAGCAAAACTAAATCAAGTCCCATTGCTGTATTTGGTATCATAGTTGAATTTATTTATTCCTTATCTTGCTCCTGTTTTGCAGAAGGAGGAGGTAGCTGAGGCTGTTGACACTCTTCGGTGAACTTTAGGCTATGTCTCACCTATGACCTTCCCAGGTCAGCACTGTTTATTAATTAATTACCCAAGTAAAATGAACTGCATGCTACTATCAAATGTTTCCCGGCATTTACCATAACTATTTTTCTTTAAATGCATCCTCATTTCTAAAACTGGCAAGTAACCTTCAGTAAAAGTGCATTTGCTCCAGGGACCAAATTAGGATTAACCTCATGTTTTCATTTACTGAGCCCAGGAAGGCATAGAAACAAAATTTTCAGTCTCCGGAGCCTAAAAGCATAACAACTTAGATGGAGATTATCTGCTCTCTGCTGTAGGATTCCATCTCATGATGTAATAAAAGGATTTAAAAAGCAGGGGAAAGCAGTCCAGAATAAATCTTTGCATAAAACCTCTGCTATTTTCATGGTTTCCATATCTGTAAGACATTGCTTTGGAGTAGCAAAGCTCCAGGATGTTATAGCCAAGACTGAACAGAGGAGGATCAGCAGATATGCAATTTTTTTTTAGTTTCTGAAGTGGAGGTRGGCTTTTATGTGCAGTTTTCTAAGTTCCCTGGCTTGCAATACTGCAGCAGGTGATACTAAAATATAATATTGTAGTTTAGGTTATTTATTTAACAGCATGAGGAAGGGAACACTTACCCTGGTTCACATGAAAAACTTATAGAACTCTGATAGTGGAGGTCTATGAAATCAATTTTTCCATGCTGCAAGGGTCCAGGACTGGGACATCTCTTTGCTGTTAATTAAAGATAAAAAAAGGATAATATTATTTCATGAGGCATGAAGCTAGAATAATGGAAATGAGTTGATCTTAAAGGGGTCCTGGTGTCTTTCACGTTTCTCCACTCCTGTGTACTACATTTCATAAGTCTAGCTATTCTACATTTCTATCTAAATATAGTTGTTTCAAAGTTTTTGTGATTAAATAATTTTTAACATTTGATTGTCTGAGKAAAATAACTTCTATGCAACAAAATGATAAAAATGAACAAAGAGGGATACAATAAATGCAGGTGTTATCAAGCAGTGTATGTCATTAGAGTATAAGCACTGCTGGGCTGAGTCAGATTAAGGTTCACCTTGTCCAGGTGCAATCTCCCGCACCATCTGGGAGCAGAAGCTTAAGGGAAAGCGTGGGACATGGATGGGAAGACCCTTCCCCTGTTACTTGCCTCTCTTCTCCCCCACACCCAGTTGTCTTCCGACAAGTAAGGAAAGAACAGTTGGAAAACAGAAGTATTTCAGTTTAAATATATCAGATTAATCACGTGGACTACAAAATATCCTTTTCAGGTCAGCGCATGGCATGTCAGCGAGATGGCGTAAAATCTAGGAGTAGGATTTGCTTTGTTTTACTTACGTAGGCATAACAGCGTATTGAGAGGCCACTTGCCAGTCGGGAGGCAGGTGTACTTCCTTTGGCCATTATTGGGGACGAACCCAGGCCTACAGGTATATTCTATTTCCTCACCCACGTCATACACGCTTTTGTTTACATCAATTGTGGCAAATAGCACTTCTGGTGGCCTGGGACAGACTGGAGGAAAGGAGACACTTTACAAGAAATTGGGCAGAAATTTGGAGTTGTTTTAATTTCTCAACTGGAAACACAGGTTTCTGTATTATCATCGACTATAGTACGTTCCTGCACTGAGCTAAACGGTCCTTCTGTAATCTATAGGTACGTAACTTACTGAGGCAGCTGATGGCTGCTATAAGTATTAGCCAGAAAAAAATGTGTTCTTCCTCTTCTCCTCGGCAGATCTATCAGTGGCCCCAGTTAGGTTTTGTGTCACTTTTTTTTACTAAAATTTACTTTTGCTTCAAAATGGATTTATGAAGGTATTCTGCAAAGTGAGTCAATTATGGTAAATTATCTTGGACAAAAGAGGGTGAGAGGGACTTAGAAGCAAACTAATGCGTTTCATCTTCAATCTAAATTAGTTTGGTGGGGTCAGCCTGAAATGAGATTTTTTTTTTTTTTTTTTTTTTTTTTTATTTATTTTTTTTTTTTTTTGGTTTCCCCAATTTTTCTGTTCAGCGGGGCAAACACTCTGTTACATTAGACAGTTCTGATTCCAAAACAGCTTTAACATGTTGACAGCGTGAACAACTCATCACCCGGAGAGTGAGAACAGGAGGGGAGCCGCGAGGGAGGAATGGAGGGTGCAGACTGCGCTCCTGCAAAGGACATGGAGAGAGGCTCCTGCTRAGATTGTGGGGAGAGAACAGAGGAACTCAAAGCTCGTGCTGTAGAAATGCATAGCAAACAGAGGGAGAGAGTACATGAAACAGTGCCCAGAGCCTTTGGCGTGGGGGAATGGAGGAGAAAAGCAAGGCAGGAGCCGTGCCGGGCAGGCCCTGCAGCGGAGGGGAAAGCGAGGTGAGCAGGGAGCTGGGCAGAGGGACGGAGCGAGGTTAACTCCTGGCACACGTAATGCCCCCGGCATGCAGGCAACCTGGTTTCCACAACTTCTGTCAATATTTCTTCTGTTTTCCTCCATTTTAGACTTTTGTAGACAGCAATTCACCTCACTATCGGAAGAGATGGAGGAAGGAATGGAAGGGAAAAAGAGAGGAAATATAGCTTTCAGAGAAAATTCCCCTTGAAAACACTTGACTGGAATTGTCTGAATCCTGTTGCTTTCTCCAGCTTCACTCATTCACACTTCAGGATAGTATTGGCTGTTAGAAAGTGGAAGACGCTTACCTTTCGCTGTAAGAGCACAGTGGCTCAGAGCAACTACGCATGCAACCAGTGCCAGGGAGTACATTGCTGCCAGTCCACAAGCCCAAATGACCCTCGGTCCAGTGTTTCTTCCCYTAAAAATAAAGGCATCCACAAAAGGATGGTTACATATTAACTCTTTGTATTTATTCCCATCCTAGTAAACAGAAGATAAAAGGTTCCTTGTGTTGTGTGTAATAAAGGATGAAACAACCATCACATGTTGCATTCGTACATAATGCAGGAATTCAAATAGCGATCTCTGCTGAAAACATCTCCTCTCCGGTTGTTTCTGCAGAGCRTCTCCTGTTGGGACCGATGTTTTTGAAAAAACAATATTATCTTCTCAGCATCTTTAGAGGATGAGGATGTTTGGAATACGATATTGGATCAAATAATAGAACTGTCACTAAGAAGCTTTTGTTTATCACTCGAGCGTGTACATTTCTACGTACCAAAGAGTCCTGAGAGTTATAACAAAATCTTTTTAAGGCGAAATGATGAGTGTTGGAGTGACATTGGTATTGTCATACACCTCCAGTGATGATACCAACTTCATGCCGATTTACACTCGAGGATGATCTGGCCTGGAATTCAGGCTTCAGGGGCCTGTTTGATCACATCCGTGTCGTCAATAATCATTARCCGATAACTAAAAGCAGCAGAGACAGGGCTCACAATGCCAGCGCTGCAGGAAAAGTGAAATAATGCTTCTGGACTGTGCTTATTTGTGACAAGGGGGTCAAACTTAAATCATATTTTTGGGTGGTATAAAAACTTGTTTTGGTGCTGTGATTTGGGGTCATCAAGTCAAAACTCCACAGATATCAGCTGAGGTTCTGATCACTGCAGTTCTCCTAATTTAGCAGATTTTAACTGCAGGAGCATCTGAAGTGCAACCAAAATAACATTTGTGTAATCATTGTTCYACGGTTTGGTGTTTCTAATCTAAGTATCCTCCTTCCCTGCTGACTCACAGCCTGTGAGGGGGAGTGAGGGACATTTGAAGCTCTAACGAGAAGCTAGGTTATGTCAAACTCTTACTGCTGTGATCTTAAATGGTTTTTTTATTTTTGTTTTATAAAGTTTCTCTGTTTGCATTTAAAACACAAATTTTAGCCACAACATTAAACAATCAGGAACATGCTATTCTTCTCAGAAAGAAAATGCTGTGAATGTCCTGCTCAAAATATTTACCAAATACACAGTGCCAAAGGGCAAAGTACCACTGCTAAATCAACAGAAAAAAACTGAATTCATTTTCTATATTCACATGTGATTATTTTTCCATTTGTCACAGCCTGCTTCTTCCTCTTCTCTTCCTTTACAAAATTTCACAAGTATCTTTTCCCTTCCCAACACACTGCAATGCTGTAATGAACTTTCTTCCCTCTGGTTTAAATCCTTCCTTAGATCTGCCTGCTATTTTGATTACATTCTTTTCTGTGTTTAAAATAGCACAGGAGTAGATGGGCACAATTTTATCCATGTCAACGTTGACCATATGATCACTTCTCACTGTGCTCAGCAGATGGCAGAATGTACTCTACCATGTACCATACAGATATAAACGTGAACTGAAAAGTTTTCTATACTACATTAAGAAGAGGGAAAAAAATTGGCTTAAATTACGTGCACATTAATTTTTGCATAGATTTTGTGTGTGATTACGTTACTGCTTTTAAAATTGAAAGTAAACCTGATTAATTGCATGTAAAACTGAAAGAGGAATGAATATTTAAGTATGCGTTTCACACAACTGCATAATAACTGCCAATATTGTGATTCTTTTTGAAAACGTATTTCTCTGCAATAAGAAGCATTAGAATGTACGTTACAAATAACTGTGTCTTTTCCAGTAACTGGAGAAGACGTGATTATTATTGTATGGATTTACTTTGGCAGAGCATGAGCAAACCAACCTAGTTCTTTCTGTATTTGGTGATAGTATGCAATTATATATACCATCTGATTTTCCATCACATCCAACCCACTCCTTTAGCACATGTGCTATTTATTATCATAGCTCCTATAAACCAAATCATGAAGCAGAACTTTCTTTCATTAGTGACCATATAAATACAGAGCAGACTGATGGTCTCTACCACAAATAGTATTATATTCTAAGGAAAGAAATGGTAGCTGCAAGCGGAGAAAGCAGTGCAAGAACACCCTGAGATGATATCGGCTAGCATGATATGCGGAGTATCAGTATCACAGCAGTCTAATTGTTACCCGGTTTTGTGCTAGCATAACCTAAAAGGAGAATATGCAGGAGGGATGTGAATGAACTGGCTCTGCAGAAGCAGTGTTGCCCAGATAAAAATATGAAGGGCAGCATAGCAGAGATCAAAAGTGCATGGTTGAAAAGATAGCAATTAAATGTTGGAGACCGCCATCACTGGCTGATCAGAGTGGTTTCAGTAAGGAATAAGAGAGAGGAAGAGGATAAGCCAGCAAAGGCCTTAAAAGTGAAAGTAAAAATGTCATATGGAAGAGAAGGAGGAAAAAAATAGTAGAGGGATGCTAAAAGGAAAATGATGATGAAAAACAGTCTCTGCAGCAGCATTCTTCGTTGACACCAGGGGTCAGCTGGAGCTGCCATGACAATAGGAAAAGACATTATAATAATCGGGACACGGGATAATAAGAAGGTAGACAAAGACTTTCAGACAGGAATTGGTCTAGTGATATTATGCAGAAAGTTTGCAAGAACCAGACAGACTGAAGGTCAGTGCGAGGTAACAGTTCCCCCAGCTAATGAGCCAGACCTTGCGTCCTTCCTCTAATCTGTCTGTCTGCTTCTTTAGTTGATGCTGTAATTTTCCTGATATTGTAGGATATGTCACACCTCTGATCCTGCCACAGACTCCCTGGCAGTCTGTCCTTCCGGACAATGAGCGTTGGGTCTGCATTACCCACCATTCTCAAGACGTTATGACTGTTCTTCAACCAGAAAATGCACGACACAGCCAGTTCAAAACGCAGATGTTTCTCAAATCAACAGGAATGTATTGATTAGGGACACTGAGGTAGAATATTAAAGAGAAGCCTGAATGCAGTCCTCCCTTATGTGCCAGCATCTGCTTGCTGAGGCAGTCTCTGGCAGGAAAGCTGGCCTTGGGACTGTACTTGGACCAACAATCTCATCCTTTTCCTGCAAAGATAAGATATTCAGATTCCAGCTTCCTTCGTGCTGTTCCTTTTGTTTCACATGTCAGTCACTGGGTTTTCATGTGTACACCCACTCCTCTCTCCGGAGTATGAGGAGGTGATGGTCAGAAGGCTAACGGATGTATCCGTGTTCCTCTGCAGGAGCAGGTGTTAAGCCACGGGTCCAATCATGGCCCTTCATGTTGCCAAGATAGTTCTATTAATATTTGTTCAAAGTTCATTTATGCACTGCACAAACATTTTTATCGCCTCTACTCAATACATCCAATATTGAAGTGAGTGCTCCATTGCACTGAAGAGATAAGAAATAACAAGTAAGAAGGTAAACTGAGTCATTTTTAGCCTTAAAGAAAAATAATTGTTTTCAGTTCTGGACAGGTTGAAATTATTCCTACTTCCTAAATGTTAGTTGCATTTCGTRTTTAATGGAGAACTGTATAAACAATTTAGATGTATACATTCATTATTAGCAAAATATTCAGCCAGCCAGAAGCCAAGATCCATTTGCAGTGAATTATTTTTCAGTGAAAGTTTGTATTTCATGTGTTTGGAGATGTTGGAAGTCAGCACACAGTAACTGTTATTGACCTGAAAGAATGCCTCGGTGACATAAACAGTAACCAGTGTCTATATAATTCTTGAAAAGATTATTTTCACTTAGTAGCATATTTTAGGGGTAAACTGCAGTTCTACGTACCACGGATGTTCCGCAATGGTTTTTCTGAAGTTAGCGAAATAATTATAATTTTAGTTCTAGACCTTAGATCGCTTTAATCACCCACCAGTTTACTGGAAGTGTAGTATTAAAACACCCAATCCTGTATTAATCTGGGATGTCAGAGGGCTGGCACTAACAAATTTTCCAGGTGATAGCAGGCCTATATTCTCTCGCAGAGGCATGAAGGTGTTCTAGTTTTCACATGCATTAAATTCAGTCTGCAAAACCAGAGAGCATTTTAAAGCTACTTCCTCCTCTTCGCCTTCTCATTTCCTGCACAGAAAATCCGGAGAATCTCTCTCACAGTTCTACTGCGACCCAAATATTGTGAAACAGTCTGTTCCTCTGATAAATTCATCAAAACTCTGTCTAAAAAATCCTGTGTTAAATTTCTTCATTGGGAATGTTAAATTATGAAGCCTTGGGGGCAAATTGTTCTCTATGAGAGTTTGAATCTGCAGTGAACGGWTCTGCAAGGGACAATTTTTGAGATGTCGACATAAGAGCACAGTATGGAGCCACAGACCTTCTCGCCCTTTTTTGCCTTGTCCCACCTTTTTGCCTTTTCCCTCAGTGCAGGTGTAGGGATACACAATTGCATGCAAGGAAGAAGCCAGCCAGCCATCGTAAGAGAGAGGTCAGAAAAGACAGGGTGCTCTCCAAGCTGAAGCCAAACCGTTTCTCTTCCCCATCAAGCTTGAAACAAAGTTTTCAAGATTCCCTTCATCATTATTGTTCTGCTTTCTATTAAGCCAGATGCCACAGATTTCCGTGAAAGCAGCCTCAGGTTGTCATCTTGTTTACAAGCCGGAGAGAGTTCAGACCTGGTCAGGATCTGATGCAAGTTCTCCAAGGAAAGCGCACTGCTGCAGGAATGCACTTTACACTTTCAGTACATCAAAAATGTCATTAGCATTCTACCACTTTCTGATCCAGCGGAGCAATCCTTGCTCATTTTCGTTCTAGGATGACTCCATCCCTCCCGATAAAGGATTTCTCTGGGTAAACAAGAACGCTCTTAAATTGCCTGTGCTTCCCTTGGCACATTGCCATAATACTATCAGAAAGCCCAGCTACCACCAGATTTATTTACTGCCATTCCTTGGTTTTCCCAAGTGACGGATAAGAGGATCAATAATCAAGAAGCCATTTGGTATATTCATCCACATTAAAAACTTCATTGAAAAGTGTGTGTGTCTAAAAGCAGCCTAGAATTGATGCTCTTTGGCTGTGTCGGAGGCGTCCATCGGTATCACCTAATAAATCGACAGCTTCAATCTAGATAGATGCTATGATCTCTATTAACCCATGGATATCATCTGTTAAATTCTTTCTGGGCAGAGGTCCAGAGTGTTCCAGATGAAATCTACCTTCTTTGCAATTCAGGTCCTGTACAGTGTAATCAAAAAGTGGATACTGATCTCCCTTACGGTCCAAACCAAAACCTTCGCAAGCCAGGCAGACTCTTGTCATTGGCTTCATTTGGGGCTTCTTAATGGGATTTTATCAATGTTTTTATATGTGATTTGTATCAATTTATATACAACTAACAAAACTACAAGATTAAGATTTTTTCCCAAATCTTTATTAATCAACACAAATAGTTGACTATAATTTTTCCTGATACATTTTTAATCTGGTATTCTTAGCAAATTTACTCCAAAAGGGGAAATTCTCAACTTCACTGTTGACTGACAGGTCTGAAAAAGCTAAAAATGTAGTCTCAGAACTGAACAATTCACTGTCCTGGTTTCAGCTGGGATAGAGTTGCTTTTCTTCCTAGTACCTGGCGTCCAGAGGGAAGGCCATTGACTTTTACAAGCTGATTTTTAAGAGTGTTCTTCAATATTTCAACACAAGTGGGTGAGTTTAGGGCTAATGCAATAGGAAAGATTAGTTTGTCTTGAGCTAGACATTTTGCTAGAAAATCATGCTGCTGTTGAAGCTTCCTCATACACCTCTGTTGATGTGGCCTATGTCTGATGCTCATGACATCACATTATTCTGCATCTGGATCCTGTTAACAGACTCGTATTGTACCACAAAGTATGGTACTTTTATAGTGCGGACCATTAGAGAGTAGRAAGATATCAATAAACTAATTTCACTTTGTGACAGCCTCTAACCTCCAGCAATAAATCCAGGGCAAAGCCTTTCTAAGAGGAAGCAGATTTTGAAGGGGCCAGTATCAATAACTGGAATCAGATTTTCAGAAGGGCTCAAATTCTATTTAGACAACTAAATGAAGGCCATGCTTTTAAAAGTGCTCACTTTATTAAAGTAAATTTTTGGTGTATTGGGTTCTTTGGAAAATGTAGCTATCTCTTTTGGTTTCCAGAAGGCCACTTAGCTGCTTTGACAATCTCCACATGTGTGTATATCTCTAAACATTTTGATTCAATTCTTTGATTGATGTAATCTGCACCATCATCTAGCCAGGTTTCTCTTGGAGTTTTGCATTTATTTTTTTAATTTTATGTAAAAATAACAAAAACAAATATCAGAGGTCAGTTTTCCTTTTTTCATTGCACATGGAGATTTTTCCTTGCKCAGGGAGACACACAGATGCTGCCAGCGTTTTGGCAACAGAACGAAATAAAATTGCAATCGTTCCAACATTGCCAGAACTGATATCAGTGACATTCTCATAAATTTAAGTTTTGAAAAGAGAAGATGTCCAGATGTTTTGGAAAGAACAGATCATGAGCATTCTACAAAGTGTAAAATACTTATGATACAAGTTGAAAATGTGCAGAAAGCACATGTATGTATGCTCGCTACATATTTTGTTTCTTTTTTTTTTTATTTCTAGAAAAAAAAAMCTCCTCATTTTTCTCCCTCATGTCACCTAATCATGTGGTCATTAATGAGAGGGTCATTGTTTTTCCATGGACATCAGAGTATAGTCAAGTTGAATAATATTAGCCCACTGTACAAGTTGGCTTAACCACTGTTCTGAACCTTTTTAAGGCAAGCTGCCTGGCTTTTATATCACAGACGTGACCTAATACATCTGGAACAAAATCCACTGGCACTTGCATATGGGATGCCCTGGGTTTTTTTTTCCTTAGCAGCATTGTGGGTGCAATGTCTGATTTTTAAAATTATGTTTTCTGGAACACAACTATTKTAAGATGTAATTCATGTTGAAAGAGCATCTGTAGCATTTTATTTACATACAAATAGCAATTTTGGGCTATTAAGGTCACCCTACCTTGTGAAACTGAATGGTAGCATGAGACTTACTTAGCGCACCCTAAGGAGATGTTCCCTTGTTATGATATGTATTAGTCTGCTAATCTTTTCAGTCTTTAATCCACAATACTGGATTAAAAGACCAAAAATAGTCTCTACTGTCATTAAAGGACAGTTTCTGGGGTTTTTTGGAAAATGAAAATTCCAGTGGGGAGTTGAATGAATGTTAAATGCTAACAAACAGAATCCTTCCTCGTGTTATGTCTCCGCGGCAGAGAGGTTTTTCCACACTTCATTTTTCAGTTAACTGTCACTTTGGGTTTTTGAAATGTTTTTTTTTCGAAATTAATGTCAGCTTGTTTTGTGYGTCAGTGTTTTCTCTTTTCAGTTCTTCTAAATCAAACAAATATTTTAAAGCTGTGTTTGTCCAGCCAAACTTGTGTCATTTCAATTATTAGTGTTTCCATAAGTGTAAACACTTGTGTAGAGCACAGACGGACATGGTATAATTGGAAATCATACCGTTGAAAATGGTATTCTGCTTTCTCTACATCAACATGTCATAACATAATGGTGGCACAGAAAAAGAAGTGAATATCCTGTACATTCCAGCTGATATGAYTTTGTTTTCCTTTATTCTCTAGAATAAACCAAATGCAACATGAAAGTTACTGTTTCTTGTATATGTGATAAACGATATTCAGCTGTCAAAAATAGTAATTTGAAGTACGATATATATAATATCTATTTACACCTCATCTTCACATGGCAAAATTCTACTCAGCTTACTCTTGCAAAATTAGCATCCCTTTCAATAGAAGATTTGTGGGAATGTGGTAAATAAAATATACACACTTTTCTGTTCACATTGAAAAAGTGGGAAATTTCACTTTGACTTCAATGTCAGCGAGATGACATCCCGTGGCCCATAACTAGCACAAAGAGACTGTAAGTATTGTCCTGCTCGATCAGGAGCTATCTGGTGCTAGCCATACTGATATTCCAAAACTGATGTTTTCCAGCAGTCAAGCACTATAATTTACGCTTTGTACCGGTTTAGTGTCAGAAAAGCACACCGGAGATTCCAACAAACTATCGGGAAAAGGCTGCAGGACAGTGTAGTGACTCGGCTTTCCTAACCTGTTTTTGATGGACATATTTTAGTCTTTGAGGGATCGCATATAGACATACCTACAGAGTTCCTTTTACCTGCTACATGTACAGCTTACGCTTTTAATGCAAAAAGACTGGAAAAGATAGTTTTTTGAGGGTAACTTTTTGTCAGCTGGCAGTGATACAGTAAATATTTTTTTCTTTAATTAAAGAAGAAAACGAAGGCCGTAGGAGCGGTGGTGCTGGTTCAGGCAGGGCCCGTCTAACCGAGTATTTTGTCTCTAACAGTGACCACAGGTGCACACCTAAGAAGAAGTGAGAACAGGGCAAGCAGATATGATACTTCCTCCTAAGAATCTCTCACTTTCTGGGCATTTTCCATTTAGGGAATTTTCTGAGCCAGCTGTGGTCTGTGTTCAGTAACATCCAATGTTTGTCTCTCCCAGGCTTTTTCGCTCCCCTGAGCCCATCTAAGCCTCCTGCACCAGTGCTGGTTCTTGCGTTTGGTTCTTCTGGGCAAGGAATTCCAGGGGTCAATTGTCCATTGCAAAAACCACCTACTTTGTTTCTTACAAACCTGTGCGCCATGTTTCTCTAAATAAATAATAGAGGCTCTCTTGTTTAGTTGGTACAAGAGAGGTTTGTTCTTTTCTCCACATCGTTTGACTGCTTTGTTTATATTTCAAAGTCTGAGTCTTTCTGCCTTTTTTTGTGTGTATAGTTGAAGACTGAAAATTTGCCTACACAAGAGAATTGTTCTGCTGTACTCAAAAGAATGTGAATTACTTTTTGGAAGAGATATTCAAATTTTTCCAGAGTGATTGCTGGTGGGAAGGACAAAATCTGCAAAACAACAGTAATAGCAAATACTCCAGCTGAGCCAGAAATTTTTATTTATACAATCTAGAAAGAGACAAAACCCATGAAACATCCCAAAGGACCCCCATCACATTTCAGTTTATAACAGCATCAAGCTCTGATTCAGCTCTATAACTAGGAGATGTTTTAGCATGCTCCTAATACACCYGAGATGTGAGAAAAGAAAACAATAGGTTGTCACTCATATTCTGATGAGAACACTGATATAAAAAAATGTATTTTACACTCAACATTCTGTATATCATCAGCCATTTATTTCCAATTCTATGGAGAGCTGCTGTGAGGATAATTCACAGGCGGCTACAAGCTGTCTGCATGAGGTTTTTGCACCACTTTCAAGGAAACTCGAGTTGAAATAATGGCATCATTTACATGTGACAAAGGGAAGTAGGATTTTGCTGACTAGGATGTATCAATGAACTGCAATTTCATCTGTGGTAAGTGATTAATTATTATGATGTGCCATTTTTCCCCCCAGAACTTTTCAAAAATATTTTTTCTGTGACATATCATCTCTCATAGGACTTTTTTTCTGTACTTAGTCTTCTTTTTGACCGTGTTTTAATACATACATTCAAACTTTCACATTAGTACTAGCATGTGTAAACAAGCTGTCTGTCACATGGAATAATTTAATAATAAAATCTGTCCAATGGCCCAGTACTTCCCAACCTGCAATCTGAGTAGCTTTGAGGGCAAAAGGGCAGAGAAGAAAATTAGTGTAAATGCAGAAAGAGACAGATAGAGTCGTGCAGCCTGTAAATGCACGGATGCAGAAAGACACAGAAAGATGCAGAAACCAGTGTTGATATAGGGAGATACAAAATATTTCTACCTCCTTCTCACCACTTGGATAACAGACATACAAACACTCACACAAATGTATTTATTTATGTTACCACATCCTACCTTTTTCTAATTTTTGGAAACATTTAGGGTACATTGTTGCCAAAGTGTCTGGGTAAGAACAATAATCAATTTTGTTGATGAATGTGTAGTAGGATCTGGAAAAACCATAGGAGTAGTGGACATTATCTCATAATTAATAGCTACTGGTCAAAACATGACAAACAGACTTATGAAAGGGAGCTTCAGAACTCAACTCTATAGGTGATTTCAAACAAAGAATGTGTTGCATGGAAAAAGAAATTAGGAAAACCTGGCTTCTGAAATGTGACTCTGAAGTCCGGGTATTAGTGGAAGCTGATAACTGCTTTTGACTTAATTGTGGCAAGTAATTATTCCACAATAGTGGCTGGTAGAAATGTCTCATAAGCTGCCTGCATGGAAATTCCTTTGGAAGACGAGACTGGGTGAAGCAAATCATTTTTAGACAGCGGGTTTGCAATGATCAAGTCATCCTTCCTAAAAGGGATTTGGAAAATAGCTACTTGTTCTGATAAATCTCTAGAAAAGGAAGTGGTTGTAATTTGCTTTGAAATGTGAGGAGAAATTAGGTTGTGAACTTCCTTATAGGTCTCAGGCAGGAAGTGATTCCTGTTTGTTGAATATTTCTTACACGCAGGAAATAATAGAAGAGAGAGCCACAACTACCAAACAAGTTGATGAAGGTGTTCTCCTTGGCTTTCTCTTTGAGTTGACCTGATGCAGCGCATGTAAATAGGGACAGAACAATCCAGACACTTTTCCTTTAGGAAGGAGACAATTTTTAAATTGCTTTTTGATCCAAAAATGATACAGGCAGTAGCGTGCTGATCCAGCAGATGAGTAAAAAGAGAAGGCATTTCACAGGCAGCAGAATGACTCTAAGAAACCCCTTTCAAAATGAACACAGATGCTTGCACTTACAGACCCAGGATGGTATTGATGCAAATATAGAAAGGACTTGACAAGTTGTGCTTGTTACAGCAATAATCAAATTCTTCAGAGAAAAACTCATAAACCATCCAATGGGAACTTCTATCAGGGACGAACTCTATAGGATATTATCCAAATATTCATACAGGAGTAAATTTGTTATCAGAAGACCCCGTAAATGGCGCTTTGGAGTCAGGAATTCTGGAGCTGCTTGCCAGGAGATTGGAAAAGCTGATACTCTGATTTAATAACCATGTATATGCCTGAACACAAATAACGATAACGCTGACTCCTTGTCCAGATGGCCTGAATCAGAAACAAATTGCAAACACTACCCTAAGCAGAAGAGCAAGTCATGGGCTGCTAGGGGGAATGTGCGTGCGCAGGAAGAGRTGGCAGACATCTTTCCTCCAGTAATTTGCAGAGGAAGGAAGGATGAGTTTCGGTATCACCCCCAGGACCTGAGTGCAGAGTAGGAAAAGTGGGTGTCCAAGCAATTAAAGGCCTCCCAGCAAGAGGATGCTGATGTTAGGTTAGCGTATACCAAAAGCATCTGGTGAATGGAACATAGTAGGCCTTCATGGTATTGCTGTAAGAGTGCCCTGGTCATAGTGACAAATCTTGACATTTGACGGTGAATATATACACCTATACATGTATAAAAAAGGATTGTTTAAGTGGCATGTGTCCAGAATACAGTAGTAAGGGGAGTTATATATTATATAAAGGGAAGGTTGTGTTATAATGGTTTACCTAGTTGTCTGAGGATTGCTATGCACACATAACAGATTTTTTCTCTTGCCTGATGTGTATAATCACAACATACAAATAATTATTCAGTTTGAGATAAAATGAGTGCTTTACAGAGACAGCGTAAAGTGATCCTAACACCATCTCGCAGTGTCACGACTGGTGTCGTTTGCCTTTTCCCTGGGGCCTAACAAGGCAATCGGCAGGTGCAGAACTAAGAGCCTGGGGCACTCGCCGGTGTTTCGGTGAATGAATCTTGTCCAGAGTCACTCTCAGGAAAGAAACTGGAATCCAAAATGATTCAGCAGGTTTGTGAGATTTTAAGGAACAACCAAACGTACAGATTGCCCCAGATCTGACGCAATGAGAGTTGCATCTGATTCAGTTCGATTCTCCAGTTTCRGTAGCTATGTTTGTACTACAGCACTAAAGGAATAGAAATAAATACGTTCCATATTTCTTGATAGAACACTTAATGAGAGTACAAAATGTTTCTTAGTGCTCCTCATGCTTTGGCATAAGTTAATTAAGGCAGGAAAAACCTATTCCCTCTGAAGAGGAATAAGGGATTTGAAACGYGTAGAATAGGTAGAAACCAAATTTAAAATCTTTATATTTTATTGAATTTCAGATCAAATTTGAAAGTAGTTGCTTGCAAAATAAAAGTCCATGAAGTGAGGGCATATGGAAACAATTTATAGGGCATCTGGCTTGATTCTGTAAGTTCAGAAAAAAAGCAGGGTTATCTCTGTCATCAGTTATTTGATGAAATGCCATGGACGTACCAGTTCAGCCAGGCTGCACCCAGAAACCTAGGTTTTAAAATTAAGAATAAGATCACATGTAACAAGTTATTTCCATTCTGTGGTAAATGTCCTTGTGCACTTTTCCCRTCAGCAAATAAGATTTAATTTGAGTTAATTAGCTGGCTTTCATTCTTGTGAAATAAACCATATTACACATGCTTACACAGAGAGACTTAGGAGTATGTAGATATATTGGGGTAGAGGAACTTTCAATAAGCATCCGTTTCCCCTGTGTGAAAATTTGTAGCCATGGGAATAACTTTTATTTAAAAAATTATGATTAGGACTTGGGTTTTTTGTTTAGCACATATATTGTGTTTTTACGCACATGCGGTCATGCTTTATGTGGTTCTTCTGAATGTATGGAGATACTGAATAAATTGCAATATGAGACAATGTATGTATGCCATAGGCAGATAATGTTTCTATGTCSAGGGACTCGTGAACATTTTGTGTGTAATGTGAATAAATGAAGATGAACGGTTCTATCATTTTACAGCATACTTTATTGTGTTGTCAGTGTGCTGCATAAAAGCATAGTAAAAGTCTCTTGTGTGTATGTTGGATGTATTAATTAGTGAAAAAGACTTGCTGTACGTTTCCTACACTTTTTGTTGAGGGTATTTGTATTGTATGGTAAATTAAAGATATATGACACACTGCAGTGGGGCAAGACAGCGAGGCCACCCTTCTCTTGTATTTGTTGTACGGCCGGTGGGTATAGTGTGATGTACAGTTGTTCAGTATGGCTTCAAACAGCTTTTGCATGTACGCGACTGGGTTTCTGGGTTGCAGGAAGGGGAAAGGTTTGTGAAGGAGAGCATCTGGGCTGCAGCTTTGTTTGTTGTGGTGGTGGAATAACATATCTCAGGGTAGGTACAGGAAGCGCGCGCTGTGAAAGTGGCAGAGCGCAGCTGGGTATAGGTTAGCCGTGCTCTTTGCGATGGTGGTGGTTGTGCTTGCGGCACTGTGTAGCAGCTGTACTGAGTAAAGCTAAAAGGGAGGCAGTGCTGCAGTGCCGGAGGGTCACCGGGCCTGTTGCTGCCAGGTCCCTGCCCGGGCCCGGGGGCTGCTGAGGGCAGCAGCACCGCTCGGTGCCGGGGCCCGATTTGCAGGGAAGGTATCAGTTTTCATGGCCGACACTGAGGAAACTGTGTGTGAGCTGCCCTCTGCGTGCGTGTATGTGTGAAGGGAGGCAGCTGCTGTGTGCGTGTGAGGCGGAGAGAGAAGGGAGCCGGCTGCCCTCAGCGTGTGCGTGTGAGAGGAACCGCTCGGTGTGCGGTCTGTGTGGGGGAAGCCTGTGTGGGTGCGCGTGAGGGGAACCGGTGTGTGGTTTTGGGGGAAGTTGCTGTGTGTGTGAGAGAGGAGCCGGTGCGTGTGGGGAGAGCCGGGGTGTGTGTGTGTGTGAGAGGAGCCGGTGCGTGTGGGGAGAGCCGGGGTGTGTGTGTGAGAGAGGAGCCGATGCGTGTGGGGAGAGCCGGGGGGTGAGCCGTGAGTGAGAGAAGCCGATGCGTGAGAGGAGCTGGTGTGCGTTACGTGTGTGAGAGAGGCGCCGGTGTGTGTGTGTGTGAGGGAAGCCGATGCATGAGAGGCGCCGGTGTGTGCCTGTGTGAGGGGCGGGGGCCGCTGACGAGAGGTGGCAGGTGCTGACGCCCCCCCCCGGAACCCCCCCCGCGGTGGGCTCGCTCACCCCGCGGGCGGAGCAGCCGGCGCGGGCCCGGGGCCGGGATCCTCCTCCCGCTCCCTACGCGCCGCTCCGACGTCAGGCGCGGGAGCGGGAGGCAGCGCCCAGCGCCGCCGTTACCAGAGACTCGGCGGCCGCCGGACGGGGCGGACGTCGGGGCGGCGACTCCCGGCGCGGCCCGGCTCCCGGCGGGGGGGTGGAGAGGAGGGCGCTATGGCCGACGTGTTCCCGGGCTCCGAGCCCGGCGCGGCTCCGGACGCGGCGCGGCGCTTCGCTCGCAAGGGAGCCCTGAGGCAGAAGAACGTGCACGAGGTGAAGGAGCACAAATTCATCGCGCGCTTCTTCAAGCAGCCYACCTTCTGCAGCCACTGCACCGACTTCATCTGGTGAGAGACCCCCTCGCACCCTCCGGCGGCCCCTTACCTCCGCCCGGGCCCCTCAGCTGTAGGGGATTCCCCCCTCTGAGGGCAGCAGCTCCCGCCGCCGTGCCCGGGCCCCGCTGGGCGGCCGTCCCTCCCCTCCCCTCCCACCCGCCGGTTCCGCCGGTCCCGCGGGTGGCTGCCCCCGGCCTCTTCCCCCAGGGTCGGGCAGGTGAGCCCCGGTGGGGCAGAGCCGTGTCGCCTCGCTGCCCCCGGCTCTGTCGCATCCGCCTCCAGGGTGGCTGTTTGCGGCCGCCGGTGCTGCGAGGGGCCCCTGCCCGAGCCTGGGCGCACCTCGCTCTCGGGGCGGGGGGAGCCCCTGAACTTGCCGGCGCTGGGGGGGGGGGGGGGGCAGCGCTGGCTGGTGCCGCAGAGATCAGCTGGGGCTGAAGACCCACGCTGGGGACATCGCTTCCCAAATCATCCAGACTTGTATTTCCTCACTTCTTGTCCACCCCCGACCCGGATTCTTCTTGGCGTGGCTGACTTCGCCCGCGAAGCCCCCTCCTCTGCGCCCGCCTTCCCGCGGCGGAGGGGAGCTCAGCCCGCGCTACAGCTGCTGCGGTGGAAACGGAGGGGTTTCTGTTTCAGGCTGTGGGTGTTGCTGTGTGGCACAACTTCTGTAGCCCTGCCTTTAACTTTGTGATCGGTGCCTGCTTTATTTCCTCCTGCTGCAGAAGGAGGGCAGGGAGATTGGGAACGCACAGTGACACTGCTGCTACATTACGTGTTTGGGAAAGGGAGGGTTTTTTGAAGAGAAGGGCTCCTGCTGGAGAGAGGGGAGGAAGGGAGGAAAACTTCCTACCAACACCCTCTTTGCTAAGCTGTTAGGGAAAAAATATACCTATCAGCTCCTGCCATGCCCTCTTCTGGGCAGGATTGCAGCTCCACTGCAGGCCGAGCCGCTCGGCTCTCCCTGCATCTGCCGGCTTCAGCGCTGCCCGACACCCTTCGCTCGCCTTAGCCCAGCAACGCGAGTGGGTGTGTGGAGTCTGCCGGCTCATGCCCTGTGCCCTCAGCGCGGTGAGGCAAGAGGAGCGGGTGTGTACCCGTGCGTTTAGGTGAATGTTTCCTACATTCAGAGAGCGTGCAACGTAAACAACTTGGGTTTCCTCTCCTTCACCTGAGATGTGGCTTAGCTTCAGCCTTGCTCTGCTGCTGAAGTTTTCACTGCAGGTTTTGTTGCTGAAAATGAGAGCTGCGATTTATTTTAGCCAAAGTTGTAAAAGACCTAGGGGGGTCTGCGCCCAGCTGGCTCTGTGTCTGCAGCAGGTGTCTTGCTCTTTTCCTATGTGTTTATGCATCTGGGCACAGACCTTTGCCTTCCTTCTTGAGTTTTCCTCAGTTTCCTGAAGAAAAGACTGTGATTGCTCCAGGAATGWTTGAAATATATTTGCAGAGTAAGGAAGGAGAGGAAAGGAAGGAAAACTGAGATGGGTAGGCTGCAGAAGAAATAAGGAGAAACAAGTCAACTTTTTTAGTGTTGTTTTTTTTTTTAAATTGTTTTTTCCTAAAAAAATTGCACAGTTTGGTATTGTACAAGTGAGAGACCTTCAGAAACCGGTTCAAAGTTAATCTAAAACGGAATGAATTGGGAGGTGTGTAAGAATGCTGCAGGGTTATTGTCAGACTGTGTTTGTGCAGATAACTAGCACAATTAAAAACCAAAGTGGAATATTGTCATGAGAAAAGGCGCCTGATGACAGGAGGGATGTGAGAGTGAAAGGGTATCCTGTAGCTGACAGGTGGCAGGGTAGCTGTGCTCTTTTGTCTTTTCKTGCTAGTGAGTCTAAGGAAGCTCTTAACATTCATCAAATGAGCATGTGACAACTCAAAAACTTTTCATTTCCTCGTTTGAAGATGGGCAGCTCTTGAATAAGCATCATACCCTGTAAAAAGTGCTTCATCTATTTCCAACATGACAAGTGGCAATTAACATATGTTCTAAGGTATAAAGAATAGTAAATACTACCTTTCAATGGACTATGCAAATAGATTTGTTTTCTTAGATTACATTTGASCAGGTAATATTTACCAAAATAGTTTAGTGCCTCCTTACCTTCTTAAACAACTTTCACCTATCTGCTTTGTTTCTCAAGTGTTGATTTCTTTTTTTAAGACCTTTTACTTAAAATACGTTGTAACTGATACGGGAGCGGAGTGGACTGCAGCTGGTTAGTGTGTGAATTCAGCTCAAATGCTGAAGAATGGCTGTGCTTTTAGAGTAGATAATACAGCAATGTTCTTTACAAATAAGTCTGTTTAAAGGGATGAAAAATTATCTAAAGTCTGTTTTGTGGTCTTAGTCCTGCTGTCAGCTTTCCTGCAGTTGCATTTGCACACTTCTAGTACATGCTTTTCACTTTTGTGAAGACGAGAGATAGCAGCAGCAGAATCACAGTATAGTATAGTCATGTACGCTGCCAAGTGAACAAACAATTTTATATTTCTTCTGTTTTTCCTCAGTTTAGACCTACTTATAACAATAACAGGTAGAGGCTGTTGCATAGAAATTTACAGAAATGCTTGAAGCTGTGTAATTTCAGTAACAGTGTACTTTCACTGAAGTAACAGTGTACTAAAGGTTTTCTCCCTTCTCTAAATAAATACATTAAAAAAACTGGGAAAATTGTTGATATAACTTTTTTAAAAAACATTTCCACAAACTTCATAATTAAACTTCATGTTATTAATTGCATACAGCCTACTGGCTGGCTTCTAGAGTTCATGGCTTTGGTTCATTTGTCTTTTAGTGTAAGCAGCTCCAGCTCTCCAAATGAAAAACATTCTGCAAAGAGGGAAAATGCAGAGAAATGTTTATAGGGAGGATACTCAAAACATTTATTTTTGTGGAAATAGAATGTTGAATGTTTAAAGATAAACAAATAAATAAAACCAACAACAGTGCAATTTGCCAGAGGTATAATATATGTTGGAACTCTGGATACCACGTACAACGCTTGTGTGTCGCTGTATTTGTTGGTAAATTATTACACGCACGTTTGTATTTTGTTATGGAAATGAAGCAAGGAAGCTGGAAGAATAATCAGTACGAAACCACTGGGCCTGCCTTCTCATTTATATTGAAACAAGCAAAACCTTTAACCTGCCTCCTCTCCATACAACAAATGACTGGTATCTAGCTGAGGCGCATAACAGCATCGGCATGCGATCCTAAAATTTGGATGAAAAACTAAGTCTGGTTTGTTTTATATGCCTTTGCTAGAACTTGGAATATTTTACATTGCTGTTAAGTATACATGTGGCATTAAATGAGTTGAAATATTATGCAGTAATCACAGATGATGATAATTGTAGATCCAAAATAGCTTGTAAAATAATAATAATAAAAAAATTGTTGCCAGAAGCTGAAATTACATAGCTGGTGACAGCTATTGTTCTCTGCTTTGAAATCAGTGGGCTGCTCTGTGTTGTATATTTTAAAATCTGTTGCTGTCTTAGCAAAATCTGAAGTAATTTAATATGAAGCTATTTTTATGTTGTTTTAGACCATTGAGAAGAAATTATAACTAAACATACTAAGACAGGGTTTTTTTCTTTTTTCTTTTTTACACAGGGGATTTGGGAAACAAGGATTTCAGTGCCAAGGTAAGCCACAAGTGCTTTGTTGGCTAGCACACATTGTTGCATCTTACTTTGAAGGCAGCCAAAACTTGCCTGCAGCAAGAAGGAAACAAGCCTGGAAAAACTAAGCAAGCATCTCTGCCTATGTAAATTCTAACGGAAGACAATTATTCAATTAAATAACTATCGGTATTTATATCATATACATTGAACAATCAAGTAATTGTTCAGACTGTAATAACACAAAGAGTGGGTTTTTTTAAATCTCATCACAGTAAATGTCATATAATCTGCATGTAGTACAGCTTCTAACTTTTCATGAAAATAATCTGTGCAATTTAGCTTTTGCAGAGACCATTTTTCACATCAGAAGCTCTTGTCTGTGTGGGCGTTTTGGAAAATGGATTCACTTTTTAGTCATATGGCTTCTTTTCATAACCCAAACTCCCTGTTTTTAATTTTCATACACTGTATGTTTAGGAGGACCTTTGGTTTGAACTACATTTTAGGACAGGCAGCATTTTTCCGTCTTATGTAATACTCAATTACAAAAAAATCCACCCCTACAGAATCACTGATTTAATAAATTCTACTAACCTTGAGAAATTGAAAGCTGCTATAGTGGAAGATAACTATATACATGAAAGCCAGAGCATGATATGCTGTATTCTCACATATTCTGTATTTTTGCCAAATTCTTATCGTTATTCAGCATTTAATCATAAAACCACCACACCCAACTATTGTTATTTTTTTCTATGTCATATGTTTACCTAATTAGAATGAGGCTCTCTGTTGTCCCTTTCTCTTCCCCCACCTTCTTCCCTATCATTTCACCTGCACGTGTACCTTGTGTACTCATTTTCTAGCCTTTTGGTTGTTTCTTTCATTACGTTTTTTAATGGTTATTTGCTAATGCTTTAGAGCATGTTTGACTATCCTGAATGTTGCTTGTACTTGTAGTTGGTGAAATTATGGATTCTGTGGTATTTTTGTGAAAGTTGATGTTAGTTGATACTTCTTGAAATTAAACCTCCGAGAAACTGAATGTAAAAGAATGATGCCTTTTAAAGATGTTGCAATAAATATTTTTCTTTCTGCAAGTAGAAGCTTGCAGAGGCACACATATAGTGAAAACATTGCATGCCTTATTGAGGTAAGCATGCAACCATGGTTTTACTATGAATCTTGTATACAAGATGTTAATACTAAATTCTGTAGATATCCTCCAGTTTTTTGCTACTCATCGCATCCAGAGCGGTGCTATAGATCTACCTGTAGTCCTCAGTTGGTAGTGCAATGGCATTTCCTGAATCCCATTCAGGATAGCTCAGTGGTTCCTAGTTAAGGAATTATTTAGATGTTCATTAGAGATTTCCATGGGTTTAYAGAAAATAACTGGGGCTGCATTTAAATTGTACAGTTGTCTATCTTAAGCTTTGCAGTTTGTACAGTGTCAACTTTCTCCCGTCTTCCAGTCAGGCAGCTAGTGGCTCAAACTGGCCGCAATCCACTGATCTGAGCCACAGATCCAATTTGGTATGGCAGTTCATTTCCAGTATTTTGTATTGTGTGGCCAGAATTCCTTCKACCATCGTAATTCTAGTTAGCTAGGAATAGTTTTGTCTGATGAGGACTAATCTTTATAAAGCTAGCTAAATTGAATTCAGTCTCATCTTCCCTCCAAACGTCATCCATGAACACAACCAAGAGTAAAGGCAGTAGAGTAGCTTGATTTATTTTCAAACGCTTCAGAAGTGATACTTTTTAGGAATCTAAATATGTTCAAACCTGACTTTTGTATGCATCAGAGCAAGATTTTGCAGTTTTTCTTTGATGGAGACTGTTGTATTCAGTGTTCTTGTCTGTATTCTTATACAGTCAAAATCTCTAAGAAATATTCAAATTTTAGGTAGTTTGTACCAACTTATTGTTGGTACACTAATAAGTTTTAGTAGTGGGTTTTTTTGCTGTCATTCATTAAATTTGATTGTAATCAAAATCAAAGAGTTCATACTCTTGGGATAATAGTCTTGAAAAATAAAACTTCCATGATAAAGTTAAGCAGCTGAATCAAATTTTTTCAGTTCAACTTTCTGAAGCTTCCATCTAAAAAGTCACCAGTTAAAAGCTGGAAAGACAAATTAGCAATCAAAATTAGTGAGAACATGAAGAATTAAAAAAAAAAAAGTGCGAAACTGGAAGGTAGTTTGCAAAAACCCCCTAGTTCCTTTAATTAAGCGACTACCTTTACAGAAAAGAATGACAAATGAAGAATAAAATGGAAATTTCAGTATGACATGAAGGAAAGGAAAGAATATTACAGTGACAGCTCCTAGTATAACTATAGTTCTTGGTCCGTCAGAGTTTCCATTACAAGGAACTTTCTTAGCTCTGTTTTCAAGAGTGTTGTAAAATCTCCTGCTAGACAGAAACTTGATGTCAGGCAGGTTTCAGAGTTGGGTGGTTTTATTATTTCCAAAGTTGTTTTAAATTCCTCTGGCCTTTGTTACGAAAGGGAAGAGGAAAGGTCCATAATAGTAATGCATCAAACTCAAATGATGCTTCTACGCTAAGAAACTGCAGTTATTCTATGAATATATGTGTTAGTAATTCTTTAATTAAACAAAAGCCCTAACTTAGTGTTTATGCGATATTAAACATTGCAGCTAACACAGTATGTTTTTATATATTTTTAAAACTTCCTTTAAAAAAGTGTCACACAAAATGCAGTTCTAGTTTTATTTTTAAGAGATGCCCTGAAAAGAAAGGATTTTTATTTTATGTTTAAATTTAAATTTTATTTAAATTAAAACTTAATGCTATACTGTAATGATCTTTTTTTGGACCATTACCTTTTTTCATCGGGCTTGCTTTGAGCCTTGGAACATGTKTTCGATCGTATGTAATCATTTTTGTTTTCTGATTTCGATGCCTATATTTCTGCTGTAGTGTTCAGCTTCAACGTTACGTAAAAACATTTAAATGAGTTCTTTGGAATTGAAAAGAAACATTTTCATTTATTGTGTTAAAAAGCTTTGCAAAATTATTTTTTAAATTTTTTTTTTCTCCTTATTTTTACAGGATCCCTATGAATTTGCAAAAGACAATAAATTCAATTTTGGTATGGCTTTTACTGCCCTTAACATGGCACAGGTTCAGGGTGCAATTGCATTATTACCGCACAAATGCTTAGCAAGAGACAGTCCACACCTTAAGTAGTCTGTCTTTCTTAACGCGTGTATTGTAATGTGGCTAGCTACTGTATATACTAGCAAACAGATATTCAGAATGGCTACTTAGGTTTACAACTACGAGTTGTGATATGTTATTTCATGGAGAGGCTGCAGAATTCTGTTGCATTATCGGAAATAAGTTTTTCGGAGAGAGGGTTTGGGGCCAAGAAGTAGCAGTGGAAAAAGTCTGGGCCTGTCTTTGGTAATGTGTGAACTTGAAAGAGTTCAGCTTGATTAACTTTCTCCTAAGGAATATATTTTTACTGCCTCCTGTTATTAGGAAGCGTTTTGCTGGTTGATATTTTTGCTTTATTGTTGATTTATACAAACATGAACTATTCTAAAATACTGTGCTTTTGAAACAGGAGTTCTTATTCTGCTGTTTTGTTTTTGCCGTTTTCTGTTGATTGTCTTTGTGGTAGTGAAAACATGATGGTAACATTATTTAAGGGAGTTATGGCTTTGTTTTGTTTTCTTACATTGTCAAGCAGGACAGCAAGCTGTCTGTAATGCTGAAAGCTTTTCTCTGACGTGCACCTGGAAATACTGCAAGAGGAATTTGAAAAACTGAATAATTTAAAATGTTTTTCAATCTGCCACAGTATGAAAGTTCCTCTTTTAAGAATGCAGACTTTAAATTAAGCAAGCTTTTAAGTTAAATTTTGGCTTCATCATTCTTTTGATACTAACTGTTGTACTCTGAGTATAACCTATATTTGTTTCTTTCTGTTTGATTTGTAAGAAAAGTTYTTCTGGTGAACAGAGCACAACAAATAGTGATTCACTAAGATGTGAAGAATGTGTATTTATGTATTTTTAGAGGTTGCTTTAAGTTCAGCACTGAAGGCTCAGCAAGTTCCTCGAGGTGAAAATATTTTTAGTTACAGTAATATAAATGCAATCGACTCATGTTCCTGATCAAGGGCCTGTTGTTAATTCTCTCCCAAGTCGTTAAAATTTGTAGTTATTAACTGCAAGTTTTCCCTCTTTTACATGGTTTCTGCAGGGTCTACTGAAGTGCAATATTCTGCTATAGTTCAGCTTTGAAATACATTGGGCTTAAGGATAATAACTAGCTAAGGAGGAGTTTCACGTTTGTTTCTAATTTACATAAATAAAAATTAGAGAAATCAATTAAAGCAGATTATTATGTTTAGCTAATCTGTGCAACTATTGCTCTTTCCACTTTTTTTTCCTATCTTCCCTCAATTTATTTTCAGACTATTTTTTTCTGAATGTTGAATTTTATCTTAAGTCGATGTGGTAAGCTTTTTGGAATAGCTTGTGTCGTGCTAGGTACACTTCCTAACACTGCTGGTTCTGGGCTAGTTAGACATCTATCGTAACTACTTCACTAAAAATGGAAATGGTGAATAAATGGATTTTATTCTTTTTTACTGTCCTTGCAAATATCATAACATTGGCACATTAAACCAGCACTTCATTTCCTCTGCGTTGCTTATCTTTTATCCACTGGTTCTTGACCTCTTTTCTACAATGAAAAGACCAAAGAACCCACTGATGCCTCCTCCTTTTTAAATCATGTATTTTCGTTAATAATGTTATATTAAAGGTCTCTGTAGAGAGGTGGTCGAGAAACTAATTTTTAATGCTATATCTGTGACCTGACCAATGAAACCTCTGAGAACACCTGTGACCTGGTTGACATGTACAGTTTTTATTAATCCCCAGTTCTGTTATAACATGTTTATAGAGGAAGCAGCACAATTCTTTTTTGTGTATGGATCAAGGCTTAGTTCTTGGTTTTCCGTCCTGATAGTTGCGTTTCCCCTACCACCAGTTTCTTGTTCATTTTACTATCTTCATTTTCCTTTGTAACCAAAAAAAAAAAAAAAAAAAGAAAAATTACATTGCTGTGTTGCTTCTCATAAAAATATTTTCTGTCTTCCTTACTTGGAAATGTTATTGCCAAAGGGTGGATAAGATACAAAGTAAGTTCCCCTCTCTATGCCAGAACTGCTTCTCTTGTATCACTATCATTTTTGTGGTAAGATTGGATGTTACAGACCACAGTTTGAACAATGTGTGTGTTTTTCTTTGCGCTCTTTATATTACTTATTAGTCATATGCTACAGTTTACATTAACTAACGTTTCTATAAGCCTGAGATTGAGAAATGAATTCCATGGAAGTCACTGAGAGTCTGTGACTGTTGATGCTTTCTATGTAACTTAACGGTCAGCATGAAATCTTCTGAAATGGAAACTTAGTATAGATACACTTAAAGCAGCTGACTCATTAATGTATTTTCATGCGTGTAACTTGGAGGTATCTGTTCAAAAATGGAACCCCCAGAGCAAAAACCACACACATACACACACCCCCCAACAAAAAAAAAAAAGAACAAAACAAAAAAACCACCTGGGAGCATAAATTGTATCTGCGCACAGAGAATTTCCATGATTCCTCTAGCCAGCTTTGTCCTTTCCACTGGCCTTTTGCCCTCAGCTTAATCTGTGGACTGTGTATCTGTGGCCTCCTTCTCAAAGGACGGTAATTTTAATGATCTGCAGATAATCTGACATACAGATTATAAGCATGCAGATAAAATGCTTGTTGTGCATTTCCCTTGTCAGCTTTTATTTATTTGTTCTTCCCCTCCTTTGGCTGTCCCTTTCCTTCCCTTTGCAACGTATGTCCCATATTATGAGGAAGTACGGTCCTGTTAATTGCCTGATACCAGTGTAAGTTGAGATTCTGTTCCTATCCCCGCAGCTGAACTCTGAGAGGTCTTTGAAAAAATTACCCATGTTCCAAGTTTTTACTGAGAACAGCATTGACATGCAGATGAAACTCCTGAGTCTTAATGAGTACAAATACATTAGTGTCGGTTCAGATCAGGAAGACCCTTTGGAAATGTGTATCCCAGTCGTCCCTGCTTTCACACTGCTTTGGTTTGCATTGCTGGCTGGTCTTGGAGCATGCAAAGCGGATTTCCTTTGGGTGATACCGAACAGAGAGCTGCGTTAGAGCAGCACATCTAATGTCCTCCGGCTGCTAAAGGGTTCATGGATCACACTGCAGCTCATCCAACATAAAACCCCTGAAATGTGGGCTGTATGGGTGTCTAGTTCTTAGCACTCTTTTCCTCTACAAATCTGTTCCTGTTGGAACATTGCTTGATAATGTAGATGTATAGGTTATGCTTACTGCAGTTGTTTTCTGTGCGGGGAAGGGGATGTGTTGTCTCTGAGCATTATTGCTCTATAGGAAGGACGATAGGACATCTTTGTCAGAAGAGGGAAGATATGTGTATTCATGTTGGTGAGGATTCTCTGTTACTACAATCATGTGCATCACAAAAAAAATTCTATATATCAAATAGATGCACAATACACAATTCACTAAATAATAAAATTCACTCAACGTAGAACAGGCCAATAAAATAGAGAAATATGCCTTTGTACTTCCGTTTTTCTAGAGAATTTCCTTGGTGATATTGTGCTCATCAAAACTGGAACGTAATTAAATCTTACCTTGCAGCAAAAGGCTTTTTTTCTTGTATTACATTTCAAGGGCAAAACCATCTTCACCCTTCCCACACTTCTAACATGTTAAGTTTTGTTTTGTTTACTTGAATCAGTTAGATATCCCAGCAGTGTGTTCCAGTTAAAAGAAACTGACTGTTCCAGTGCCCTGGATGTAATTCTGTGAAGCTCTTCAGCTTCTAATTAAACATGTGGGAGTGATAGCTCATTCCAAGTTGACAGATAAACCAGTTTGAGTCCTGGGCAAGATAAAGTTTGGCATATTCTTTATTTTCCCCTCTGTTTTGGTGTAATGCTGCACATCAACTGCTGATATGCAGCCACATATGGTGTTAATTTTATGCAAGATTTTTGTGGATGTAAGTGACTTACGCCATGAGCAGAATTTAATGAAACATTGGATAGAAAGTTGCAGAAAGATGAAGAAAACAAATTTCCCTGTTGGGATGCATTGATAATTATTTCTTTTATGTTTGTTTTTGTGGGTTGTTTCTCTTTTAGCGTGAAAGGTAAAAATAATAAGTTATTWAATAACTACTTTAGGCTCAGTTCCTCAGCTTGTACATCTGCAGTAGAAAGCATGAAAGTCTAAGAGTGAAGGACTCTCTTTGTGTATAATTAATAGTAGGAACTACCCTTTAAGTGTTTTTAGATTCTTGTAGATGCTGAACATTAGAATTCTAACTGATTTCAGCAGTGCTTGTTGAAGACTTGTAGAGGCTGGGAGTGCTTGGGAGTTGGTTATCAGTTGTTAATTTTTCAATTGCAGCTATTCATGAATACTGCCTTCCATAAATGTGATCCATAACAGTAACCTTGTAAGTCAGGCAACCGAACACGTGTGTACGTATCTCTCTGTGGATTTCATTGTCATTTACTCTGATCTCTTAATTATAATTTGATTTACATGAAGTTTTTTGGTTCCTTTCTGCAATTATATAACTTAGACTATAAGGTACTGCAGACACATACGCCTTTTTTCAGAATATCTTCTAGGGACTCCATGTAGATTTTGAAACCACATTGCTGTCTTTATTAATAAAAATCTTTTCATCAAATGAGCTTTATTAGTAGTCTGGAATATGTCCCTATAAATGTAGAAGCTTACTGGAATTATTATTTTTGTCTGTCCCCTATTGTTTACAAAATGTCTTTTTTTTTTTTTTTTAGTCTGATACAGAAACACATTTTTTGAACTAAAAATGCAAGTTTGTCCAGAAACACCAAAAACATGGTCATTATTACTCTCTTAATTTGCTACTTTTTAGTTTTTAAAATGAATCTGCAAAATTCTGATTAATACTTGTATTTATACAATGGCCAGTCAAGATTTAGAAAAACATTTGCTCTTCATTTATAAGCATATATATAGGTTTTGACACTGTCAGAAGCGTCTATGAATGGACAATGATCAACACAGATAGCTCATATGGCACATTCAAGGCTTTATTTACCTTGTGTACTAATTGTCAAGTTGTTTTCTTTTTTCTTTTTGCTAAGAAAATAACCCATATTCAGAAAACAAAATTGTAATTTTTAACTAGAGTTGCAGCCATTGCCCCTTTTTTTTTTTCTTTAGCTTCAATCAAAAGAATTGTATATGTTGCAAGCATTTGCATATAGATAAATGAAGCTTGTAATCGCATTTGGAAGTTGCAATTTTTATTTTGGAGCAAAACTTTATGAAGATTGTGTTTCTGAAAATTAGATGGTTTTTTCCCCTCCAAATGATCCTTAAAATGATAGCATAATGAATATTGGTACCAATTTAATTAACCATTTTCAAATTTTGTATCTATAAGAATCAGATGTTTAGAAATTGGGGTTCTCTATGCTTGGGTTTCAAAACCACTAATAATATACATGAGTGTGTCTCCTTGGTACAYGTTAAAAAAAGATCAGTGACTCAAAAAAAGTGGATCAGATACTATCCTTACTCATTTTACTATTAAATGTGGGAAAAGTACACACTACAAGGTACAGACTGAAGATAGAAATTCTCATTCCGAAGAGTGTTGAACTTTATTCCCAATGTAACTCTCTTTTTCCAAAGCACAGATATTTCACTCTTCATTTTCATTTAAAATTAATAGCATTTTTAACTTCTCTGGAATGTGTGCTAAATGTGTTATTGTAGTTCCTCAGTAAACAAAACATTATTCATGTGCGAGGATGAGTTGGAAGAATAGTTTATCATCTTCTTTCAACTTCTAGTCTGTGTTGGGTTTTTATTTTGTTCTTTACTCACCAGGACATCAGCCAGAATCCACTTCCAAGTATTCTTGTCCTTAAGAACTTGGTCATTAATATTAAAAAAAGGTGAATCTTTCTGTTCTGGCAAAGAGTGCAGAAAGAAGCCTTATCTTACGGAAAGCTATGGTGTATGTTAGTGTTTTAGTGGGTTGATTTTAAAAGTTTCTTTGTTTCCTAAGGCGTTATTGTTAGTAATCACGATCTGCATTCTTATCACTTTTTTCTGCAGATAGGCTGAAACAAACTTTTGGAAAGTGCAAAACAATCCCCCTCATAATTGCTTTTGCTTGCTAAAGTATGTCTCTGCAGTGTCATTCTTTCTGCTTCTGTATCACACTGTATGCATTTCCATGGCATCTTCTGATTCTCTGGGCAAAGAAGTGTTACCTAGTGCCTGTTCTCTAGTACCTGTTACCTGAACTAGTTTTCCATTTTTTGCACACAAGCTTTGATCCACAGAGAATTTTTGTGTGTCTGAAGATGATGACATCCTGCCAGCTGATGACAGGTTCTGGGCATCTCGATTTTCTCCTATTCCAGAATTTTATAAAATAAGTGGATTTCAACCTAACAATTCCCTGCATTTGTTTGACTCGGAGGAATTGTTAAAAAATAATCATGTTAAAATAAATATAGAAATAAGACTAATGCAACAGAATTGACTATAAGGGTTGGTTTTTTTTTTTCAAGTTTTTCCATCATGGCAGGTTAGTTGATTGAATTTGTGATGTGCCCTAAAATTAGTCAGATTTTGGATTGCTCTTACCTTGTTTGCTAACTTTTACTTTAAATGAATTAAATTTGAGAGCATTCCAAGTATGTCAGTTTTATATCTTCCTTTCTTGTCATCGGCTTTTACAAATTACATCTGTTGAATATATTTTTATAAAATGGAACTTCTCTGTTAATACAAGCGGATGCGAACACAGTAGAAAGCAATAGGTACGCTCCTGTGCATGGATATTTTTCAGTTCTTCTGTATATGTACAGGCCTGTTGAGACAATGTTGTAAGATTACAGAATGGAGAAAAACGTAATTTTGTTTATATCCTGTTTCAAATATTTTGATGCCTAGACATTGCTCAGAATTCCTTTTGATGTTCTTGAGAGATCCTCAGGTGTGARCCTTTAAAATGGAGTAAAGGCTCAATAAACCTGGTTGTGCAGCTTAGTTAAGCTGTTTCTTGTGGTGTCTGGGTTGCATTGTATGTCCGTGACAAACACACACAACTGTTGCAACTGCCTGAAGACCTTAGGGAATAAAAGTGCATTTTATTAAATAAGAAAACTTATTAAAATTCCATTCTTATCCCAGTATATCAGTGGGCAAAAAGGTGGTGTTTTTTCATGGTAATTTATTTCTTTGTGTTGCTATTTGCTTGTCTAAATCTGACCTATATGTTGGTACAAATAGTATAGGTTCTTTAGTGTTAGTTTCTGAATTGCCTATGCAGTAATATCCCCGATTTCCCTCTAAAAAGGAGCATTGAAAAACAGCATAGTTGCAGAAGAGGGTTTTAAAGTGCAAGTGGTGGATATGTTTTATACATTTTTCTTAGAAGTGGTATTGTTTCCTAATAGATYGTACAGTCATTATGCCAACTGCACAGCATGCTATTGCGTTAGATGATTTTACGCTCTGGTGTTCTGTATGCTATTGCCAGTTGTTTCACTGAGTAGTACTTTTAAGTGTTTTGTTCTGCCTTAGATATCCGGGTGGGCCTGATAAATCTTTTAGGCTGTAAAACTGATGCCTGCCCTTGTTGACATGTTTGTAGAAGTCAACAAAGCTTATTTCTAAGATTTCTGCAAAACTGAAGTCTTGTGTCAGCTTCCTGATGCTGTATAATGAGGAACAGTTTAGTTGTCATGTTTGTATAAAGTTCTGTTYATTAAATTAAGCTTGAGCTTGGGTTTGAACACTTTGCAAAAGCAGAATTATGTTGTATATTATTAAACCTGGTACAAGGCCAGGTGTCGTTTTCATTTTAGAATATAAATACGTTATATTACAAATATTTAAGGCTTGTATTTTATTCCTAATTTGGTAGATGCTGCATCACCATTTTGTGGCAGCAAATGTTTTACATAGTTTCTATGGGTTTGGATACTTGACAAACAAGTATGCTGAAGACAAGGTCCATTAGTTTCAGGGGTACTCCTGAAAGTCCATCAAACAGGATATCCCTGGAAGCCTGCGACCGCTTTGGTATCTGGGACAGATATAACAGAGCATATATGCTTGACTTTGACTTTTGCTCAGTATGCCTTGTCCTAGTCCAGGTTTCTTTTTTTATCAATAGAATAGAAAATGTAATAAGAACACTGTAAAATATTTGATAGTAGAGCCGTT
This sequence comes from Phoebastria nigripes, assembly GCA_035582835.1. Lineage (NCBI taxonomy): Eukaryota > Metazoa > Chordata > Aves > Procellariiformes > Diomedeidae > Phoebastria > Phoebastria nigripes. The sequence goes on from JAYKAV010000223.1 coordinate 3,674,131, forward strand.
TCCATATTGGGAAGAGGGAGGACAAACCTTTGTCACGTTGCATCCCTTTCCTGGTTTCTGTAGAAGGTCTTTGACTTCAGATTCTTTTGTTTCCTGCCTGTGCCTTAAACTTCTCTCTGGGTCTGTGTTGTTGTTGTTGTGCATATTTATAATCATATGCTGCAACTACAGCTCCAGTTTTTAAACAACCCAGCCACCATAATGGGCATATAAAGTCCCAAGGCTTTTTACTGCTACTGTCATCTTAAGTGCTTTTGAATTTTGATAACAGAACAATAAAATGTGGGTGGTTAGGTTAATGTGACTGACAGTGACTGAGACTTCATGTTAGAAGATATTGAGTGAACAAATTCTTTGATGCAAGGCCATGAATTTATGGACACATCATAATTTTGGAGTATTGATTATTTAAGTAAATGTGTAGCTGAAGATTGATGAAGGCAATAAAAGACTTCATCATATATCATTAATGTATTAGGGAGATCTAACTGGGTTTATGCAAATTTTTATAACAAGCTTTCTGCAAAAGGCATTGATAAATATGCTCAGTAAATTTTAATGAAGTCCTAAACACTATCCATGGAGCTTATTTTGTAATTTAAATCAATACATTAGAAAGAGTACTAATTGTAGAACTTACTGTAGAATTAAATTTTTAATAAATCTTGCTCCTTCTTGGCTTTTATTCAACTTATGCAAATATTGACCTTTGAATTCTTACCATTGCCTATGTTTCATTGAGCCTTGCTTTGAAGAGGCGGGGGGATGGGCGTGGTATCATCTTACATTTTGTTGTAATAATTAAAAGGGCAGTGTCAGACATATGGATCATTTGACATTTAACAGGGCAAAATGAAAAGGAAATCGGTGATAAAATCAGTAGCGTTAATTTTAGAACCATCAAATGTGAAGTGTAGAGAATGGGAACTAGGCTGGCCAGCAGGTAGCATAACTGATGTATTTCCAGAACTTCCAAAACACAGCTCATATCAGTTCTGCAGTCAGGGTACTCTTTGTAAGAGTGTAGGACTGTATTCGTGTTGAGCTAATAAATGTTCTTAATATTTTAACGCCTGGATCTTGCAAGCTGCTTTGTATGAATGGATCAGTATCGCGGTCAATGAACGCCTATCTATTATGTTGTTCTATATGGAACAACTGTTGGGATCTGACCTTAGTCTGTAGTTAATAGTATAGGCTTTAATACTTCTTTTTATTTGCAGTGCAGAGATCCTCTGAATAACTGAAGCCTCATATTATGCAGAATTCTGCATTAATATTTAGTAAAGTGAGATGCCCTTGATACAGAAGGTTCAGTAACCTAGAGAGACACTAGCTGTGCTGGTATGTGCACATATCCTATCACTTTCCATATGCGTTTTTTTGAAGTGGAAATTATTTGCTTGAGCTCGGTATTGAAATTTCAATGTAATAGCATGATAACATCTCTTAAAATTTTACATAAAAATATTCTGTCATATAAATAGTTGATATAATTTAAATTATGCTCGTTATGGCTGTATGTAAGGACAGAGCTATAAACGCCACCTGAAACATTCATTGGATATAATATATACCTCATCAGGAGAGAGTGGCCAACTTACAGACCGTGCAAAAAAAATTTCTCGTTATACACACCTGTCTCATAACAGTAATTAAGAAGCAGTAGTATGAAGATGCAACCCTTACTTCCTAGGTTACTCAGAGAATGGCTTCATCCCCTGTGCATGTATAATACATAAATACACTGTGTGAAATAATTTGGATGATTTTACCATGCTACACAGTGTTGATCCTGTTAGGAAAAGCCTACAGCACTCTGTATTTCTCAGCAAATAGAGTTCTGCCAGGCTTAATGATATGGAGATGATTCTTTGTTTTCATTTTCCCCCTCTTATTTTACAATGTAGTTATCAGTGGAGCAGAATACGATATACTTAAAACTTGTTCTCAGCAGATAAGTCCTCGTCACTTAGTATGTAACTTTCCTGTTGTGCTGTTGTGTGTAAGGAAAGCTCAGGCGATGGCTCTGGGTATGTGTGTTGTGGTAGGAGAAACTTGCTTCTTGAACCAAGTTCTGTCTGTAGTTACTATTGAGTTTTAGGGTGAATGAGTTCTTCCATTCAGGTTATTTTCCTGTATGCAGTTAATTAAATTAAGAGGATGATAGAAATCGAATGGGTGATGAGAAGGTGAATGATCTTGCTTGAGAAAATGATCAAGAGGTATTTTCTGTTGTGCTATCTGTAATATTGATAAGAAAATGTTTTACTTTTTTGGTGGTTGGTTCTCTCCCCCCCCCCCCCCCCACTGTTACAGCCTATTTGGAAAAATAGAACCATTACTTCTAGCTCTTGTTGCATGGGCAAATTATTTATCCCTAGGTTGAGGCTTGAAAAGAGAGTACTTTATTCTTCTGTGGTTTCTTTTTCTGCAGTTAGAAATTCATTCTGACCTGATGGTGAGATGCAGGGTGACAGATGCAATCTTTGGATCAACCAGCTACAGCTTTTGTGTTAACCAGTCATCAGGAAATATCACTAAATTGCTGGAGTACAAAACGCATCTGTTGGAAATATGTTTAAGTCTTTTGTGAAATAGGATGGGAAAAACATTACTAGAATGGGGAGTGGCATTAGAAACAGCTGTGCTAAACAACGAAGTGTGGACCATGTGAATGAGCTCTTTTCAGAAATCCGAGCAGACCTAGTTGGAGTTGGGTTCGTGTGGCTTCTCTCCAACTGTTTTGTTTCTCTGGCTATTGCATAAGTGAATTCTGTAGTTTGTTCGGGTTTTCTGTCAGTTTAAAATCTGCCTGTGTGCAAGTTGGTGAGCAGTAGCCTAAATGCATATGTGGCTTTCCAAGAGTTAAAGCTTACAGGTTTTAGTTGCTTATAATTCCAGATTTAGTCTCGACTTTGCTAGTCATGTTACCTCCTTATTTTTGAAGGAATGCTGTCTTAATTTCTGCATTCAAAAGGAAAGCATTAAGCCTATGAATCAACCCTTTAACATTTGCTTAGCCCTCCACTTTGATATTTTATTAATTTGTTTTAATGGCATAATCCATGTTGCCATGAGGATGCTTTTCAAGGCCACATGTCTGCTCTTAGAAATTGATGTCCTACTGTGTTTTATAACAGCATGTCCTAATTCTAAAGTTGCCTGTCATGTAGCCCTGATGCAAGYGCTCCCAGCCCTTTCCCTTCCTCGCTCTCTCTGCACAAGTGCCACAAGCCTCACTTACCTGTCCTTAAAAGCGTAGTGGCTATTACAGCACCAGAACTTTGCAAAGTGTTGATGGGGCACTTGAAGTGGAAGCCCTGAAGGAAGATAATGAGTTCGGTATTACTTGTTAACACAGGATAAAACGTCAGTTTCGTTCAGCACTCTTGGTAATGAATCCTTCAAAAATTTCAGACTGAAAATAGAAAAAAATCTTTTTGCTAATCCATATTTTGGACTTTGGTTTTAGGAGAGGTAGAACGCTGGTTACAATTTAATGTGTAGTATCTGCATAATAGTTCTAAAATTAGTCAGTGCTGGTTTTAAAATGTGAATTGCTTTCAAGTCGAGTTGGGATGTGGAAACCTCTCTCTGTATATCTTATTTATTAAGTTATCTCGTGAGACCAGTTTAGACAGAGATTCTATTGAACAATTTAAAATGTCAAAGTTTTCTTGGCTTCAAAACAGCTGTGTCCAAAGTGGTTTTTGTGTTGATGGGAAACTCTAAGCTTTCTCTAGAAGAATGCACTAAACCAGTGTGTTTTTTAAAACTGCGCCTGTGTCTCCAGGTTAGTTTTATGAAAAGAGCCATTTGTGAAGATGGTGTTTTATTTTAGGGTTARAAAAATCTCCATGCTGTCTCCTGAAAAAATACCAAGATCTCTGATAACAYAACTTTTTACTTACAGGTTACTGATATGTTTAAAAGGCAGCAATTTATCAGAGATCCAGATGTTCTAGTTTTGCTTATTACCTGTGTACGCATACCCTTAGGCTTTCTTTTCACACATGGACTTGCAGATCATAACATGCTTATGGTACTCTGAACTAAAAATGTCTCTTGTTTTTCTAAATGTTGTCTTTAGACAGTAACACTGCATTTCTGTCATTGATTTAAGGCTCTCCAAAACACTAAAAATGTAATTGCATCGAGTCTCATTTGTGTTAGACTAACACTGTCTCCACCTGTAAAACAGTGATATTTAGCAGTGCTTAGGTTACACAGATTGTGTCAGAATCAAGGACATGAGATAAATATGTAAGGACTTTTTTTTTGGTTTGCATCATTGTTGTACAGAGTCTTGTGCAAAGGTGTATTTATGCTTTACAAGAATCCTTGTCCTAAGGAGTTTGAATATTCAAGRGATGGGTGAGTATAAGAACAGAACAGTGCCATCCAGCGCAGTGATACAGTAGTCTGTACAGTGTTACTTCATCAGAGCTTCTCCTGTGTTTGCCCTTGCTCTTTATTCTGCAGAATAAGGTGTGGGKTTTTTTTGGCTGGTGGGAGGTTGTGGTTTTTCAAGCAGAACACTATAGAGAAGGTCATTGTCTAGAAGCAGAGTCAGTTAATTTGGGCTTTCAAGGAGGAATTATTTTTATAACTTGTTGTACCTGAAGAATGAGTTAYGTTATCTTACTCTTCCATTTACTTTTCTGATGGGGAAGTGTATTCTCTTCTAAACCTCTTTGACTACTGTAGGATGCTACGTAACTCAAGGGTTGTTTAAATGAGAACAAATGTATAATGGATACCTTTCTCAATGGCTGCTTGTTCCCGAGTAATCTGTTCCTAAGATCATCCATTTAGCTGGCATTAATTCAGTTCTGTGATGAGTTTCTGTAAACTGCAACAACCCTGCCCATGCCAGACCCAAGCTTGTCACTGCTCCAGTATTGTCATTTTATAGCTTGCTTGACAGGTGTGAATTTAAATTCTGATTTCATAGTTAAAAGATTTTCTGTATTTAGGTTGGAAAGTCAGTGCGCTGCTTCCTCTGTTTTAGTCCGTTACAAGATTTAACTTAGGAAATCCATGCAGGTCTGAGATTTTTTGCAAATTATTATGGATATCTGGCTTTGTTAAATCACTGTTTGCAGCTGAAAGGTTATGTGTAAGGGCTGAAGAGGCGAATGTACATTAAGGTTAGAGTATGGTTTGTACTATATTTCTGAGATTTAGAATCTTCCTTCTAGACCATGGCACTGTTTTTGGGTCATGATTAACACAGCAAAATTTTATCCAGTCATACTAGCAGAATCTTGTTATCATAGCTGGATTCTGTTTATAGAGAAGAAACGTTTTAAAAGCTTGTTGCAGATGGTGTTCCATCTTTAAAGATAATAAGATTAAACTGTGTGACCAGGCTGTCTTCAGAAAAAAGTGGGATGGTGGTGGGATACTGTCACAACCTTTGTGGAATAGACAATGATGCAGTAAATTGATGTCTTAGCGATTTTGATTCTGGTGGAAGCTTGGTACAGCTGCATCTTAAAAAGCCTGGAAAAACTATTTATAGTGACTAATTTCTGCAGATAGCAACAAATTCAGCATGCTATCACCATCTTTGGGATGTTTCCTTATTTGAAGCTGATGGAATGAAACAGAGATGTATTAAAAATACAGCRTACAAGGTAGCTATAAACCCTCTCAGTTCTAGAAGTATTTGCTCTTATTGACATCGCTTCTTTCATCCTRGAACACCTTTTTCACCTTCAGCCCCTTCTTTGACTTCAAATTGAGTCAGATTCTTTCTAGGTTAGCAGCTCTCAAGCTGGAGGGAGAGTACGTAACTTATCTTGGAGACGGCAAATGCTTGCACACTAGCCTGCTTCCTTGCAGGGCTGTGCTGGAGCCGTGGGGCAGAAGAGTTTAGCCTGAARTGCCCTGGCTTGCCCTACCCTGCCTCTAGAGCCCAGATAGTTCCAACTTCTGGGGTGAAACTTGTGTGGGCTAATTCTCTTCTCTCCCACCCTAGAAGGGATTTGTGCCTGGCAAGAGTTTACCTGCCCTGAGTTTATGCCATCATGATAGCTCTTCATGTGAAAACATCGGAGAAGGAAATGAGAAACAGGAAGCAGAGGAGAGAGAACAGGAGGAGCCTTGGCAGAGGGCGAGTGCCATGAACAGGAGAGCTGGAAACCTGCCTGSGCATCCTCTCTCAGGATAGCAGGCAGTGGTTCCTGGAGTGTACAGACAGCTGGGTTCACACTTTGGTACAGGTTTTCTGTGTTTTCAGAACACTTTGAATGTCAAACTTCGAGAAGGGGTGTATTCCAAGAAACTGAAACTTCCACAGGATGTTGTTTTGCATGTGTTTGAAAAATTTCACTTTTATATTTCACCACTTTTTCACTATTCAGATTTTATTTGAAATGAAGTGTTTCCTTCTAGTTCTTGTTGAGTCTTTAGGAAGACCGTTGGTGTTTTTTTTCCAGTTACTCATATTTTATTATTAGCAATAAGTGAAATGTAGTTTGTGCTATTTAATTTCATTAAAGCTTTGTATGATAGTACTTGCATCAAAAATGCAATTAGTAAATGGCAGGATCTTTGGCTTCTACTATTTTGCTTTGCCACTAGCAGTCATTTTTGCATAAACAAAAAAATATTTTAGAAATGTATTCTGAAACAATTTTTTGATTCTTTAAATGTTAAGTGTAGTCATTTGATATTATAATTAGAAATCAATTTATAATGAAATTCCATGTGACCTTCATCTTTTTCCTTACTTTACTATCAGATTCATTTTCTTTTTTTATTCTCAACAATTTGCACTCTGAACTACAACAGTCTGGGCTAAAAACGACCTGGGAACCCCTACCCTGTATATTGTGACATTACAGCCTTTTATTTACAGATATCTTATAAGGAAGAGTAACTTTTATGATGTGCAATGTAGGAAAACTCTGGCACTCTTTGTGGGGCATTTAATGTATTGGAACATGGTTTAAGTTTAACGTGCTTGARCAGCGTTGTGTGTTATGTTGTTTATCAGAGTAAGGGATTCTGCGAGCAACCTAGTGCCGTATAAGAAGTGCAGTTTAGTTGCTGTATGTGCTAGATATATCTGAAATGCTTTATAGTAATAGAAGATTAATGTGATATGAAAGAACCCCCAAATTTATGAATCCCTTCCAGCCCTACTGATGAAATGCTATTATTTCCTGTTTTGCAGCAGAGAGCCGAGGCTGGGAGAGGCACCCGTGTGTAAGCACCGCATTTCCTGCGGGGATTGCAGCTTGTGTAGATGCAGTTTGACCTTATCAGGTAGTACAGGTATCCGTATCAGCATAGCTTTGGCAGCACAGCGTTCAACCAGCWGTAGAACCTGCCTGAGAAGCTGAGTAACTGTCTGGCAGCCAGTCTATGCTGGACCTTGCTCTGTGGGTTGCTCTGTGAGGGGTACCTGAACGTGCCTGGGGTCTATCAGGCCTGGATCAGAAAGCATCAGTTCTTAGCACTGCTTATGGTGGTTTGAGCACCGTTGCCCCCAGCCCTCAGTTGCCTTGCTTTTATTCCTTTAAGAATGGATAAAAATCTGAAAAATTATACTTACAATCTATTTTGTTTCTCTTCTTTAAATAAAATACTTAAAACGTTTGGGAACAGACACTTTAGAGCCATGCCATTTTTAGATTGTAAGGAGAATTTCTCACTTTTCCCTGAGGAGCACCTCTGCCAAGGGAAACATGCTTCATGTTTTAAGTGGTAAGACTTTGAATATCTTGCATAGGAAGATCTGGAGCAAACCACTCCACCTCCCCCAGACATTAATTATTACTCTTTAGAAATAATTAACTAAGGACTACTGATACTGCCAGCCTCATCTTGGTACCAGATAATCTCTCCTTGGGACCTGGAATGTTTGTTTCTGTGCAGATAGCTCTGAAGGAGCATTAACTGTGTGTGTCATCTTGTACTTCCTCCTCGTTAAAAATTTCAGTGGATTATTTTATGGGGTTACATGTTCCATTTATGAAATTATAAAAGGAATTAAAAAGATKATTTAAAACGCCTTGTTTCACTCCTGTTAACACTCTCAGAGATGTTGGCTGTTGGAAATCATTAAATATTTGACTGGACTATATGTTCTCTATTTGAGATATAATAATACATTATTTGAATACTGCCGCTTGATTTTTTTTTTCTCATGTAAATGTTTTCCTTTCTTTCTGTCAGTTATCCTGTAAGTAGGTTACTTCAAGAATGTTATGGCAATTAAAGATTTCTTATCCTGAGTTTAACAGTGATGGTAATAAAAGCTATACACTGGAGCTTGCTTTGTGTTGACCATACGTAGAATGTTTGGGGGAAAAAAAATTTACTTACCAAAAAACAATCTTACAAGAACCATTTTAAGAAAGTGAAAGAAATGCAGTGCTTACACACTGGTGTGAATGAAGCAAATTGGTTGTTTTTTTTTTTTTTTTCTGTATTGTTATCAGTCTGTTTGTGGAAAAGTTCCCAAGGTCTGTTCCTGCTGTGATTTATTTTTCTGTTGTCTTAGTAATTTACATAAGCTTAGGTGCAAGGTAGTTAAATTCATAACTAAGTATTGTTGAAGCTCACTTTGTCTTCAGAATGTTTCAGAAATTTGCTACAGAATACTCATTTATACTAGATAATAATCTATATTTAGGTAGAATATTCCACAGCTGAAGYTTTTATTCTGTGCTCAAACCTAGGGAATAAACTCACCAGTTGTCTTTAAAGTTAAATTGGTTAAATTAAGTGCTGTCATTTCTCATCTTTTTTAAATCTTTCAGAGCTTACTTATATTCAAGTTATTGTGTAATTATAGCATTTAAGACTGAAATAATATTCATTTGAAATCATGATGTAATCAAACTTGAGTCACATTAGAAGAAACTTCTACATTTTTCCCCAAATATTGTCGTTTTTAATATTCTGAAATGTATCAGTTTATTTCTTGATTCTTTGTTTTAATTTTAAATAACATCAAAGCCTTAAAAATATTTAGAAGTGAAGATTTCCTTTGTTTTTGATTTTGGTGATGAGCCACTGTTTTTGACCCTGTGAAACATTGATATGTTATTTATGTTATGTTTGAATATAGATACATTTAGGTTTATATATAAATTTATTTTTAATTGTAACTGTGATTTCTCGTCCTCTTTGATGCACTTGCTGGGTGGCAAAATTTTGAAGCGAGTGATGCCAAAAATGGTGTTYTCCTACTTGCATGCCGTGTGCCAGGGAGGTGAGGTGTACCCCTAGATGTCAGCCAGTTATAACATGTTTGATATACTTTGTTTTCAACCTTTTCATTTCCCCACAAAATTAATTAGTTTTTTAACTCCTACATAAAAGAAAATTTTATTCATGCTAAAAATAGCTGTGGTGCTCATCGCCTTGACTGCATTTTGTTGAGTATTAGGTATCTCTCCTGGCTGTTCTAAAAATAAGCATCATACAGGACCTCTATTAATATCTTTAAATATATAATGAAAGAAGACTAAGGCAGTGTTAAATTGGAAAACTTAATAATTGTCTTTGTAGTGTTCACTGTTAAATGTCAGTAGAAATCCATACCAGTGTTTAATACAGGAAGTTTTAAACAGGAGAAGCTGACGTATGGGAAACTGAAGGACGTGACAGCATTTTTGGGATTTAAAAAAGCATGAATTTAAATGAGGGGAAGGTGTCTGTGTTTGTGACCACTTCCATTATGTGTATATTTTGCAGTGTTTGGTAATTTATGTAGGAACCTGCATGGTCAAAGTAACAGTTACTTCAGCCAACAAATGTTGATTAACTAAACACCATAAATGGAGAGGTTTCCAACCAAATACTCTATATAGTGCTCTCTGCATATGCAGTATAAAGGTTCTTGTAACGATGGTTATTCTGAGCTGTGTGTCTCCTTGACAGTGTTGCAAAACCTCAAGTCTCTTAGATGATGTGCTCTAGATTTTTCACCAGATTCTGCCATCCTAAAAAAAAAAAAAAAAAAAATTAATGGAGCGCTTATTAGCCTCTAATTATTTTAAATGAAAGACCTGAAAGTTTTGTTCTTTCTCTTCAGCAACAATTTTAGAATTGTAAATCACCTTTCTGACAGTACCACCACTTGCTTTTATCCCATACTGCTTGTTTACTGCTTTTGTTGTTGTGCTCTGTAGCTGTTGGAATTGGTTGACAGATACTGATGATATTTTTTCATTGAGTACTTGAAGACTACTGTTGTACACTTAAAATACAGTCTGTTATTTCAGCACTGATATGCTTTTTATTTCCATCATGTACTTTTTTCTTTTTCACTTACAATGCTGCTAGTGACATTTTTATCTCAGACGTACTTATACCATTTGTGACAGTGATTGTGTGTTAATCCGAGGACAAATAAGTATGTATTTGTCGTTAATAAGTTTAGGATGAAAATTGCAGGTCTTCTGACTATTGGAAGACAGTTGTCCTGGAATAGCTTTCCGAAGAGATTAGCAGACCAAGAAACCAAGTGATTTTAATATGACCTTCTGAAAAGAATTGTGTCATGGTTGCCAGTAGGAGCAAGGAGCTGGATTCAATTACCCTTGGAGGTTCTTTTCAGTCCTCTGTTCCTAATTAAGTAGGATTTTGCTATATTCAGCTAATAAGTTTTTATTAAGCTAGTAAGCACTGATAATATGAGATAGAAAAAATTAATTGAAACTAAAATCCTATTATTATAATGTATAGAAGCTGCTGTATTAGTGAAAATATAAAAATATGATGATACGAAGACTCAAGCATGAGTAAAAAGGCTCTAAGGTTTTGTATGTTTTTCCGCCTTACAGGCTGTCACTGTGTCAAAATCTGTTTTGGAGGGGTTTTTTTAATATGATGCATTTCAGTAATCTTCTTGTAATCCTATGATAAACTGCTTAGTTTGATGGAGAATGTTAGACATTATTGGTAAAATAGTTGGCCCCTGTGAAATCAGTTTCATTTTATAACATGCTTTCAAAGGATATCCTCTTAACAGCTGTGTAGCTACCCTTGCATTAACCTAAACAACCTCTTCTTGAGAAAGGAGGTATATCCTGGATTAAATTCTTAAAATCAGGCCATTAGGAACAATGCTGGACAATCTGCGTGATTTTAGAATGTTTACTCTTTTTATGTATGTTCAGTTTTGTGATAAACCTTTCTTATTTATGTCGCTTTATCTTTTCTTTCATTGTTGTCTTGCTATGTAGACCTTTTCTGGAACAATTGCACTGGTTATTAAGAGAATTTAACAGTCTTGTAGGCAGGTAAAAGCTGCATATATTGGTCTCCTTACTGATTTCTTTCAGGTCTTCTAAGCAAAATAAGTACCTTAATTTGTAGAAGGACACTTTTGGGCATAAATGTGTCTCATGAACTTGTAAAAACCATGTACAGAGGTGTTAAAAGTCCATATTTGAAGTTATTTTATATTCATTAGAATACAGCATGCTCCTTAATTTGGCTTTGATATTTTCTTGCTAATTTTTTTTCAGTCCTTTCATTTTCATGCCAAATAGACCTAAAATGAATATGTCCCCTCGGTATAAAGACGGGAATGTTCTCATTCCTAAATGATAGTTGTAGGGGGAGGGAGGAGAGTGRTTGTCTAAAGACTCTCTTATTTGTGCAGAAAACACAGGATTTAAACAGTTTGCTAGAGCTTTTTCCCCCCAATCTTACTTCCTCTGGAACTTGTTTCAAGGAAATTTTTTTTTTTTTTTAAAAAAAAAAAAAGAACTCTGCGTTTAGAGAGATGCAGACACTTCCATCCACTGGATACATTAGAGATGCAATAACAAAACTCTGCCGTTTTTAAAATGCTCAGATTATGTGGTATTTAAAAAAGAATTGCCCTGTATCTTCTGCACTGAAAGCAAGGTCTCAAGAAGTGGCGACTGAACTACCTTGATACAGACTGTTTTCCTAGACTAAGTTTATGAATTGTATACCTTGTGCAGTTAGCTGCAGGCAAGCTATTGTATTTTACTTACCTGCACTAAAGGTGTCTGAAAATAATGCAAAATTTGGCAGTAATTTGTAGTAGACCTACAGCATCACTTGTGTTGTGATAAAGATGCTCGGGCTCTCCGTTGTACAAGTGGGTTTGAATGCTTACAGTGTACTTAGGTTGAGTTTCTCTGAAATACCTTATGTGAGAATCTAACCCTAATTACAGTGTTAAGCCATTGCTTTCGGTACCGGAGGTAGTTTGGTTCCAAGTTTGACCTAATTTTAGGTTTATAATCCCAATGAGGGAAGTCGTAGAGAATCTCAAACTTTATGTAACCCTGATGTTTGGTTCTGTTTGTGGGACTCCTGGGAATATGCCTGGTGCTTTTTATAAGCAGCTTGCCTCCGTGTAATGGATAGCTGAGATAAATCTTGTTCCTAGAGCGAGGCTGGTATTGATGATGACACCAGTGTATCAACAGGAGCTCAACTGCAAATCCATTTTAATTTCAGGCTCCATTAGTGATACAGAGAGAAATCATTATTTGTTAAACAGAAAATAAGAACTGATACATTTTGAACCATTTGTGTTTCAAACCTCAAAGTCAGTGTAATAGAATACAAACATGTTGATTGATCTTTTTTCATTATTCCTTTAGCTGTTTGAATAATGAACTGGGAAAAATGACTAGACTTACTTTAAATTAAGAAAATGTACTGTAGATAAACACTGCAACGTGAGGTAGGGGAGGTCAGGAGTGTAGACTCGTTTCATTGTTCAAGCTATGCATGTGGTTGTGTAATCATGGTTGCATTTGGAGCTTGAAATAATTATTAATCATCAACTAGTCAGAAAAGTTTAAGTGATCAAAAACAGTTCTTAAAAGTTTTTAGTGTTCTGCAATCATTTATTCCCTGACTAATTGAAGTAGAATATTCTCTAATGGTTTAAGATTGCATTGCCTATTTAAAATCAGCATTACGTGCAGGCTCGGTGTAGATTTCTCTTCTGATGTTTGACTTTTCTGAGAAACATTAACAATTCTTTGGCCTCAGCGGGTTTTTTTTTTTTTTATTACTGCCATACTTGTTTAATTTGAAAAGTATAGCATTGGCTTTTCAAGCTATTGAGATAAAGTGAAAGCATTTTATCTGAAGTAACTGTTTTTCATTGTCTGGAACAGATCTTAAGTAACAGAATCCAAAATATTTGAATCCAAGCACTTTTGGCCTAGCAAAAGTACTTAAAACAGGAGCAGTCTTAATGACATAAGTACATTTCAGTAAAGCAAGTTACCATCGAGGTGCACTGGATGGTGTAACTGATACCCAGTTTTCCATTATACATCACCTTTTTTTCCTTGAGAGAAATTTTTTCAGGGGACACTGTCCTCTCTCTCTTTAAATTTGCTCACTTCTTGTTGACTTCCAGAACATCTGGTTTTTGTTTTATTCAAATTACACAGTTTTTCATGCGTTGCTGAATTCCTGGTACTGAACTGAAATCTGCAAGATACTGAACATTGTGCCTGTGACCTAGCAAATTGATTTGGTATGTGCCTAACAGCAGGCTTATGAAAAGTCCCATTCTTACATGCAATTCCTTGTATGCTGAGAGTTAGGAACATGTGGAAGTAATTGCATGTAGACTTCGTTGAGCTTTAGGAGATGCGTTGCAGTGACTCCGAACAGTGGAAGTACCAAGGTTTAAAAACTACCACTACCAATAAAATCATGGTGACGTAGGGYGCAGCATGGCTAGTCAGCCAAGTATTTATCCAGCCTCTCAAGTAGRTTTTACAACTTAAACTGAGTTACCCTCTTCTGCAGAAACAAATATGCTACCACCTGAGCGTGCTAGTTTTAGCAATACCAAGTTCACCTTTAGTGAGCTGCAGTCATTCAAATATGTCCTAAGGTGTATTTTGCTCAGGTTCCTTTGTAGCAGAGTTGTCACAATCAATTATGGTAGCATTGACACTCTTCGTATGTATTAATTTTCCCTGATACAGTTTTTATAGCACAATTAAGACCTTTCTTTGAAGACGTATGCATGGGAAACTGGAAACAGGAGTATGCTCTCGCATGTACTTTTTTTTTTTAATTGCAAGCAGTTTTTGCATTTGTTTTCAAAGAAAATAATTGCTGTCTTTTTTAGGTAGTTCTGTTGTCAAGAATATGGTGTATCTCCTTATGGGTGTGTCAGGCAGTCTTACCGTCTTACAAATGTTTTTGTAGTTTGTTATGCTTGACTTATAACTGTATATATTTGCATCTTGTAATATCTCTTAAATGTAAATGTTGTGGTGAAGGTAATGGGGAGCATGGACAAAAACAAACAAGGCAATTATGTTGCTTGCAGCCTTTGAAAACTACATCACGCCACGCCATGCTTGGCTGGAATGTCAGTAATACAGGAAGTAACGTGTAATGACACTTTATGTATGGAAGTTGTAATGTATAGAAATCTATGTGGAACAAGAGTAAATCCTTCAGTTGACTCTTGCCATACAGTTGATGTTGCAGTATCATTGCTTTGTCCTTCTTTAGTTAAGTTTTTGTCAGTGTTCACAAAGGAAATMGCTTTTTTGAGTTGATTGAAAYGGAGTGATTGTGCTATGGGGATATTTTTACCTTTAAGTTTTGGCAGTTATTGTAAGTGCTGAGCGTGTGACTGTTTATAGCAGCTTATGGGTTTATAGCAGCTTAAGCCTGTGGCTTATGGGTTACATGCTACCCTACTATTCACTAATGATAGAAATTAAAAAGTTAAACCTGAGGCCAATAGTAAGGACAAAATACAGCATTCTCGTGTTAGTTGATACGTACTGCTGCACAAAAGCCAGGCAGGCTCCCTGCTAGTGGTCTCAGACCTTGCTGCTCGGAGGTCTATCAACTCCTTGYTTAGTGCAGATATCCATGAAGATAATGTACCACAGCRTTTCTGTGATACTGTAGAAAAATCAGCTGCAGCAGTATGAACTCTTCACTGTATCCAATCACTAATTTTTTCTGACATTTTTAGACATTTTATGACACTAACATTGGCAGTGCTAATACATGGCTGGTAATATGTTTAATAAAGTACATAAAAAAAAAAAAAAGGGAGATAGTGAATGATCTAAGAATACAACTGAACTGTATTATTGTGCTGTTACCATCTTCTCTAATTAATAGATAAGCAAGTAGTACAGGCAACACTGTCGGCAGAAGCTCAAGGTTAAGCTTTGATCTGACTCTTCATATTCTTCGTGAATATCAGTCAACTGTAAAGTTACAGTGGGCGGTAATGAAAGTAGAACATGACATTTCTTTCCTTTCCCCAACTAATAATCTGACCTTTTGAATCACTCTGCTTTAAAGCTGCAGAGTATTTTGAGAGTAAACTGTTCCCCCCCCCACCCCCACCTTTCACTCTTTCATGAAACTGTGATATGGAATAGAAACGCGGAATAAATGGAGGTGGAAGGGAGCTCTGGAAGTCGTTTGGTCTGGCCTCCTGCTCAAAGCAGGGCCAACCTTGAACTTAGATCAGCTTTGAAGTTTTGTCAGTTTGCTCAAGGTCATGTCTGGTAGGAGTTGGAATACCCCAAGGACAGAGATTTCTCAGCCTCTCTGGGCAACAGAGCATCGCTGTTCTGGTGTTTGACCACCTTTGTCGTGAAAATATTTTTCCTAATACCTAGTTGGAATTTCCCTTGTTGCAATTTGTACACGCCTTAGGCTGTCTTACTTGCTTGGCTGCCAGATGGTGGCCCAATCTAATCCTACTTCTCATTCAGTAAAACTAGGCTGATGGTATGGGTTACTGGTGGTACCATGGGCTGAGCTGTAAAGGTTAGTTCTGGAAATGATGCAGTGCTTCCGTTTCGTAACGTGGAAAAAGTTCACGTATTTCAATGCCATGCGTTGCTGGTGTCCTTGGGTGGTATGCAAAAATGCAGGGCCTAGTCTTGAGGAAATCATTTGCATGAGGAGGTGTCCAGGTGCACGATTGGGATCTTTATTGCCGCTACAGACCCGGATATATAATCAAGCAAATAACCAATACTGTTTCCTGGATGATGTGCCTGGAAAAAAACAAACAGTGGAGAAATGTATGTTAGTCCTAATTGTGTTTCTTTATCTACAGAAACAAATTTAAACATTCATTTGAGTTCCTCATGTCCTTTCTGTTTTCTTTCCCTGGTGTTTTCATAATTTTATTTTTCTTATAAAAGCATTATTTTTATTTTATTACTCTTTCTTTGTTGTGCTAAATGATGAAATTTTTTCTGTAGCTTTCTGTGACTTTCTAGTTGCAGAAATCGGGAATGGTCTTGTTTATTAAAGAGAGTTGTAGTTTGTTTGCTTGTAAACTCTTCTGGCTTTTAGCCGTGCCTTCTATGTCTTATGAGCTGTGACTTTCCTCGTAGCTTAAATAGGGATACGACATGATATTCTGGGAGTYGTGTCCCAGGTGTTCCCTCCCACCGCCACCCTGGCTTGTGTTGCATTATTAGTCTCAAGGAAAATTTGGAGTTGGTGGAGGTTTTTTGATGTTGGCCTAGTGATTAAATTTTACTGGGTTGTTGAGAAGAACATGATATCCTTTGGTCACTTGTTTCTAATAGAAATCAAGCAGCGGGGTCTAACTAGARATGTATTTTTCATATGAAAGAAAGTATTTTCTAGGATATAGTGTAAGCAAACTGTTTAAAATTGTCAGGACTTTTATAAAGCTGTCAAACTCCTGGTTTAGCTTAAGAATTTCATTATCTGAAAATGTTAGGCAAAAGATTTCATAAATCTGTGGTCTTTCTGTATTACATCCCTGAAGAAGTGTGTTGGTACTGTTTCTTTTTACATTAGCTATCATTGTTTTCTATGAAGTCGAACAAAAAATATTGTAACAGGTATATTGAGCTGGGTAGGCTGGAGATTTAGGTTGCTGTTTCATTAAAAATACTGGCTAAGCTCTGTAAGCTGCTTTTGCAGCCGCACCCATATTTCTTGAAACTGCTTTTATATGCAGCCTTTCTCATAGCGTGTTATGAAAACATTCCCTCTTAGCTGTTTACTTGTACGCTAAATTTCAGAGTGCAAAAGTCCTTGCATTCAACAACATAATTTCTCTCTTACAATGCATGAGTTATAGAAGACAAAGGAGCGATCTACTCGTAAGTTAGATGACTCATGGCTCAGTATTTGGGTTCAAAATACTTAGTAGAGACACTGTCTTTGGTGGATCCATTAAAAATATAGGTTTATGATTAAAACTTTATTCAGTCATCTTTTTTGCCCCAAGAAATGGGAGAATTTGCAGGTGCAATTTGAGCACAAGATCAGTTTTTTTGTTTGTGTTTGTTTCTTGGAAATGTATCAAGATTTTGATAAACTCACTTGTTCTCCCCTCTCCTATCTTTTTCTAAATAACTTCATTGCTACCACTCATCTCTGACTTTTATATTGCACAATGTCAGTTGGGATTTTTGATGTCCTAAATAATCAATACAGACTGCATTTGCAGAATTATTTCTTTAATGCAATTAGATGCACATTCCTTCCATTTCTTGTACACAAACTTGAAGCAATACATTGAAGTTGAAATTAGTAGAAATTATAAGTAATGAAACTGTTGTTCACATTTTTCAGGTAGGAGGTACTTAAGACAATTTATGTTTTCTTTTGTCTTGATGGTTAAAAATCTATGATTAAAAGTTTTGGTGGTTTTTTGTTTTGTTTTTTAACTAAAAATACCACAGAGTCTTTCCTTAAGAGAAAGAAATTTTTCTCTCCTGTCTTCCCCAGCTCTTTAAAGTTTACTTGGCAAGGAATGCATGTATATTGCCCAAATTACCCTTAAGTATTGAGCTGACTTAAAATCAAGACAGCATGAAATGGCCATCCTTATTGTCTTACATGGATGCTTGTATGTTGGTGTCTGCAGCTAAAGTACTACTGTTATTTTTAGTGCAGAGACATGGTCTTTCTCAGTCACAGCCTCTTTTTTTTTTTTTTTTTTTTTTTTTTTTTTTCATTTAGGTGAGCACCAATTGTTTGCCTCCCTGCATTGGGCAGGAGTAACTCCGTCTTGTGTCCAGTAGGAATTTGTGTATTACAGTCCAGGAAATTTTGGCTTATTAATCCACTTACATATTAAATATTTATAATGATGTAATCATCAATCTTTATTAATGTATTAATATTTAATTGAATTTCATCATAATTAAACTAGCAATAATGTATTAGCTATTCTATGATCAATCTGCCAACACTTAAACTTGCTGCTGGTTGATCTCTCTTTTAGTACATTCAAACTAACCTTTGTAGGATTAATTGGTAGTGAGGAAATGGTTATCCTGTTCCTTAGCCGATGACTTCGCACATGTATGCCTGTCTCCTTCTTCTGGTTCCACCCTTTCCATTTTATTACATATAAGCAACTGTAGATACAAAGTATTTAAAAAACAAAACAACAACAACAAAAAAACCCCAAAAAACACCAAAAAAACCCCACAGTGCTGTGGCATCTACTGTTTTCTGCAATGATAACTTTTCAGTCCGCTACCAGATGAGTAGCTCAGAAAGCCTACTTCTTTTGGTTTCATTTTTTAAAATATAAACCAGAGAAAAACAATATTCTTAAGAAGCAGAGTAGATACCGTAATGATCTGTGTGGAAGTATGATTACTGGAAATGTAGTTGAAGTTAGTATTGGAATTAGGCATATTAGAGAATAATATTCTTTGGCATTAAACATGTCAGTAGAATTTCGGCAAAGTAAGTTGTGTACATGTTTGTCAGCACATTTTTACTGCATATTGATTGTGACCAAACTGCATTGTATAAATCATAAAAAGGTTATTTATTATGGAGTACAAATACTTCTCTATTAAAAATACAAATATTCTGAAACTATATCCTCTTTGTTCTTATTATATTGAGCTAAAAGCCTTGGCAGAACTATTTCTAGAAAATTCATATTACTGATTTTCAGATATGGACATGCTTGCTATTCACTTACAGCTTTCTTTAATGACAAACACTACTTGGAAATGGCTTAATTGGATTGTCTGCTTAATAGCATTAGGATTGTTGTGCTGGTTTAGTTGAGCTCTAATGGTCCTTTGCTGGTTAAGAGATCAGTAAAGCAGCAAAATGGAATGAGAAACTTCAGATTTTAGATAAGAGTCTTTAAAAAAAAAAAAAAAAAAAAAAAAAAAAAAAAGAGGGGGACAGTTGAAGAAAATGCTTAAGATATTACCTGTATTGTTTGACTAAATTTAGTTAGAATGCTTTATTATTCCTTTCTAACTGGTTCAACAACCGTACATGTTTTGGTTTCTGGTCAGCCCTGTGGTTTGGCATAGAGAGTAGTGCCAGCACAGAAATTTTTTTGGTTTTTTTTTTTTTTTGGTTCTGTTTGCAGTCTTGGTTCTACAGCTGTAAAAAAGGATCTCTCAGACAGTTACAAACCTCTGGGAAGTGAGCAAATTAACTTCTTGTTGCTCTTTGACACTTTTAACAAGTAATTTCTGGAAATTAAAATTTTGTGTAATTTGGTGTTCCACATGCTCTAAGTCCTCATGTCTTGAGAGAAGAATGGAAAGAAATAACGAAATAGCTAAGTGTCATAGTGGAGTGAAGGATTAAATGAAAACAGTGGGCCGTGGCACATGGACATATTTTTTATTGAGCAAAAGACTATAGGTTGAGTTTGTATGGGTGGTTGTTTTGTTTAATATTTCTTTCTGGCTTTCGAGAAATTGTTGCAAGTTATTTGAGTTGTCTGGTTTCCCATTAGCTTTGTCTACAGAGAAGATTTCATTGGTCATGCGCTTTAATATGATTAGAGAAAACTACATGGGATGATACAATACTCTTTTGTTCTAAGTATATAATACATATTTAACAAAATTTCAAGCAGCAGATGGCTAATTAGGTAGTTTGTTAATGCTAAGCTGATCATGTGTTCTAGCTCTAAATAAAAATGTAACAAAACTTCATTTGAATATTTTAAACAGACTTACATAATGTTTTCTAGTTAGTATTAAGTAAAGCGAGTACTGTTGGGATTGTCCATATTAATGTGAAAAGACAAAATTAGTATTCTGCTTCCTATTGAATCGGCTTTATCTGGTGTTAATGACTGTGATTCTGTTTCTTGAGGCAACACAAACTAAATGGGGTATTGTGGTTATCATTTCAGTCTGTAAAATTTTTCAAAACCACATCCAAAATGAAATTAGGTAAATACTAAACATACATGGAAACCTTAGTTATTTTTAATGACATTTCTATCTGATGAAATTCTAAGGCCTTACATCATTTGAATGACTTAATTTTGTATGGTGTCTTTCCAGCTATATGTCAAGTTGTTTTCACAGTTAAATACAGGAAAAGAAAATGCTACAAGAAAACTATGAATAAAAATACTTAGTTACAAAACTAATTAGGGAGGGGAAAACAGGAGATTACAAAAGCGTTTGAAATTCTGTTTTGAGAGTAAAGTGAATATGAGACAGTTCACTACGGAAATTTAGGAAAGACAGTTATTTCCCAACAGTGAAGGTGTTGTGGGAAAGATGAAGATAGTGTCATTAAGAGATGGGTGTAAAAGGGAAGAAAGAAAATCCAGTCAGAGATATTGGGAAAAGGAGTTGTAAAAGTAATGAAGGGCAGCTTTGTAATTGGATCTGGGAATGGAGAAGACATTCAACTGCTCATCTGAAGAAGCTTGCTCTTGTGAAGAATTTTGTTTCCAGAAACTGATCATACTATATTGTACTATATATGACTGTTTGGATTAAATACTATTGTATTTGTCAAACAAGTGAAACTGAGAATACTTCCTACACAGTATCATGTACCACATATGTAGTTCTTTATGGAGGCCAGAATTTGGAAACGTTTTTTTCATCTACGTAGTGTGCAGAAATCAGCAAATTTTCCTCCTCCCTCTCCTCTGCCTCCTTTTCGTGATCATGCCCTTTTCTTTTTAGTCTCAAACTTGATAAGCTAAATCAAAGTGTTGATTTGCATTGTTTCCAGTCTGTGCAAAGGCAAAAATATAAAATACTTGGTGCTATCTCTGTGCTCTTTAACTTGCTGCAGTTTTTAAAGGCTTTTTACAAGATTAATTAAAATTTAAACTTCTAAAATGACCTCAGAGCAAAGCCACGTTACTTTGTACTTGCAATCCAGTTACTTGTCTGCTTCTCTACAGAAGATTTTCTTTTTCTAAGTTCCAGTCTCAAAAGAACTGAACGCTGTTGGCAGACAAATTAGTGCTGTATTAACATTTTGTTTTTATTTAAAGTAATCTATCCAGGCAGGGTCAGGAGTGTTATTTGCAATAACCTTTCAGCCTTGCTTTTTGGTGCCAGATGACTAAATATGGCTGTTGCCGTAACGTACAGTGTAGCATGGCTCTTCTGAATGATAGAGGAGGAGGAGGAGAAGATATTTGCCTATCTCTTTTAATTGATTTCCTCTATCCTTCTCCAACAAGCTGTCAAATTTGAATGTTTGCCCCAGTTTTCTTCGTCATATGTAGAGATAGTGGGTTGGTTGTTCAAAGCTGGCAGGAATCAGCAGATATTCTGCCAGTGAGGAGAATTCAGATGCAATAGATGTCTTAGAATATTGGGGGAAGCAGTGGGATTCATGCAGTGAATTGCATTTATAGGGCTGTCACCACCGAAGTACCTGAACACTGAAGAACATGTTTTCCCATATGGAACTTCTCACAGTATTATTCTTTGCAAATTTAAAGCCATTGGTTCTGCAGCTTTCTACTTCAGTTTTAGTTCTCTAATTCATTCACTTTGATTTTAGCTGTCATCTAGGAATGACTGAAATAAATTCCCTTACCATTTGAAGAGACTCTTGTATCCTAATTTTATATGAACTCAGCGCTGGTATTTTTGCACAAAAGAACAGATTGGAGTTAGAGGAATAACGTGAGTCCATACAAAACACACAAGATTGGCTCAGTACTCATTCCTATTTGCTCCTGCTACCTTGGAAACAAAGGATGGCATGACAACAAAAGCAATTCAGGAAGAAAGGTTAAACYTCACAAACATTCAAAATGTATTCTTGTGGGGAAACTCTTTCTTATTATTTCAGAATGGAGTTTCAAGTTTTAGCGTACGTARGTAAGAATTGTATGTTTGTTTGAACTTCATCTTTGGTTGAAATCAAGACTGATAACTGAAAGATATAAAAATGTTATTTTAATGTAACAACACTTTATAAATCTTAAATTTTTAAGAACAAAAGAAAAAATGTCTTAGATCTATCTGCAGCTAAAAATAATTTTTAGTCTGAGCAGTTCAAGTTTTTTGGAGAAATTTTTGGTCATGCCAAACATGCCAAAAGTGTTTCTTATATGTATGGAATTAAAGGTAGGGACCATAAAAAGTTGGTTTTGCATGTACAGCAATGCTCTTAGCTAAGTTATTGCTACAATATTTTTTTACCCCTGCAGTGCTCTGTAGCTCAGCATGGTAGAGCAGTGAGCGTATTGCATGGCTCGTGCATCATCTCATGAAAGGTTCTGGAAATTGTCTTGATCCTTCTGGTCCTTCTTCTATGTCCTGATGGGTCTTCTAACTGAAGTTGGGGACAGCAACCCTGCCCATGAGCAACACCATTAATGTTCTTCTAAGTGTGATTTTTTTTTTTTTTAAATTATTATTTTATTTTTTTACTTATACTGCTCCCTATTTTGTTTTTCAGTTATCTATTCTGCAATTGTCTCCGTGTCTTGATTTCCCTAATTAACCCACTTTAGCCAGGATGATGATATTAAAGGCAAATGTCAAAACATGTCAAAAATAGTATGCTTGAGCTCACATTCAAATTGAGTTATCTGTAGAAGGGTAACAACATAATAGTTTTTCAGAACAATGTAATTTTCAACATTTCTTTTCATAAGAAGCTAACTTACATAGGTGTAAGTTCTCAAACTCTTTAATACTATGTTTTGCTGTTTAGTTAGGTCGTTCAAAGGCTATGCCAAGAAAGAAAGAAAGAAGGTATTTATTTTTCGAATAAACACTGCTGGTAAGGTTTGAAGGTCTCTTTATTCATGCTGAGGCAGCAGTGAGGTGAACAAATAGTGTTTGCTTCCCTTTTCAGTTCATCTTCAAGAAGGGCTTTTCTTATTTGGTTAGGCTTTTTCAGTTCAGTCACCTAGCAACTTCTAAGGGCCTTTGATTCAAGCATTAATCTCTAAATGCAAAACCAGTAAGAAAACAAGGGTCCTCAGAAAAGCTAAACTGAAAAACTATGAGTCTTGAAGTTAGCTGCTACAACTCAGTAACAAGCCATCAGAATGATACTTTAATTCTTAAATACCCATTTCCAATAAGGRCAACAATTTTTAAGATTTTTAGAGCCATTTGCAAGTTGCCATGCAAATGTACTTTGGGAAACATGCAGATGTTATAATATTATGTCTCTCCATATGTCCGTGTTTTTCCTGAATTAAGATAATCTGATACCAAAATACATGTTTAAACTTCTTAAGACCAAGCTAGAAAAAGTTTCCAGCAACAATTTAAATGTTTGTACTGTCTTCTGCATTTTCAGAAACACTTGCATTAGTTTGATTCCAATTTATCAACTACATCTTCATACTCAAACAAGCTTTTCTGCAACTGTCAGAAGGAAATTTGCCTTTTTCTTGCCACACAACGGTGAAGTACTATAATTCAGCAGATAACAACATGTATTACAAGTTAGTATTAGCAGACCTCAACCTATRTTTAGAAAAATATATGAAGAGGAAAGATAGGACACAGAATGTCAAAAGCTAAAGGAAAAAAATGTAAGAACTATTATGGTACATAGGATCTATCTCGGAACTGTCACATGCTGCATTCTACCAGTATTAGTTCATTTTAAAAATTAGACATGAGCATCACTTGGACAGTATTGTCAATAATTATTTTAAAAAACACAGTAAATGTGTCTATCTTGTCCATTTGTCTGTATTTCAGAACACTTGAATGTTACTTCTCTAAAGTATTATAATATGCATAATAGAAAAGGACATTTGTTATCTTCTTAGTATAAATTTGAAACTTCAAATTGCTAAAGAAAATGAGACAAAATTTTATTTAACTCCTCCAGTTTGCATCAAGGCATTTCTCATATAAGGGGCTTCCAGTGCAAGAAGCTTTTATTCATTATTCATCTTTCATGGTTGTACCTGTCACAGCAACTTGGCATATTGTACTGAACTAATGATGAAAATGGCATACCGCTGGAATCTGTCTGCTCAACTCAGCAGAAGCGTCCATTGCTTCAAATGCTTCTTTGTTGTTTTAAAATTAAACTCGCATGCATAGTCTTCTGCACTGGAATAAGTGTTAAACTATGTGGKTTTTTTTCCCCTACTGCCAATGCAAAACATTGCAATTTTGAAAGATGACAGTAGTTTCATCCCCTTACCTAACAAAATTCACTTATGTTTTAGAAATACCTTATTAACTTCCTCTGTAAAGTGATAACTTTGTGGCCAGAAGTAAGAAAATGCTTAAAATGTACCTCAGTAAAACTTTTAATGATTGTTCCCTATGAATCACTGAAGTGTTTTATGTATTAGTGAAAGGGGAGAAATCTCAAGAGTCATTTCAGCCTGTTCTCCCCAATACTGAACAACATCACACCATAAAAATCCTTTAGTTATTTTGATCTCTTTGTAGGTCCTTCTTTTCTTATTGAAGTATTGAAACATTCAAACATTTCATATTTGTGATGCAACTTCTTTAGAATGATGTTTAGAACAAGTTTATTACTGGAAAAAATACAGTGTGGTTATAATATGAAATGTTCATTTAGCAATCTATAGTGGAAATTGGAGGCTAGTTAAAAAGGGGACAAAATTAGTCATTCATATAACCATATTTTACAAAAAAAAATTCTTTTGTTTGGCGTGCATTTCTTCACAATGCTTACCATTATAATTGGTCTGTTAAAATGCTTTAAAATAAGTATTTTAGGATGTAATGTTGTTAGACCTAAACCAAGAATCCCTTGAAAACTTCTTTACTATGTGGCACCTAGAATCTGGCTGTAACCTTTGCGGCTTACAAACTTCCTGCCGCCTGACATTTAACTGAAGTGGATGAAAATTCTGCATCCAGATAGATCTGTAGCAGGATACAGCTGTCAGCAGAAGTCTTTATTGAATTGTATTGTGTGACAAGATTTAGACTGGCACATTAAAACGGTACGCATCAACTCCTTCAGAAACCACAAGGAAGTCTTCTTGTGTTTCAGTTACAGACTTTCAGCTGTTTATATTTTCCCTGGACCATTCTTACGACTGAATTATTACAGCAGAAAATTAAGTTCAGAGTTTATCCTAACAGTTTCAGGATTCATTTTAGGAAGCCAGATGCTGTTCAGCCGATACAAACAATATAGATATAATCTTAGATATAGAACCTCCTCTGGTATAATCCTTTTGTAGATACACTGATATGAAGGGAGCTGTGATCAGCCACACCAAGAAAGGATTTGCTGCCTTAGTATTGAATACATTTTTAAGAACATGGTAAGGGAAAAAATACAACTGTGAAGAGGCAATGTAGTCGTCATATTTTTCCAGGAAATTACTTAAACTAGTGTGAAAGAGTATTATTCATTATGGGACTCGGGTGAAGGAAAATATATGACTATATATTCTGCAGTAAAATTCTTTTTCAGGCTGTCAAAGGCCATGAATGAAACATTCATACTTTCAATGAACATGTTGTCCCTGGAGACAGTCATGTTTTGAGCAGAATAAAAATAGTAGTTGAAAGAATGGAAAAGAGTATTAAGTGTATTAAGTAAAGGAACAAAAATTTCATTTTACAAAGCATGGTTTATTTCAAGTTTTTATTAAAATATAGCTTTGGGATATTGCTTTGTTGTATTTTCTGTATGTGTATGTGCTAGAATAAGCCCTTAAATGTCATCACTGGATCAAAGGTCTGAAGAATATTTTGGCAGCAAAGTCACTCTGCTCCAACAAAGAAAGCACAGAGGGAAAATAATTACTGCTGTGAATTTCTGCACCTTAAATTGAGGTGAGCTATATATCCATCCTGGATGACACAGGGTACTTTTTCCCTATTTTGCCCAGACATTGCAATGGTTAAGTCCTCATGCTTTATTTTAGTTTGGAAACCTGGGAGACTTTTTAAAAGCAGTTTTCAATTACTGTTTCTGTTGGGCATTTACCCAGAGAAGGGGTTGGAATAAAAGAGGTTAACATTACAAAYTGATGATCTCTTTTGTATAAAAACCTATTATTCAAACTGGAAATTCCATAGAGATAAAAGTATCCTGTAAGTGACCCATGATATACAGTGTACACTATACCTCTTTATTACATTCTTGATACAAACGATACATTAATAGTTTAAATGATTAAAACAAAATGTCATTAGCAGGAAGTAATCAGTGAAATGCATCCTCGCTTACATCTGCTAAATCTACTAATACTTTTTGACTTTTAGTGCTCGCTGACACAGCAGTGTAAATTTGATGCAGCATGCAGTCCAAAAGCTTCTTAGGCTCTTTTAATCTTAAAATCATGACATGATGCATCTACCCAATGTGTTGCTTCATTTGAGGGACAGGTTCCTTACTACAAATGAAGACCTATCACGTGAACACAGATTTTTCACCTTGAGATTCAAATACTTTACCAGTTAACCTAAAAATTGCATTGCTAATCTGTGTGGTGGCGGGCTAAATCGAGGCATTTCGTCAGCCATACAAGGAGAAAATACGTTAATTCTCCACTTGAAAAATGATAATAGCAGAAGTTATACCACAACCTCTGACTCAATTTTATTTTCATCTTGTCATTTCTATGCAGAGCGTTCTGTGAATACAGCCTTGCTTGTAAACTTGCACATTTACAGGCAATTTGTAAAGTTGGACACATCTGAAAATTATTAAACTTTTCCATAACATGAAAATGTTAAATGCTGATAAAACCATACGTGTAAATTGAACTTCTTATCTTACTCATTCTAACCTAGTATATTGTAAAAGGTAGTAAGATTCATAGGTAGCAGCCACTACCTTGTCTAGTAGCCAAGAGCCAAAAAAATCTGAAGTACTGAAAACAAACATTTAAATGGACAGAGGTTTCCTGTGGATCATATTAAGTCTGTGACAAGTGCTCCACATAACTCAGTCTCAGAGAACATGGAGTATAACTGCTTTTCATTAAATTCAGTGATTTCAGTTAGAAAACTTAATGACAAAGGTTGCAGCCAGGAAAAGTTAGAGTATATTTTCCCCATCAGATAGAAAAGAGGCAATTAAGACATCATCTAGGTCAATGAATGAGTCTAGACACACTAATAGCCACTAGGGAATTTGCATCTATTCTTCCAGCTTGCATAATATGTCCAGAAATTGGTCCAAAAAGGGAAGGAATGAACTGAAAATGATGAAAGTCAATGTGCTCTATTTATAGGAGACTTTGGTTTGACTGTCCTTACACACATGCTGCTTGGTCCTAAATGAGCTTTCTGGCTGCGTTTTCTGTATATGGAGTGAGACATAAAAGTTGACATGATCAAATGCTGAAGCACTCACTATGTAGAAGGGGGGCAGCACTTAGATACCAGAATAAAGATAAAACAGTTTTTAACCTGAAATCCCTAGGAAAGAAATCTTCAGTAAGTGTCCTACTAATGGAAACCAGAAGGCAAGAGGCAATGCATTAGTTCTCGTTTGGTCACACTAGCACAGGGAATTCTCATTATTTGATGCAATGTGCTCAGACAAATGAGCCAGATGCATCAGCTTCAGCCAAGCAGCAGTAGCTGGCTCTAAGCATAATGCATACACAGATTATCCTATTAATTTAAACCTTATTTTACTTTAGCCAACATATAGGATGAGATTAATGCATTCACATTTAAATGCCAACATTGTAAATTTTAAACTCTGAGAGATGCCTTGAATCCTATGGAGAGAAATGGACTCTCCTCAGATGTGATTAATCTCATGCTAAAGCATTTTTTTAAGAGAGTAGTATCCATCTTTTCTAATGGGGGACCTTTCCACATGATGCAGATGATTTACATCAGGATGTGATAAAGTACTTCTTTTAAAAGAAGTACCTGCTTCCCTCCATTGATTATAAAGCAGTGAGCTCAAACAGATATGATCTCTGTAAATGTCTAAACATATAGATGAGATAAATCCCACTGGTGTTCATTTATAAATCTGTAATAATCGGGAAACCCACGACAATCCCCCCCTTCCTACTGTAACTTGATGAATCATAATGCTTCAGTCAGGAAGAAGGATAACACTTTCATTTACAAAGAAAAGTCAACTGTAAACCAGGAGAGAAACCAAGTCATGTGTTGCTCAGCAAAAGTGAAGATCTGGATTTATGTTTTAACGATAGTGTCCATTAGCTTAACAGGTAGGAGAGCTCTGCTGACTTTGTATTTGGAGGAAGCCAAGAGGGCATTAACACGAATGTATTAACACGAATATAAGCAGTATGCAAAGGAAGCTGTCACGTGAACATAAATGCTTTTTCCTCTTAAAGCAAAACAGACTTTATTGTAAATTTCTTGCTTTATTGTAGATTCCTCAGAATGATAAACGTGTACAGCATTACTGGAAGTAGAGTTTAAATGGACAAAGTATGCCTGAGAGGGGAGTCATTCACTGAAAAGGCTGAAAGCCTTTTGAGTATACTGAGGTTTTAATAATTCTTGTATCAAATCGAATAACTACCCTGAAGTAGGAATAATTTTCCACATTAAAAAGATGTCATGGGGTTTTGGTTTTTTTTCTTCTTTTACCATAGGCCGTTTTTAAAACCATTTAACAAAGCCTCACATGTAAGATCCTGAAATGAAGAGGCCAACATAAAGCGTGGCAGGCAAATTTGTATTGTACAAAAGCTCCTGAAAACAAGCTAAAATATGCATCACTAAATCAGAACAGCATGTGCCAGCTACTATCAAAACACCACAAGTATAATGGAAGTTCATCAGGTTTTGGTTGCATCTTACTCAAAAAAATTGAGCTCGTTAATGCAAAACATAGACTGTTACAAAGTTAAGGTCTTACTTATTCTTTTTTATTTCTATTTGGTTTACATTGAATGAGTAATTTACAAATGCTATTAAGTGTAACAAGCCAGTATTTTGATCCACATAGGTTTTTTTGAAGGTGTAGGTCTGGCCTTTTCATGAAAAACATTGGGTTTTTTTAGTACCCATTCTAGTGAATTCACAGTACCTTATTTGTCACTAATCAATAGATACCAGCCTCCTTTTTTGCCTCTCTACAAGGTTCGGTGATTCACTGTCTCTTTTGAAGGGAGCAAAACCACAGCAGGCAATGTCTTATTTCAGAAGACCGTTAGTCTAATCAATATTCTTCCATATTCCTTATGTTCAACATGGTTTGTATTTCTCAAATCTGTTAATAGCATCACTAAATTAATTTCATGATGCAGCTGTGTTTAACAGTATAGCTGAAAGGTAATCCATCTTTCCTGTTAGGATTTTGGGAATAGTAACTTTCTGATGCAGCGTTTTAGTATAGAGAGCAAGTCTGAAGTCCATGCAATGCTGGTTTTTCAGTCAGCAGCCATGTTCTCATCTGCGCTGAAATAAACAGTTGAGTATGTGCCATGTTCTGTGGAAAGGCTTTCCTTACTGTACTAAACATTATGAACGTGCATTGGGATGAAGGTTTGTTTTCTGCAACCCGTATAAGAACTTGAAGTTGTTATAAACATCTTGCCACTAAGATAGCTTATTTTTTTTGTCTTACTCATGACAGCGAAAGTGGAATTAGGGAAGAACTAAAGGAGAGCCGAATAACAGATTCAGCCAGAATTTCTTAGTAATGTAATATGCTCTTATTAGATTAAAGTATTAAAAAAAAAAAAAAGTGCTCAGAGATTTGCATATTCTTTAATGGGTTATTTTGAGCTTCCATTGAAGCAGATACACTTTTAGCAGATTGACTTAAATGCCAATTGGGTAATAGAGCAAGAAGAAAAGCCATAATCTTTTTCTTTAGAGCAGAGAGTCATTTAAAGCTGAAATATGACTAGTTACCACAATTGAACTTGTGAAACCCCTTGCATTTGTTAATAGACTTACTGTGTTAACGTCTCTGTGAATGGATGTAAAATCCAAACAAAAAAAAACCCCTTTGTGTATTTTTAAGACATAAATATGATCTTTTGTTTTCCCTCACAAACAAAATGCATGAAATACCAGTTTACACTATGTAGCGGTAGTTTAAAAGAAAAGTTTACAATTTTTTGTGGCTTTTCTACAAAAGCTTAAAGCAATTGAAATAGTATCTTTTAAAAAAATCTGTTTTACAGAAATATGAAAGTTCTGTGATAAGAATGAGATTCCATTATGCAGCAAGGAAATTAACTATGCATTCCTGATCACAGTAATACCTGGTATTACTATTAGTAGTAGTAGTAGTGTTAGCTGTTGCTTAGCAGAAGTATGTCTGAGAAGAAAATGTAAAAAACCCTCTTAATTCTGCAGTTGTACTGTAAGGCAGTACAGAGAAGGAAACAAATATAAAAGCATTGAAATAAAGAAACTGGGGCTCTATCCTCAGCAGCTTCAATGCACATTGTCAGCATTGCGCACTGTTAAAATAATAGAACGCATTTTTTCTGTTCCTTTTTCTGTTACGCATCTTCAATTTGTTCCAAATTCTGAGTCACTTTCATAAATCTGTTTATAGCGAGTTTTATCCAGTCAGTGAGTTTCAGAACAAATACATCCATTGGTTTTTCAGTTGTAGAAATTCTCATCAATCGCATCTAATGTAACTCGGGCAGCCTCTGTAATTTTTTCCTAGAATTTAAAATTAATATTTCAAAGCACAATCTTTGGCTTTAGAGGTATATAATGTTAAAATAAAGGAGTAGCAGATGACTGGGGGAATGGGACAAAACCTGAAACAGGAATTTTCCTGTCTGATCTCCGACGTGAAGATACTGAGCCTTTCTTGGTGAAGACTATGGTGCTGTTCCACAACCCAGGTAAACTGCTCCAACTTGGAAGTAGTCTGGTCCTGCCCTGGAGCTGCAGTTCATGCAGTTGCCTGGCTAATTGTCTGCACACCAATCCTTTCTTGTGCAGTAACTTGGTTTTTTTGCTACATCAGCATATAAGCATCAGTAATGTGACCAGGCGGGAATCCTTGAGTAAGCACCCTTGTGCCCACTCAGCTAAGAGTGCCAGCAAAACGAAGGGTCTGGTCCAGGGCAGGAATAAGCAGCTGGGGAGYGGGGCAGGTACCAGAAACATTTCTTTAAGCAGCGATGCTGATTTATGCCTGTGTGAAATAGATCTGAAACTACAGATCAATGTTCCTTTCTTTAGTAGAGAATTTGACAGGTTGAGGTTGTTTAGCTTGTATTCTGCCCCTCGAGCACAGACAGCCTGTGTCATAGGAGAATTCTTGCTGCACTGAAACTGTAGACTTTAGTTGTTGTAGGTTTGTCCTCCAATTTGGAGGGATGTTTTTACCTGGACTAGTGAAGAAACTAATTTTCCAAAGAAACTTTCTATGGAAAGACTCTAGCTGGAGTGTTTTGCGACCTTTTTACATTCTCTTCCTCTCTCCTGGCCATTTGCCTAAGACACAGGTTAGTCCCATTTTAACACTCTGCACTGAATTTATGAATGACGTATTTGCAAATTAATCATGACAGCTTTAAAGCAAAATTCCTGCCACACTGAAAATCCATGTTGCATCCAGGTATTAATGGAAGTTTGATTTCTTATATAGTAGTTTGTTGATGTGTGATACTATTCTGTATGTGGGATGCACTTTTTCAAACTTTGGAGCCTGAAATTAGTTCTACATTTATTATGCCACTTCGACATAATTCATGTAGAGTTCATCTGTTTGCATGCCAGTTGGAATCTACTGGAATTTGTTATTTTCCATCCACTTCTGTAACAGTTCCACATTGTTTACAGAGAGAACATGCAGTTTTATATAAATCACTTGCTTTCATACAGTTTTACTGCATTATTTTACTCAATTTGTGAAGGATTTAAGCACCYTGCAGTGTGCAGCATTAAAAGGCATAAAATGATTGAAAATAAAAACTATTTTTGGCTGAAATAATGGCATATTCACAATCAGAAATATTAAACAGCATTTAAGAAGTGTGGGTGAGATGTAATGAATGAGCTGCATTATATAAAAGGGCATTATTCAGGCTGATTATAAGGACTTAAATCCAAATCTTGCAAGGGAAAAGTGGCTTTTTTTAATCTTCTCCAAACTAGCTATGGAATAACCTTTGTTACTAAACTGAGGCCTAAGGAGAAACATTGCCAAGTACAGACGTTGATCCATTAGAACTTAGACATTCAACGTTGCCCATTGAATCTCTGAATTATGGGCCTCGGGAAGTAAGTGAAGTTTAAACATAGATTGTAGCACTGGGGAAACTATTTAAGTGAGGTGACTTGCCTCAGACTTTCTGGATCGCGTACTCTGTTCAATAAACCTTGAGGTTTTGTCATCCATTCTCAGTATTGGCCATTTCTCATCATCGTTGTATGGGTTTCATAGCACAATAAAGAAATCTTGTCCCATTGAGGTCCTTTTATTATGGTATCTACGTCTTTTCTCTATATGGGCTCATGGAAACTACTCAACAGTACTGTCTGCATATGTTCCTTTGCCATGATTGTATGTATTTTCTTGCATTCATGGTTGTGCACTTGCACGCGTGGATGCATGCAGTTTCATTCTCATACTAGCATGGTTTGGAAATGTGGGACCTGATCGCAACCAACTGCTGTGCTATGCTGCCCGGTAGAACGCAGATCCGTGTTTCATGCATTATGTATCTAGTGACTAACTGCTCCCAGATGTCATTTTGGGGCTGGATGCCAGACTGACTGACTGTTTTTTGTTGGTTGGGGTTTTTTTCTCCCCRCCTTCCCCGACTCACTGGAGTGCTAGAAGAGTGCTACAGTTAAGCAGAGAGTCTAATGACACTTACATTTCTGACCTATAGTTAATTCTTCCTGGGGAAAAATAAAATAGGTCCATTTTAACTTATCCAGATACCTAGCAGGGTGATTTATACTATGCCTCTAGCAATAACTTACCTTTTAGAATTGATAGATCCACTAGTACTTTTATTAGTTTTGGAATAATACAGCATCCCAGGTATCCATTAGTGCATTGTGGAGACTTTGTAAAAGACTAATTTCTAATGATGTTAAATGCATATTATAAAAAGGCTGAATTGCTTTATCGCACTGTATGTAAGAAGGGGGACAGTTAAGTTAGTGAGGGAAAATTGTTATTATTTATGTCAGAAAAACTTTAAACTTCAAAAGAAAGTGCTTTCAGTGGTTTCTTTTCAAGAAATATTCATAAAGTTTTTATTATTTTTTTAACACACATGAAAAGTAGAGAGATTTCTTATTTTACCTATTAGTAATCTGTGCTTTTAAAAACTGTCAACTGAAAGCTCAAATTTTGGTGGTTGTTTTCCTTACCAAGTTATAGATTTGATGTGCAATTATGGAATGCTTTAATTTTTTCAGTTGCCTTTATGATCTCTTCTGAAGTGCTAGTATGTCATACAGTGAAACCTTGAATAAAAATGGTCTGAAAAGACAGTAATGACAGAAATTAATTTGCTTCACTTTTGGACTGTAGACCCTTTATGTCTGTTCCATGGTGAGTAGGAATGAGTTGCAATCTCTTCTTTTTGGTTTTTTTGTGGGTTTGAGTCATGGCTTACTGAATTCCAGTCCCTTATTGCTGCTTGAAAGTTCTTGGCCTGTTGTAAGCAATATTCTCAGATGAATGTCAGCTAACATATCACAGACATTGATGACTCGTTTTTTACTTACGCTAATATATTGCTTTTAGTAAATATATGGGATAGGAAATAGTGTTTACCTTTCCATATCGTGAGAATACTACTCATTCTATCTGACATAAACTAAGAAATACTGTTTATATTGCCGCTTCAGTGAGCCAGGAAAAACTGCACAAATATGTCATGACCATGCAGTGGAAAATGCTTGTATACTATTTTCATAGTCAAGGTTCTATATGACTTAATAACAAGAATAGCCGTTACTCTTTCTAAGAACTAAGAACTCAAACGTAGGCTAAATTTTGGGGAGCATTTTGAGATAAAGATCAAATTCTAGGGATGTTGTCTATACTTGAAAAATCTTTTGAAATGTTTGTCAACCATCTAGACAAACTGAAGAAATCTTCTCGGTTCTTTGACTTAATCATGCAAGATGGATTGAGTTTTAACATTCATATAGGTTGTTATCGCATGGTTGCTTTATCTA
The DNA here is from genome assembly GCA_035582835.1 of Phoebastria nigripes. NCBI lineage: Eukaryota > Metazoa > Chordata > Aves > Procellariiformes > Diomedeidae > Phoebastria > Phoebastria nigripes. The sequence goes on from JAYKAV010000223.1 coordinate 3,708,444, forward strand.
GTATAAATCTAGGCTAATACGGTGGTCTTGTAGTTCTATTTTTGTGCTACGTGAACTTTCATGTTCTGTGTATTGAGCTAGCTCAGGGAACTGGTCCAGCTAAAACCTAACCTTGCAAAAAAAAATTGGCTGTATAAATGTTAAGACATCGAAGCAAGCAGACAGGGCCACTGGTTTTGACAGCAATGTGCCATATGTCAAATTAAAGTGGTCACTTAACCACAACTTAAGAAATCATCACTATGTCACCTCTGCGTGCTGATGTAGTGTTTCCCTGAGAGTGCAAACATTTGAGCTGGCAAAGCACTGGGAACCAAGATGTGTAAACTAAGAAGGGCTTTCCATGAAGGCCTAGTGCTGAATTAGTAGACTGATGGGTACAATTAGTTCAATTTTCCTGAATTCATGCTCAAAACATACCTTTATCTTTAAAAGTTACAGTGATAGATTCTGCTGCCGGTTGCCATACTGGTTTTCTTGCTGCAAATCTCCCATCTCAACTACTTCTTTGTTTTGAAAAATTTTTTTTCTTTAAATGTTTTACTGCAAATGTAAATAATTCATTCATAATTAATGACATGTTTCCATGGTTTCATATTTTGTTATGTATGTATGTAACTACCTACCTCTGAACCCACAGGTATTTCCTATAAATACCACTTTTGCTATTTGGAATGAATTACTGTAACTTATGTCATTGACTCAACCATGTARTTTTGGTAACTACCAAACCTAAGAAATTAATCTGCTTGTTATGAGTAAATAATATACCCTTCAAACACACTGGGGAAAAAAGCCTTCCACCTATTGGCTGAGGGTGAATTTTCTTAATTCTGTAATTGGTTTCTCTATGTGTTTGTTGTCTTATGTGTTGTCTTACATTGGCAATAAATTTCTAACTGTAATGGGTCTAATGCGGAGTTTTATTTTTTGTGTATGTTGTTTTTCTTCTTGAGAACTTGCAGTTACGTTGGGATGAAACTATGTTTTCAATGACTGTTGAGTGGAGGAAAGTGATATTGAAGTTTCTAGCAGATGACCCTTTAATAAGATGTATGTAACTGGATAAGACTTGCAACAAATATCGGGCATCAGTTGGGTAACATGAAAATAATGAAGAGGAACAGCAACAGGAAAAAACTTAAATTAACAAACCCTCTTCAATTTCTTGATATAATACTACTACTGAAGCAGAATGGGTGGGTAAGATTAAAAACACCAGTCTGAACCCTTTGAGAAAAACGTCTAAAGTGATTATCGGTTGGTTTTATTAGTATCCCTCATGTCCAAAAGGAGCTGAACTTTCTCTTTTTCCTCTGTATCCTTTGAAAATTTCAGCCATATCTTTTGAATCTTTTTATTTTAAAATGCTTTTTGCTATTCAAGCCATACTTTTGATAGGTTGAGAGAGGCAGAGAATAATTATTGCCATAAAAATAAACAAACAAATAAAATCTATATTTTCTTTGATTGAAACTTGTGGAGGCCTCAGGGCAGGAATGGCAAGTGGCTGCTGGCTCTTTGGTCATGAAGTTGTAATCGTCCAAAATCCCGGAGAGAAAAGGAGGTGACAGCTTCCTTACCATAGACCAGCACGAGCTGCTGTTGTGTGACACTTTCTTCTGACATACATCCCGTTCCCTACTTTTACCTTTTGCATCTTCTGGTGGGTCACTGTGAAGGTATATATAAAGTACTCTGGTAATCATCTGTCAGCTGGAAGTCTTTGAAATATAATTAAACTGTAGAATTTTGTATTAAGAAACTTCTAAGCACAGTATGTAACTGCACTGAAGGCCATGCGACTGTCACTATCTACTTCTGCTGCCCATCCCGGGTTGCTGTAGTTGGTGCCGGTTGGTGGTGTTTACGTATCTTTAATATCTTCCCCTTTGTTAGTTGATTGGACCAGTACTTTCATATAAGTTATAAATCAACAGGACTGTAATGTTTAATACCTATTTTGTGTTCAGGAAAAGAAAGCTACCAAATTTGAGATAATGTTGACTAAATTACCAGATCTGAATGTTAATAGTAATTACAATCCAGCAAACTGTAACCAAATGGGTATGCCTGTATATCTTCTAACTAAAGATATTACATATTGCACTGCAAATACAGTAATACAATGAATTCTGACAATTTCATTATATCCAAATGATTTGGTTTGGCATCRGCAAGAGACTAAATAATGCCTTTCAAGGGGTTTTTGTGCCTTTGGGGCACAAAATTAGTATCTTTCATTTTTAATGCAGTCATTTTAGCACAGAATATACCATAGAACAGGCTAGGGAATTGATTAATCGTGCAAACAAAAATGGGCTAACTCTTGCAGTTTGCAGTGCGTTTATATAGCAAGTTTACTCTTACAGAGATAATCATTATTATTAAGTAATACAAGGTGAGTTTTTTGTGACAAGATTTAAGAAGTTTTATAATTATCTTTTGATTTAGACCTTCCCCATGCTGAAAGAAACTAGAAAGAGCAAATGAGATTGGACTGAAGAGAAGGAAGCGTGTCTGAGCTCATGTTTCTGTGGATCAGTATCATGATTTTCTTCATACTTAAATTTATATAATTCTACAGCAGGCGTAAACATTAAACGGCACATAAATGCTGTAATAAAATTTCTTTGTGAAATTAGATCTTTCATCCTTTAAAATGAAGTGCTCTGTTTTCTTTCAAAAATAAAGTAAATATGCAAGGCATGAGTATTTTGCTTTAACACATCTGAAGCCTCATTACGCTATTCTGGAATCATGTTATGTGAAAGTTAACGTCAAAGGCTTCTGTCATCTTTTGTGACTTATGTGACTTTTGTGATCTTATGTGACTTTCACATATGTGACTAAATGTAGAATTGTGTGATTATCCTTGTTGCATTAGTAATTGGCAATTAATTCTCTTATCAGGATTGTGTCCAAACAGGTATCGTAGGAAGTTTATTTCTCGTAGTTTAGTACTTGGGGATATGGCTCTGTTTGTATTTCAAACAGCTTGTTCAGTGTCATCCTGGCCTCACTTCTTCCCATCCTGAAGAAAAATAAATACTGTCCTTTGGCAATAATGGAATTAGTGTGTGGATTGTGTTTGCTGGCAAGTAAGGGTCATTAATTTTGTTAGTATGTTATAAGGTTTCTCAAACGCAACTGAAAACCTAGACTTAAATTCAAAACATACTAAAATACCTAATGTTCAGCTCTTGGCATTCAGATCTGGCATTTTACTTGTTATATTTGTGTCCATACAAATCATACTCAAAGAAGGAAATGTTTTGGTTTACAGCCACCAGTAGCTTGATATCATTAAATTATGAAGTAAAGTGCTGAGAAAAACTAACTAACATTAGTACTAGAATATTCTAAAATATTTCTAAAACCCTCACGGTAAAACCTTACAGCTGTACTAGCATGTGCTTTGTATTTCATCAGTGTTCCGTGCTTCGAGCTGTGAACGGATTCAGACATTACTGTGAAGCGTGGCGCAGGCCGTGTTAAATTGACCGTGTGGGTGATTTAACGTGAGATGAAAGATTAAGAAATCGGATAAGTCTTTCAGACGTTTGTCTTCAATGCATTAGGCATCTCATGACTGAACAATAAAGTTTTCAGCTCGGTTGGCAGTGAGGAGCAGCTCTGGCCACGGCAGCTTCCCGGGCCGGGGCTCCATCGAGCTGGTCCTGGGCTTGGTGGACAGAGGCAGAAGTGGAAGGAACGTGGTGTGTGATGGCGACTGGGCTTGTAAGAGCAAAGCCATTGTGATTGCTCTTAGTTTTAGTGAAGGTTTTACTCATTGAGGACCTCCTCCTTTTTTCGTGCTAGATGATGTGACTGGGGTTCAATGACACTGTCTTGTAGCATTGGTAGAGGCAGTTACCATGATTTTCCCAAAGCTCTTTGCTTTCTTTTGGCGCCCAGGATTCCAGCTGTATTACAAAACAAAATAAAACCCAACAGCTGCATTCTGGAGATTGGTTTCATCTCGTACCCTGTTGTTCCATACAGTCTGAAAATACGCAGAGCCTGTGCTGCTTCCTACTGCTCGCTTTCTCGGCCCTTTATTTTTGCGTTAGGTAATACATCAAACTGAAGGCAGCTGCTTTATTTAAGACATCCTATTTCTGCGATTAGGGTCATTGCTGAATTAGCTGAAAAATCTGAAGAACTAAAGTTCAGTGTTCACAAGAAACATTTGTGGGCTTTCGTATTGTGTTTGTTCTTTAACTGAAAGAGCCGTGCTGTTCCTTGCTGATGTGCTTGTACACAGCTACAAAGCAGATTACAGCAGGCACCCAGAATGTCTTTGTTGCTGGCATACAGCATGTTAAGATCAGCAGATTTTTAAACTAAAGTGAATTCATACTACAGAAGTGATATAAAAAGTCTATGATTGTGGGTCATCTTTTTTGCTGTTACAAGTTCTTGAAATAGCTGTTCCAGCACTGGTTTTGATAGATGGCTTCTGGGTTATTATTCATTTATAAAATGGGACACCTCAAAGGAGAGAGATTAATAGCTTTGTGAAATTTTAGCAAGGACTTTACATAGAAATGGTGATCTCTATCTTTTAAAAAGTAGGTTGAAACAGTATTGAATACTTTATATTACATTGAATACTTTAATATTTTGAAACTCTTCCTCAGTTTTGCAAACATTGCGCTACAGTTTTAGGGGAAAAAAATAATATCCTGTACCTTCTTCTTCCTGTAATGGAAGGCAGAAATGACAAATCTGGTATAGTATGTGTCTGAATATAGCGTTCAGGCAAATCTGAATATATTATGTGAGGTATTTTACTAAATCCAACCTGTTTTAAAAATGTGTTACATATATAGCTGCAGGTATATACTTATAATTTTATCCCACTGTATTACCAGGTCTGCCAAAGTTGTTTGGGTAAATGAAAATGTATATGCATTCTCTGCCAGGCATACAGACTGTATTTGCACACTGCTGTAGATCTTGCAAAGCCAGCTTACCGGCAACATCCGTCTGTTTTATACTTAGTGTAAAGGAGTTAATGACCTGAGTAGTTAAGATTGTCCAGACGATCTGTATAATCCTTTCACACAAATAAGATATTGTTGCAGTTAACCATTACTTTCTCTTAAATTTTTAAAAATATGTAGTAGAGATCTTATTTCTGTCCTCCCCCCCACTTATTTAACCTAATTGAACTTGACAAAATTGAAAAAGAAAATCTGTGCAGCAAGGTCAGATGTATGAATCTGAGGATACGCAAACCAATTATTGACTGGTAGACTTGGAGCTTAGAAGTAGGAATCAGCCCTAATTTATGAATATTGATTTCATGTAGTCTGTATACTTTGACTTCGAGGTAGGTTTTTGATGCTGCTTGGGGATGGTAGTTTGAGGTTTGCAGAAACTGCAATGAAAATAAAGATAATCCGTGAAGCAAGCAATGTGTAGCACTACGCAGATTAGCACTGTAAAGGTGCGGTGTGACCTAGTGGTGTTACAAAAGAGCTTTAAGAAGCTTAGTAACAGGTTAAGGTGATGGGGAGAGACGGTTGTTTTTCTTATTAACTATGTTATCCTGGAACAAACTGTGTCTCGCTGGGCTGTAGGCTGTTTTAGTGAGAAAGGTGTTGTAAATGCCAAGTGGAAAGATTGCATATAGCAGTTGTAAGCGTTAGCCTGGGTGCTCTCTTGAGATGGCACTCTCTTCTAGATGGGGTGAAACATTGGCAGAAAAACTAGCTGATGTGTTATAAATTATATGTGTTGAAAAAGTTAGGGTAATGTAATTTTTAAAAATTCCCTGTGGATTCAGTATGCTAATAGCATTCAAAGGTAGCGCTTCTTCTGACTTATGTTTGGTTTATAATCTACAGCCTTGTTTATATTTAATATAAAAGGGATTTTCATTATTTTTTTACAAGTTATAATCATAATATATTCAGAAAAGGAGAAAGACAACTATTGCTAAATCCTATTTCTTAATTGTTACTCTTCTTGCTCTGGAAATACTCCCTGTTTCTGAGTTTAATCTATTCCTAGTAAATTTATTTAAACAGTACTGCTTATTTAAATAACAAATGTAGTTGGTATTTAAATGATTTGTCTATTTTGAAGTAGTACCCTAATTCTGTTTAATGCAATTGCTATATTTAATCTTAGAATGAACTAATGCATGCCATGTGACACATTCATTCATTGCTTGGTGTTGTGCAGAAAACACAAGTCAGCCAGTAATATGGGCCCCTTGGGGAAATTCTGTGGCCTCACTGAAAATGCAAAGCATGTGAAACAGCAACATAAAAATTATGCAGCGCTCCAAGCTACTGTAGAGGCCCTTAAAGTTCTCTAGTATACTCTGAGAGTAATTTTGTGCTTATTGTACTTCTGTTGTAACTCCTTAGTCCAATTCAGAATCAATTCCTACTCAAAACCCAACAACAAAACCCAAAAGCAGAAACCCGACAACAAATATTCAGTGTACGTAGAGTAATTTCCCTATTGGTGCCAACCAGCCCTCCTCTTCTACTTCCTTTGGAAGAATCAATACTTGAAACCTAGAAACAAATGACGTAGGCAAGAATATGTATACCTGTTGTTGTTGGGCAACTAATTATGTCATAACAGCGGAGCCACAGCTTCAAAGTTTGTTTAGATGGGAAGATAATACATGATTTTTACGGTGGCCAAAACATGAAAATACCTCAATAATTTTCTTTTTAATTTTAACTGTCAGCCTCGAGATACCACTTGCTCTCAAGCTACTATGCATAATGTGTGCCAGCTCGCTTCTACTTTTACTCTTGTTAAAATGTGAAGCAACAAATTTCCTGGCAGTCTCTGCAAAGTAGTGTAATATAACTTTCATTACAAGAAGGTGGTGAACATAATGTGACTTCTTAACAGCTGCAGTAAGTGATGTGAAGCTATTAACATCTTTTCAAAACAAGTAACAAGTGAGAGGTTATTTTTTCATCTCTATTCCTAAAAAAATGGCATGTTATTTTAAGCAGATAACATTTTGTTTGCACTTATCTGAACTAAGTAAATTTTTACATGAATTCTCTAGCTCTGCATTGCTTTGTGAAATTAAGAAAACTTTAAAAACAAATGCTAAAATACACTGTAATGGCTGGATTTCAAAATGAAAATTTGGATGTTAAATTTTATGTATGGAAATGATGGCTGCTAACAAGGGATTTTAGTTCACCATTATCCTTTTCCCTTTAGATTTATGATTCCATGAGAGTTGCGTATTCCATTGTTTATTTTTATGTCAAACTATTTGGTTCTCATTTGAGTATTCTCAAAAGGTGAGACAGGTCTGATGCTTTTGAATTGCTTACTAAGGAACCAAGTTCTTCGGAGATAGGTAACCCATTACAAATACAAATGGGGAAATAAAGGAAAAGGAATTGAGACTGTTGGTGTTGAGGTGCACACAACAGTCAGTCTATTAGTAGACTGAACAGAAAGGTTTTAAGAAGTTCAGTAGTCAACATTGATAATTGAAGCCTTAATAAGTGACTTTTTTTGAAGTGTAGCTTAAAGTCCAAAAGGGCAAATGCTGTCTGGTTTACTTATTTTGGCAACTGAATTGGAATTTCTATTGTAGTGTGATTAGCATCGTTTTCACAGAAGTTAGTAGCTAAAGTTCATAACCATAGAACGAGGCTGTAGCAGAGAGTGGCACTGTTTTTCCTGCATATCTATCTTGACACTTATGATATATCATATTAAAAACAAGGTCGACATTGTCGCTGGTTGAATGAATTCTTTAACACGCTATGAGAAGCTGTCAAGTCAGAGATAGGATGTGACTACAGTATTTCATAAATATTGCCCAAAATAGATGCCCAAATATGCAGAGTTTTTGTAACGTACGCTCTTGCTGAATAATGGCAGAGTTGGAGTAGCCAGTGTAAGATACTAATTTGAAAGGCAGGCATTGGTAAAGCAGCTCAGTTTTACAACCTTTCCAGAGATATTCCTCAGATCTTTTGCATAGATTATTATGTTGTATTTTGCAACTGTATGATCACTGCATACAAAAGTAATTAGTTAACTTTTTTGTTTTCTGAAGGATGTAACGAGATTGGGTTTTTTTCATGTGATTTATTTTTCCTGCAAACATAAATCAGGCTATTGTCTTCAAGAGTGGAAGGTTTGGAACCAAAAATGCAATTTGGAAGTGAAACATTTTTCAGCTGCAAGTAATATTAATAGTAATTGCCCCTTAGTGATCTTTCAGTTGGTAGAAACAAACCATCGAAATGATAATTGTAGGATTCATTGGGATTTAGATTGATTAACAAAACTAGACAACCAAGTGGGCAGCATACACTGAGCCAGAACTCTGGCTCATGTGAAGTCGGCAGAGCTTATGTGGAATCAGTGGAGCAAAGCCCATTTTATTCCATTTGCCCAAAGAATAAACATGTGCCATGTCAGAAGTAGAACCATTGGAAACAATTGCTGCATGAGATGATGATGAAAAATAGCTGGAGAAAGATATAAGGGTGATTAGACTTCTTTAAAGCCAGACAGCTGACTTAAGGATGTAAGTGAGGCCAGCCTGGCATTATGGTGGAATCATTGTTGTATGCTGCAATGACATGAAGGTGCACTTGATAACATCTTTCTCAGCTCTCTTCAGTAGGTGAAAGAAATTCCTATACATTTTAAATGGGAAAGAGAACTGTTAAAGATGCCTCATGAAATGAGCTGTTCAGAAAAATTGAGATAATTTAATTCGGTTTCCACTGAAGTTGAGGAAATTCAGTGTTTGCAATTGCCAATCAATTGAAATCTATTTTATTCTTTAGAAGTGTCCTTGGAAATAGTGTATTTTTATGTATTGGAAATGCAAAATGTAAAGTGTTCGGGGAATGTATTATCTGTAAAGAAATTGTGAATTACTTTTGAATCATTGCTTGATGGTATGGTGTTTATTTCAAGATTTTCACAATCTGAAATCTAGATTGTTCTGTTTTGTTGAAATGTGGACCAATTTTGAAATATCTGAACTAAGCTTAACATTAAGAAAGAACCTGTAGTGAGGGTAAAAAGCTAAAATACCTGCTTCTCAAAGTAAGCACACTCAAGCAAATTGTTGTTCTTATGTGGTTTGGGGGGACATGTATGACCTATGCTGTATGACAACCTATAGCCTCAATCACATGACATAATTAAATTAAAATAAGCTTTCCTTATCTCAGAAAGAAAAATTTCTTTCCGATCATTCATGAATTTTAAATGGGATTCATATTGTAATCAAGAGCTAATTTTCTTTTCCCATTATCTCCTGCCATTCCATGATATGAGAACACTTTGTTCTCTACAAGTCTTCACTCAGAGCTTTGGTTTCTCACCGAAGTAATTAACTAGTAAAGACATTGGATCTTCATAGCCACCTTCACCAAGGCATGCAGGTGAACAAATCCCATACCCAAGGATGGGTTTCATTCCAGCTTAACGTTCCTCATTTATGCCTCCTGCTCTTGCCTGAATGCGCATTGACAGTTCCTGTTACAGATACGGATTTAGATTCAGGAGATGTGGCTTCATACGATTGTTCATCCCACACTACATTTTAACTCTATGAGCTGTCTTAAACATTAAAAATTTATCATTGTGTAGAGTCTTTTGATTTTTAAATCTTATGCTTATCTCCTCTTTAATTATATTGTTTACTTGATGTCTGCCTTTCTTGTGTGTCTTTATTTAACGTTAGGCTCTGCTTTCTTTCATCGACTTACAGGTGAAATATTTGACTAAGTTTTATTTCCTCTGTAATTGTATTTTTTACAACAGGAAAAAAAAATAAACCTATGCCATTCTAACTGTTGGTTTCCCTTTTCTTACTAGTTTGCTGTTTTGTGGTTCATAAGAGATGCCATGAGTTTGTTACCTTCTCTTGTCCTGGGGCTGACAAGGGACCTGACACTGATGTAAGTACATTGACGTTTAATATGTTGCTTTTACGCACAGTTTTATGTTGTTACACCTAACTGTGAGAATGCATTACAAATAATATCAGTAGGCTCTTTATGACAGATAATTGTAGTCCTAGTGGTTTTTAACAGTTCTGAAGTGAATATTTATGGACTTTAAAGATCTATTTTTGGTAAGAAAAGTAACCATGAACGTGTGACCAAGATCGGTATCCCTCAGAATGTGACAACCCTGAGGTGTTTACCCAAGCATGAAGTCAGCTTTTTATTTTTGTTTGCTTTATGTTGGGTGCATTTGATAGTAACAATTCCTAGGAAAGGCTGAGGTTTTTTCTGAGCTTTGTGTCCATCTTATCTCAAGGTGTAACTTCAGAGTTGACTCTGGTCCTTGTCCTCTCTACACACAAGGATGACAGTTTAATCTTGAGCCAGCTGGCTTATCTGAGATAGGTTTTCAAAACAATTATATTCATGCTTGAGCTAGTATACCAGTCAGGATACACCCAGTCTACCTTGCTCTGTCAGTACTTCCATATACACGTAGCATTTTTGGTCAACAACTAGTTTTTACTTTCAACACATCTGCCTACATGGTGAGACACATGTACAAGAATTTTGTGTCACCCTGCTGAAATAATAAACTAATCTTGTTTGTTCACATAAAAATAACATTTCTTTGGGTTTTATAAATTCCACTTTACAGTGAAGTAATTTAACATCTGCTTATGGGAACAATACATTCCAAGTGTTCTTTGTCTGAACGGCTCTGTTTTGTTTCTTATAACATATTCATGCTCTAGATTGTAGGCTATTATCTCCTCTGATGAAATGCACCAGAAGACTTTTCTTGCTAGGTTTTAATGAGCTTCTCATGAATTGTTTTAATATGCTAGCCATGAGATCAATGAACAATATACAGGCAGAAGCAGCAAGGGGTTTTGGAAAATTTGAGATGTTAAAAAGTTTTCGTATTTTTAAGTTTAAATACAAGGAAATGTCAAAGAACTGAGAAGAATTTTAAAAACAGTTTATTTTTTAAACATTTCACATAATCTAAATTTAGCTATGTAAGAAAAATGCTTAAGTTAAGAGTGTAGTTACCCTATTCAGTTTCTCCTGTTTAGCTGATAGAGATAGTCACTTCCAGAGAGCAAACCAGGTCTTAGGTGACCTCAGTCATACCTGTGGTTGGTCTTTCTCCACTGGTCACAGAGAGAGTTGAGCGGGGGTGAGATCTGACAGTCTTGTGGCAGCACACTGAAGTTGGTGCCAGAAACACTGCTGTCCTCAACATCCATCTCTTCTCTTCCTAACTTTCCCCCTGCCCCTTCACCACTTATGGAGGGGTGACCTTCTCATGAGTCTGCTCCTGAACAGTTCCCCAGAGATCCCCTAGCTTCAATTACTACCACTTTGGCAACTGCTTGCAACGGAAGAAGCTTCACAGTACTCGAAATATCATTGCTAAAATCAACTGAATTATATTAAAAATATAATTGTAACTGAAGCCTTTCTTTTCAACTTTCCATCTTTTTCCATATTCAGTTTTGGTAATTCATGAAGTGCGCCGTTATTTCATTTGTATGTGTATCTCCAGCCGTCTTTTTCTTCCTATTCACTTTTTCATACTTAGCTCCTCATCTCAGATTTTCTTCATCTTTCATCAGCTGCTCCTGCTGCAGTCCTGGTTACTTGTTGCCATTTAAGAGCCATGATGCCCCATAAGAGCATCGCTCCAACAGTGAGATTCAGGGTATCTAAGCTAAGGGCTTGCTATGTATGGATGCAGTCGCCAGAAGTTAAGGACATCCATAGATCAAGTCAGGGAGTAAGATTCAAGAAGTCAGGATTCAAGCACGGAGCAGTTACATTGATTACCTGTGCAAAGAACATGGATATTGCCAAAGGTTCATTAAGCATGTTGAATGGGACCAGGGCATAGGAAATGCCAGTGCAGCTGCGATGCATTCCTCGGGAGTTTTGACAGTTATTCAGGGCTGTACATAAAGCATCTCTTTCCACTTAGTGTAGAGCACAGCTTTCTTGAAGGAAGTCACTTAACTGAGCCAAGGTCAATTTTTATGACAGAAGTTGAAGAGACTTTTGACAATAATGTAGTAGTTAGAGCACTCACTTGGAAGCCAATGCAGAGGCTTACAGGCATTCACAGAGCCTCTCTGTAATGCAGGAAGGAAGCCAGTCCTTAGTCTGGCTTTGCTCATAGCGTTCCTTAGTGCATTTTATCAAAGGAGACTCTGCTGTTAAAACAATCATGAAGGCAGGAACAAGAAACCAAAATTATTCTTCATGCCCTTCCTTTTCTGAAAGTTCTTGAATTCATTAAGCTTTGAAGGGAAGTGTGGAGATTGGCTCTGTCTATATAGTGTAACAGTTATAGCGGTCTTTTGGAATTCGGAAGTTGTGGATTTGAAGTGCCTTGAGCTACAGAAAGGCCAAAATCCAGGTCTCCCCTGTCCGGGTGAGTGTTCTTGTCGCTAAACTAACATACAGAAGGTAGGTGGCAACACCTACTCTCTCCCCATCTCCTGTTTCTAAAAGAAAGWAGCCATAGCTGCTACTTTTTGTTGCTGTCCAGATGACTTTAGGTCTAGTCAACCCATCTGCATCCCACTGGATGGCATTCGGGTGATTCTCTGAATTCTGTCATTCTCCATGCACCTTCTATATTGCGTACATGGGCAGTGCCAGTACCGACATTGCACTGCGCTGTCTGCTACGGGACCTGCTTTCCTAGAAACCCTTACCTGCAGTTTGTTAGGCAACAAATTACATATCAGGTGAGTTACTGTTATTACCAAACTGCGTAAAGGTCACCATTACCAGGTATAAGCCAGGGTAGGTGCTAGTGCCAGACTCACCCTGGTGTCTATGTCTGTAGCTGTTTTGGCAGCGGTCAGGCTGGGTGAAATGCAGCTTCACTGATGTCCATGGCAAAATACCTGTTGAGCATCAAAGCGGCCAGAATTTCAGCAACAGTCTGAACAATTAAACAATGTCTGTTTAATTACTCATTCTCTAAATATAGTTCATACCTACAAGCAATGCATTGCTGATTTGCTTTGGTAGGTCCTAAAACACAAGTAGAATAAAACAATTAAATCTAGTTTTATCTTAGTGCTCAGTTGTGATATAAGATGTTAATGAAAGTTACTGTTGATTGACAATTTTAGTGGTGACGCTCATGAGTAGGTCTTCTATATCTATAATGAATGGTTTGACTCTTGAAAGTGTTCTTGATTTTTTTTTTTTTTTTTTTTTTAAAAACATGGGTTCTTCAGGGTTTTTCTCCTAAAGTTCATAAATGAGAACACACATTTGTGTGTGACACCATTTAATTTCATCAAGAATCTCTTCGTGGTTATAGAATCTGTTATGTGGCAGGTTGTTAATAGTCTTTAATATTACTGACTGCATTTCGTGATTTGTTTTTTTTGTCCTTGGTGATTAAATAAATCAGCCTAATGCCTCATTTTAGTATTTAGGTTACCAAATGATCATTTTCAATATTTACACAGAAGCGATATCTCAAAAACACTTTGAAGATTAAAAGCAAACAGAAAATAAATATGTTTTATTAAAATTGTGCTACATTAGTGGGTCCTATTAGACAGAGGATTGTAGCATGTTATACTTTAACTTACTGAAATGTTTGACTATAATGTCTACCCTTTTACAATTCAGTAACTTATTCGTATCTGAGTTAGTACCAGCTTCGTTCTGAAATGTAGTGTGCTATAAAGCTTATCATAATATTTAGCAGATATTTAAATATTAAAAAGTCCTTTTCTAAGTTATTTCATGCAGATGCACAATTAATTTGCATACTCAAATTCTCCAGTGTCTTTGCATGATGTAGCCTTTCCATTAATTGTAAGAATAATATTGTCATTAATAAAATGAAAATTTCCAGAGCAATAATTATAGATCATAATATTTAAATATTATAATATTATTTATTACGTATTCTAATAATTTTAAATCATCATACACTGTCCTTTTAGCATAAATGAGACAATCCTTACAAATACATCATTAGAATAATTATTAGTTAAATTTGTTTTACTTAATAAGGAGAATCCGAAATCTAACAGCCAGATAGGTGCCCCGCAATGGGTGACAGTCAAGGTTAGAATGCGAAACATTTCAATATACAAAACATTTCCCAGTCGGAAACAAACCTGCCTTTAACAGCCAAGGGAGGCATTTCTTGCAGGCAGCTCTTGCAGGTGAGCGTTCACAAACGTCCCCGCTGAGGCCTGAGGTATCTAGGACATGATGGCAAGGACTTATTTATAGATTTGTCTTGAGGCAAGATAGTACGGCATTCACGCTACATGCCTCCGGGGATATGGAGAGTTTCTGAGCAGTGGGGTTTCTTAGTCGGTTAGGAACACTCCAAAGGGGAGAAAAGCCATAATTTTTAGAAACTTCATTCTGACTTTCATGAAAGCTAAATGTCTACCTGTGACTAAAGGGCGAGGTCAAAGTATATCTTTAAAATAATGCTCTTTTGAGAGAGAGAATTGAACTACTTTAAATTGTGTACAGAGAGGTTTCTATCATGTTGTTATTTTCAAAGCTCTTTGTAACAGTTTTTGGCTGCAGCAACCCCCTGCGGAAAAGGGGAGCTCCACTGACAATTTTAGTAATTTCTCTAAATGTATTTAACAGTTGCAACAAAAGCTATTTTTTAATTTCTAGATATTTAAATACAGTCAAAACAACAAAAGAGATTTCAGATGATACTATCCACAGATCTTTTGCTATTTCCTAGCCTTTCTTACATGTCATATAGCTAAGTATTTAATAAATTTTGAGTACTCAGCTGCATAAAAGTCCTGTGGTCTGTATCATGCTAAAAATAGTGGTGTACAAATATTGTCTCCTCGTGTAACATTTTCATTTGCTACAGAATTCTATTGCTGTAAAAGAGCGAATAAATTATTTTTATTACTTTAAAATTAAATGCCTTAAAGGTGAGTGTAAAAGAGACAAAAGCTTAAAATCACCCTCTTTTTGCTTTACTCAGACTAGCTGAAATGTGAGGTTGAAAGGTCTGTGTTTGTGCCAAAAGGAGAATAATCCTTGTGAATAAAGTGGTTGTCCTTGACTAGTACTGAAATGATGCTGTCTGGGGAACAATATCCTGTTTCAGATGAAATAAGAATTCACACAATCAAAAAAAATCTACGTTTCCTTAATACTTGGCAGGGTGTGAGCACTGGTGTTTTAGCAAAATACCAACTCAGGAAGTTATTTTGCTTCTATCTAATGGCTCTCTGTAGTTTGAATAGAAATTATTCATCTTCTTTTCATGGCCAACTCTTTTATGGTGATGCTATTGAGTACAATTTAACAGCTCCTGCTGCTATTATACTCTGAAGTTACATGAAGCATCACCTCCAATTCAGATACTTGTTTTTGGAAGATTGCTTGGTGTTCATAAAAACTATTCTAAGTCATTGATTAAATGGTTTAAAACTTGAGTAAAATACTGTAAAAATGTAAGAGCAACCTCAAAAATTGACTGCTGCTGTAACTAGCTTTAAGATGTGTTTAATATTAGGGAATAACTAGTCAAGTTTCTTTCAAAAAGGATACTTTAAAATTGAGAGTTAAATCTTTGTTCCCTTTGTTAATGGAACGTAGTGACCAGAAAGGGTTTTCAAACTGCATGTGACTTATTAAAATGTTCCCAATTCCATGCCACATAGAATTAAAAAAAAATCACCAGTAATTTAAAATAGTGTTTGACTGTATTAATTTTTTTCAGTACGAGTTTATAAAACTTAATATAGAGTGCACAAGAACTCAGACATCACCGTCTCTGGGTCAGCACTATTTTCCATTCAGATTATAATAATATAGGGTCCAAAAGAGGTTTATGAGCTAAATAAATAAATAGAAATTAAAAAGTGAAAAAAATCTAAATGAGAGTAAGTGACTGTACAGTCAAGGGAGATTAAATCTGACTTTGCTGCTCAGAATTGCAGTGAGTTCGTAATATTTAAGCACCTAGAAGAGAATGAATTGATAAGATACAGATGTGGGCTTACGCAAAATGAAACAGCAAAGCCATCTCATCCCATTTGGCAGGGTAACTGACCTCATGGATATTGAAGGTGACATATATGGAAGAGATTTTAAAGTCAATAAGCCTCTTGATATTGAAATTATTTGGGAGCTTTATTATCTTAAGCACATTTGAAAAATCAGTCTAAATTTGAACACCTGTGAGGTTCTGTGGGATGCTGCAGGAGTTGAATATTTTCATCAGTGGCTTGGATATTGGAATAATGCATAGCTACACCATTTGGAGTTGACAGTAGGGAGGGCTTACAAGAACTAGAGGACAATATTTAAGTTCAGCATTTTTTTCATGTATTAAGATACAATTTAATAAAACAAATGAAAAAAAAAATCACACTTGGGGGGGGGGGAATCAATGTGAACTGATTGTGAAGGCACCAGTGCAGAAGAAAATGAAGCGGGTCTTTTAGTGGGTCATAAACTCTGTACTGGCCAGCAGTGCACCTCTGATACAAAGGCGATGAATTTCCTGCAGGGATGTGTTAGAAATGATTGTTCCTTTTTGTAGTGAGATGTTTTATGTAGAATTCTGCAGCTCTTTTGGAGAGGAATTTAGAAGAGAACTAAACTGTTAAAGGTCTTTAAAGCATGACCTTTGAATATTTTCCATGTCTGTTAAGTTGTAAACAGGTATCATACAGACAGCTTGTGGCAAGGGAGGATTAACTACACAACTGTGGAGTTTTTTAGGTGTAACAATGGGTAACTGCTGCAATGGGTTACCAAAAGAAGAAATCAAGATTTTTGTTTTGGGGTTTGCTTCTCTAAACAGTGCCGTAGGTATTATCTGTGCCCTCATCGCACCTAGGGGAGAGGCAAGATGAGTCCCGTAAGGCTCCATCATGCTTTTCATTTTATGGTTTCTATGATAGAGTTGGGAGGAGAAAGATTGAACCTCAAAAATTCATATGCAGGGGGACCAGTGGAAAATCATCATTTGTAAATGAGTCCAGGAGTCCAGTATGAGAGCAGTGAGCTTGGGTTTGGCCTTAGGCTTGGAGCAATGCTTATGTCCACATTTACTATTCAGTTTGATAGTTGTAGTCGTGATACAAATGGTATGAAGGAGCTTCTTCCTTGAGTCACACCTCTATACTAAGTAGGAGTAAATTAGTGTAACTGGGCTATCCTGAAGGGTTTAGTCATCTTGACCACATTTCTTTTTCTGTTCAGTTCAGTTCCAGGTAATGCTGAAATCTTTTTTTTTTTTTTTTTTTTAATAATTTTTTTTTTCCCCACTGGCCTTTAATTATGCTTCCAGACTGTTTACATGTAGGAGGCTGGTTTCAGAGTGAAAGAAGGTAGTTGCTTTACTTGTCTTGGGAATTAAAAAAAAAACCAAAAAACACCAAACAAACAACAAAAAAAAACCCCCAAACAAAAAAAAAAACAAACATGAAAAGAAAAGGCTGTAACTGGAAGCATAGTAGGAAGCATAGTATTAAGACTTACTGTAGAACTACTTAAAAAGGGATTTTACTCAGAAAGCTTTGCAGTCTTTTTCCAAGGATAATGAAATGCAGCAGCAGGGCATGTCGGATTTGCTTTTAACCATTTGGTTGTTTTTACAATGAAAAACAACTATTATCTATGTTCGACATCATGAGTGACCTGAGCAACAAACAAGCATCATTGATAAATATTATAGCCACCAAGGTGGTTTGTTTTTTTTTATTGCTTAATCTGAATTTTGGATAATAGGCAATCTTGTCCTAGAAATATTTTCTTTTTAATTAAAATAAAAATCTTCTCACTTCATCACAAAAGATACACAAAGGCAGGAAGATCTGGCAAGATACAGTTTACTGCTTGCCAGATTAGCAAAAATGCTCCCTTAAAGAGAAGCCTGTATGAATTTTCTGAAGTGATTCTTAAACAGCTCTGATGCAATAAATTTATTACTCTTTCATTGTTTACCCTAAACAAAGAAAATATAAAGCCCCCGCTATTTACGAATTGAGATACCGACTCAATGTGTTTGTATGTCTATGTTTTCTAATTAGGAAAATTGTTAATCACGATGACTTTATTTGCAACAGGCATTATTAGATGGGGACAGTAGGTAATATTATAAAACAATTACAATGCAAACATACTTTTGTCAAAATATGATATTCCTTACTATATTCCTACTCCCCTTTCCCAAAAAGCTAGTCCTAGGCTACCAAAATAAACAAGATCACAGTCAATGCAGCAAGTGCTTTAAAACAAATTTTACAGGACAGCAAGGATATTTTTATTACAAAAATAAGTATTTTATTTCTTGTGATTATGCTGACTTCTGAATCTCTGCAAAGTGTCCGAAGTAGTTTATGGAGAAATAAACGTTTCAYGCTTACGGTTTTGACCTCAAAGCCCTAAAAATTAACTGTAGGGAAAACTTGCTTATATAACTTTTCTAATTTTTTTAAATTGTTTTTAAATGGTACTGTGCACAGCTATAATGGCTCATTATGAAATGTGGGTATTTGAGCATATTGACAATGAAATTTCAATTTGAACAGAATCAGTCCTGAGGTAAGACTCCTTTTAGTGGAAGAGGGAGAAATTAAAGAAAGAAATCTACCCAAAAAAGTCTCCGTATATATTGTGTATATATTCTGCTCGTATTCAGCTGGCATCTGAAGGAGGTTCATGTGTAAGGTAGGGAGGACGTGCCTCAGTTTCCTCCATCCCACTCTTTCAGTGGGTAATCAAGCGCTCTTAAACTGGGACAGCGTCTTATGTCCCTTGACATTCCTCTCCCCTTACCGGATACTTCAGAATCCAAATGCTATTTTCCCACCCAACTCAGTAAATAAAATCCAGCCATATGTCACCCTCTCCACCTTATGTTCATCACCAGTTGGCAGGCACTGCCCGTGTTCAGAAATTTGCTCCTCACCTGCCTGTGGGTGGTTTATCCCTGCTCAGTGCCCATGCACAGCTTATTTACTGATCAACCAGTTCAGCGCTCCTTCAGAGACAGGTTTTCATTGCTGTTAGCTGGCTGTACAGAGGTGTTCGTGGCACTGCTCACCTAAATGCCTTCGTTTAAGTAGTCGGAAGCAGCTTCTCAGGTTACTTGAAAGCAGTTCATGTACTGGAACGTGTTTGCATTTATCATCTACTGAGAATACATTTGTACTTTCTATCCCTAAATTAAAGCACAGGCTCCTTTTATTGCAACTAAAATGGCTTTTAAGCTGGAGTGAATAATCCTCAAGAAAAATAGAATTGAATTACAAAGGAGCAGGTTCATGAACCTTTATAACTACTTATAATCCTCACTCATTCCCTCTGCCCTACAACGCAATCCTGGAATTGACTCTCTTAGTTTGTCCATATGCAGAAGGTGCATGGAAAAATTTTTACTGCGGTATTGAAAAGAGCTATATGAATCCTCTCCTTATACACACTCTGCTTATAGGAAATATGTGATGGGTGACAGCCTACACGAGGCGCGTGACTCCAAAGCCACATTTGCTTAGGTCTTCCATTGCAGCCTGTGGTGGGTTGACCCTGGCTGGACACCAGGTGCCCACCAAAGCGGCTCTATTGCTCCCCTCCTCAGCTGGACAGGGGAGAGAAAATATAGCGAAAGGCTCGTGGGTCAAGATAAGGACAGGGAGATCACTCAGCAATTACCGTCACAGGCAAAACAGACTTGACTTGGGGAAATTAGTTTAATTTATTACTAATCAAAATCAGAGTAGGATAATGAGAAAATAAAAACTAGATCTTAAAACACCTTCCCCCCACGCCTCCCTTCTTCCCAGGCTCAACTTCACTCCYGAATTCTCCACCTCCTCCCCGCAGCTGCGCAGGGGACGGGGAATGGGGGTTGCAGTCAGTTCATCACACGTTGTCTCTGCCGCTCCTTCCTCCTCAGGGGGAGGACTCCTCACACTCTTCCCCTGCTCCAGCGTGGGGTCCTTCCCACAGGAGACAGTCCTCCATGAACTTCTCCAACGTGGGTCCTTCCCATGGGCTGCAGTTCTTCACGAACTGCTCCAGCACAGGTCCCTTCCACAGGGTGCAGTCCTTCAGGAACAGACTGCTCCAGCGTGGGTCCCCCACAGGGTCACAAGTCCTGCCAGCAAACCTCCTCCCGCGTGGGCTTCTCTCTCCACGGGTCCATAGGTCCTGCCAGGAGCCTGCTCCAGCACGGGCTTCCCATGGGGTCACAGCCTCCTTTGGGAGCATCCACCTGCTCTGGCGTGGGGTCTTCCACGAGCTGCAGGTGGACATCTGCTCCACCATTAACCTCCACGAGCTGCAGGGGGACAGCCTGCTTCACCACGGTCTTCACCATGGGCTGCAGGGGAACCTCTGCTCCAGCGCCTGGAGCACCTCCTCCCCCTCCTTCTCCACTGACCTTGGTGTCTGCAGAGTTGTTTCTCTCACATATTCTCCCTCCTCTCTTCGCCTACAGGTTGTTGCACAAGTTTTTTTTCCCCCTTCTTAAATATGTTATCCCAGAGGCACTACCACCRTCGCTGATAGGCTCAGCCTTGTCCAGCGGCGGGTCCGTCTTGGAGCCAGCTGGCATTGGCTCTACTGGACGTGGGGGAAGCTTCCAGCAGCTTCTCACGGAAGCCACCCCTGTAACCCCCCCGCTACCAGAACCTTGCCATGCAAACCCATACACAGCCCTTTAGTCTTTCAGTTTACGGAGCTTGTGCCTGAGACGTGTGGTTTAACTAGTTCTCTGTTATAGTCTCTGAGCTTTGACAGGTCATAGCTTTTGAAAGCTTTTTATTTGTAAGGAATATCTTTATTTTTCCAATTCAGAACAATTCAAATGCTGAATAACTGTGTCATAAAAAATGAGAGTTTATATTTTTATTTTCTAGGCTTTTGCTGTGCAATATACAGTATAACATAGATGATCCTTGTAAGAGTTAATAGTTACCAGAGGCAGTACTGCTGAGAGAGATAGGAAATTTATATAAATGATGAATCTAAAAATATCAGTGATTTTCATAAGTTAGCATTGGAGAACAATTATTAGGCAGCGATATTAGAAAAGGAGAACTCTCGGCAAAGTTATTCCCAATAGTAAAAAGAAATCTTGTTGATAGGGTTGCAGTTTTAGTGGCAGTAACTACAAATGATTAAGCAATCTGCTGGGTGCTAATTTCACAATCAAAACTTTTTCTAATTCCCAAAATTGAAGTTGACGTTATTCAAACAGCCCTTATTTTCCAATTGTTAGAGTATATTTAGTTGGGCAATTTAAGCTGAATTTAATTATTTCCTTATCATCTTATACTTACCCTTCGCAAAAGTTTGTTGTGTCTATCTTTATGTAAATATGATGACATGATATTGGGGTTTAGTGGGGGGAGAATGCTTAAGACTTACCAATAATCTATTTTCTTACATGAGATGTCATGTGTAAAATGTACCATAGACATTTCTATCAGGTTCCACCCCACAAACATGTGTTTTTAAAAAAAAAAAAGTCTGATTATGGCATACTGAACTTATTAGCTAGAAGGAAGATACACAGTCACAGACCAGTGAGAAAAACTTGCAGAATGCCAAACATTTTTAGCACTGTCTGTTTTTTGAGGTGGCAGTTCTTACACCAAAATTAGATGAAATCTTAATTTGGAATAAAATGAGTGGGCTAATTTTGAAAAGCACTGTAGATCCCATATGCTACAAATAATTCTAGAATGTGTCACCAGAGAGCATACCTATCTTTGTAAATTATTGGTAGCTATTTCCTTGGGGTGCTGGGAGAAATTTGCCAATGACTGCTGAGTTAAACTTGTATAGCCTCTGTTTCTTAATATAAATCACACAACTCCAGGAAACCGCCTATGGGGTTGGGGAGAAAAGAACAACTTGTACTTTGTAGGAGACAGCAGGTTTCTTTTATCAAGGTGTTATGACCCTGGAATAGAGAGATGAAAGAGGGAGAGGAAAAGCAAGGAGGGGAGGGGAGGTAGAGACACATCCTGACTGGCAAGAGAGCAGCTGCCATCCTTCTCCATTTGAGCTCTGTTTATCTAACTGGTCCTGGTAAAGCATTTGGGTAGCTTTGCATAAACAAGAACAGTTTAGTTTCATTCTTGGGCATGCTTTTGTTATTTTGTTTGTTTTCTCTTAATTTTCACTGTCCATTATTGGGGTGATACTCTTAAGAGATCCAAATCGTTCACAGATTTTTCTTCAGCTTTTGGAAAAGATTGGATTTGTCTTGAAATAGCCAGTGATATYGGGAAACGTATATTAGATGATATAATTGTCACAAAATATTTTCTCATTTTTATGATTGGTCAGATTTTTATAATGACCTAATGAAAGTTGATGCAAACAGATTTTAAACCAACTGCATATTACCTGCACTGAAAAACAAAATCCTGATGCTTCTGTTGAAGTAACATTATGCCAGTCATGATTCCTTTCATAATCTGATTTCAGCTATTCCCTTACAAATAAGTAAATACTAGCGTGACCCAGGTAATTAATGAAACTTAATCCTTGAAGTACCAGTGATCATAGGCTGAGCTCATAAACTAAAAGCAAAAGCATATAATAAATTCTGGTAATGAGAACTTAATTATATATAWGAGTCAGAGATTGATTTATTCTTTTTTCTTTTTGTCCCCATGAGAAGGGTACCTGCTGAACTAAGGCGTGAAAGAAATTTCTCTGTGTTGGGAAAACCATTGTAATCTATAACAAAGCTACCTTCAGGTCTGTTTCTATGGCAACAGGAGCATCAGACCAGCAAAGAATGGACCAGAAAGGAGATAAAAGCCTCTATAAAAATAGTTATAAAAAGCGTATGCATAGCTTTGGCTACTTTTGTTTCTTTTT
>JAYKAV010000223.1:3731439-3742280 GCA_035582835.1 Phoebastria nigripes
AAAAAAACAAAACAGAAAAAAACCACCACAAAATCTCAAATCTAAACTTACTAGAAGAAATATAATTTTTAAAGTGATTTTTATGTAACTCCTCTTGAAAAAGCATTTTTTGCATCTTAGAGTCTTCATTCTTTTTTATAAAAGTTATAATGAGATGGGAAATGATATATCTTTGGTCTGCAAATAGCCTTTTCTCCTATCCAACTAATTGCTTTATTATCATTAAATTTTCTTTTTGGTGTCTAATTGCAAGTATGTGAATTGTAAATCACATGCTGGCAGTTCATGTGGTCAATACTCTTTTTCTCTTTGTCCTTGTGTTGCCAGAGATTGGATAAGACCATGTGAAAAAGAATAAAAAGGCTTTTTCCTCCATCTTTCAAATGTTTAACTATGGTCTTTCCAGTAGGAAAGGTGCCATCCCCAACACTAATGAAAAAAGCGTGGAATTAGTGCAATATACATCTGAACTTGATGTTAATACTCTGATACTTCTCGAAAATGAAATCTCCTGATCTCTATTTTTAGCCAAGCCTACTTTTATAATGGTGTTCTCATTGTTTCACAGTTTCAAAGAAAAAAAATCTAGTTAAAAAATGGGATGCATATTTACCCRCTTTACTTCTATTGTTGAAAATAACAGTCTTTATTTAGAAAAGAAGAAACCTATTGAAAATATTGTAGCTCTAGTTTTTGTGCTTTAGATATTCCTTATACATTGTTCTACAGGTGTTGCTGTTTAGAAGTCTGACTTCAGGGGCTTTGAAAGCAAGCAAAAGAAGAGTCCAAGTAAATTAATGTGCATAAATAACACAGCAAAACACTGTTGCCATATTATTGAAAGAATTTACTGTGTCATTTCTTTATAGAACTGTGGCACCGCTTTTTTTGTAGTTCTTATTTCTGGTAATGTCTTTGTCAAGTGTAAAAAAATRTAAGCATGATCACAGTATTTCAAATGGGCATTACTAATACAATGACTTGGAAAATAGCTAGCAGGTGCAGTTGCATAGTCTGATTTCTTGAAATGAAGAGCAAATCATGATTGTTTGATTGAATAGGGACTTCAATGAGCATAAGTGAATGGTTACTTTTAGTGTGTTTGTATAAGTAGAGATTTATAAAAATTCTGATATACCTTGTCCAAAAAGTAGGCTGAAAAGCAACCTGTCTGCAGTGATGAGGTTTGAGGGAGTTAGGAACAGTCAGGCATAAGAATATATATAAAACCTATGTTATATAGGCCATACCTATATACATGTAGTGTTTATGAAGAGGATTCTTGGTTTCATTGTCACAGGTTTGTTGTTTTGGTTTGGGTTTTTTTTTTGGTGTTTTGTTTTTTTTTGTTTGTTTGTTTGTTTTTTTAGAATAGTTTTCTAGAATTTTTTTCCTAGAATCACTTGAAATCTGGGATTATCCCAAGTTATTGTTTTCTTCCTGAGAAAATTCTTTGCATTTAATTAAAGATAATTTGAACCCTACAATCCTAGCACGCAACAGGAAGAAGACCTGGCTACCTCTTCTTATAAATAGCTTTATGAAATCCTTCCTTAGTCAAAATCCACTTTTATTTTTCAAGGTCTATATTAGTACCTACAGATTGACCTACTTACGAGCAAATGAGTCATGTTGTATTGTTAAATCTGAAGCCTAAAATCCCATTCCTCAATACACATTAACGACATTCCTTTTTTGAACTTACTAAAAAGCTTTTTACTTCATTTAATTAAAACAAATAAGAATTTTAATAACCAGAGACTTGAATTTGTGTGGTTGTTCTCAAAGTTTATTCATTTTGTCATGTTGAGCTTGTTCTACCAAGTGAAATTCAGTTCTCAACCCTGAGATTTAACGAAGTCAATACTCTGGTTTAATATTGGCAACTAGAATAAGAGAGCTGAACATACTCTGCTGCATACTGCTGGCATCCTCTGCTGATGCGCCGATAGCTCCCAAATGGCTCTGGCCTCTAAAGGGTGCAAGAGGAAGGAAAATTCTTTTGGAGAAGCAGAAGCAAAAAAGACAGAAGGACAGTGAAAAAAACAGTAGAAATGAAAGCAGTCCTGTAACTTTTAGGAGAAATGTATAATCCCTCAGAGTTTTGGTTAACATCTGTTACTTGTATCTTCATGTGCCAAGAGCATGATTGGGCCATTCATGAAAATAAAAAGAACTGTGCAATCAACAGACTTTGTTCAATATTTATGCATAAAGGGGATTTGCGATAAATAATACGAAAGACTTCAGTCAAACACAAATGGTTTTATATTTAACATGCTTAATTTAGAAACATGCCACAGAGAGGTAAAATTAAGAGAAATAGAAATACACATCCATTTGTTTTTATTTGCTGGAAGAGCATTACAGAATGAGAGGGATAGAAAATGTTCCATTCTACCATTCCAGGCTAATCCTTTGCTCTTATGTGAGAAGGTACAGCTGTTTACTGATCTTCCAAGCTCAAATCAAATCAAAGTGTTTCCTAGTGCTTTGTATTTGGCAGCAATAAAGCCGTTGGGTCAAATGAGGAGATTGCTTCTGGGCCAGAATGTATACCTGAACTATTCCAGACACCCTATCAAGGAGATACGTTGTATATATAAATTAAGTCACTTTAGTGACATAATAGTCCAGAAATGGCTACTATAATAAAAGTTTATTTTCAAGTAGTTCTAAAATGAATGAGGAAAAAAGCGCCATTGTAATTTTTTTCACATTAGCTGTCGTTGCACTGCATTTTATTTTTTTAATCGATCTGCTCCTGTCACGGTACTCCATTCACTCGGGTTCATTACTGCTTGTTTTGCCAATACTGTTGGGATACACTCCAAGAATTTGGGTTATTAGTCATTGCAATAAAAGACCAATGCATCTTAATCAATACAGGCTTCCAAAAATTAAACATTTCCTGAAGTTGTGGTTCAAAAGGACAACATTTAAAAATCAAGTTCCTCCTTAATAAGTAGAAGATTTTTTTGTCACACATGAAGATATCTTTAACATGAGATTTTTTTTTTTTTTTTTTTTAATTAAGGCCTTTTAGCAAAATGTGCCCTACTCTAAGGAGGATATGAAATTCCTCTTTCATGCACACACATCTGACTTATGCACACAGATATTGTTCATTTTGCATGCTCCTAAGTGTTTGTGTTCACCAGCAGAGTCAACAGGAGCTGCAAGTAGGCACTTGGTGCTTTGGAAAATTAGGCTAATAAATCACAAACACCTAATCTGGGAGTGTGCGAGTGTGTTACATGCTGTTTAAAATAATTAGATATAAGCTGTTTGCACTGGCTTTTTCTTATGCAGTTGCATGCCTATTTGTGCATAAACATTATCACCATATGTCATAAAGTATTTATGGTGCCTATATGTTTAAAAAGCATTACAGTTACACTAATATCTGGATGGAAAAAAACCCTCAGCACTGCAAGTAATACGGCTCAGCATACCACTTTTAAGAAAACACTTATTTTTCAAGGGAAAATTCTCTGTAAAAATGAGAGCTTCTCTGAATTGAACGGGCTGACAGTTGAGTTTTGTAAAATGTACTGAATGCAAAATGCTGCTTTGGAAATCATGATGGTAAAGACAAATTCAGGAAAAGGTCTCAGAAACAGTGGGTTTCTAGGCATTTCTAACATTAGTATAAAATTTGCATCTAAGTCAGTGGGAGTCTTTTCGGTGCCTGATGAACTGTGCTTGATTTACAAACTTGGTATTTAAACTGTTTCTTTAACACAAAAATAAAGAGTATGTAAGATTACAGCTATAATAAAAACTAAAAAGACGCAAAATATACCATGTTGCATCTATTCAGTTCAGAGCGCTTAGGAAAATGTTGATTCTGTAGAAGTGTTCAGTGCATCTTCTACGAACTCCCAGGCAGAAATACCTTTGGCTTTGGTGTTGATGGAATGAACGCACTCTGCTGCTGTAGTAATGATGTTGAATGATGCCTATAAAATTGGATAAAAAATTTATAGTTCATTTAGTAGGAAATGGAATATGAAATGATACCATAGGTATATGGTGTACTCCTGCTGCCCTTCTCTTTTAGGAGACTCAAATAGCCACAGTAAGGAGAAATTTCTTCTGCAGGTGGGTGTCTCTGGCAGAACTACATGTGACCTCTGTGATCTCTGTTGGTGACTACCTGCATAGGGTCACGATGATGAGCTGAGCATTTGCTGCAAAGTTTGTTGAAGTAAATGTGCCCATAAGCACCACATATTTTGCCTAAAATACGGTGTTACACAGTCACCCCGTCTTTTTTTTATAAGCTTTGCAGCTTTTATATACATATTATTCATTGTGATTAAAAAGAGGTGGAGGTGTAAAAAAGGCCAGTGGCAGGAAACTGTTGGTTCCAAAAACTTGCTAGAATAATATAAAAAAAGGAGACTAGGAAAAAATGTTTTAACTGGATTTCTCCAATATCCCTGACCTTGTGCAAAATCATCCAAGTATAGCCAGTTTTTAAAAGTCTGTTAATGCTATTCTAACTTAAAAGATAACAACTTAAAAGTGAAGTCTGTCAATAAAGGGAGAAAACTAATAGGTAGTAATCAAAAAACAAAGAAAAAAATTGGATTAAGTCCTTCTAATTATGGAATATCATTAGCATCTCCTTAATGGGTGGGTAGAATAATCTATTTAATTGTAACTATAGTTTGTGGTAGAGCACTATACCTTGTTGTATTATGTCTCTATAATGAAAGAACCAGCATTACTTTTGTAATAATACATTTTTCTCAAAATGCTCTCTTTTCTCAGTTTACTAGACATTTATATATCATCTTGTGAAGTTTTTCCTTATTCTTTCTAATGAGACTGATCTTTTGATCCTTTGATGGAAAGGGATATTGCACCAACGTTCTCAGTTAAGCAGCAAGTTTTTTGGCGTTAGGTATTTTCAAGTATATGCTGCTATTTAATGATTTATCCTTGACTGACATGCCTTATGTTGAGATGTTCTTTATCTACAGCCTAATTAAACTAAATCATATACCGTCTGTGTCTAGTTCAATCAAAATGAATTGGACAGACTGACCTCCTTAATACTCTTCAAAGCATGTTATTAGTCTGTACAGTCCCTTCAAGATAAATTGTCAATCTCTTGAGACAATACTTACAGCCTGCTTGAAAAAAGTTAGTTATGCAGATTGGCATTTTTTTCTAAGATGAAATAAAAATGTCTATCTTTCCACTTAGAAACTTAAAAACAAAGTAAACAGTAAACCCCTGTGAAGTTACATTGGGTGCAAGTCAGAATACAACCATGTTACAACACACGCGCAGCTCCTCCTGATAGTAACTTAGAGCTGGGATCCTGGCACGTGGCGATGGAGTGCTCAGTGAGCGTGGGAGGAAGGGTGGTATCCTCGTGCGTGGCAGAGTGCGAGGGTCTGGTAGGAAGCAGAGGAGGAGAGAGATGCTCCCCTGCTCCCCTCTCTCCTGCACAGCCTGCGAGAGCCCCGGGGCTGCCAGTAGCCAAGCCGGCAAGTCTGGAGCCGCTGGCTGGAGTGTGCAGTCAGTGGTGTGGATCTCCCCTGGGCATGTGGACTGAAATTTCTCACCTAGCGTTATGGCAGGTTTTCAAATGTACTTTAGGTTGCATTTCATTTTATATTTGTGTGTGCTACCCCAAGATCATATTTGAGTTTCAGCTTGTACCTGCCTGTCTTCACAGCTCCTTTATCTCCTTTGCCTCCAGATTCATTACGTCCTCAATTTATCAGCTTCCTTGTGTCTAGTACAAAGATACTTTCAGTCTGGGATTCTGCATGTTCATTTCCTTGAAAAATCTCATAAAAGTTTCTAACGAGGTCTGTGGTTCAGGATTTGTCGTCTTTGACTACTAAGCAGTCTTTGGCACACCTCTTTAATATGCATTCTTCCTCAGCTCTTATTCTTTTAGATCTTTGCTTTGGGATTTTGTTTTGTTTTTTCCTAATTAGTGTTCATTTTCTTGTTCCATAGCTGTGTTTTCCCTTCCCTGCTTTCCATGGGGCTCCCGCAGAGTTTCTGCCCTGACCCTTTTCCCGTCCTTTGGGGTCACTATTGGAGCTGGCATTTTGGCAGGGTTTGCACTATGCTAATGATGATGGCATCATCGTCTTCTCTGCTGCTCATGTTTTTCTGATGCTCAGAAGTTTGTCTTCAGAGCTCTTTGGGGAAGTGAAGGGTCTCTTGTAGTGGGTGTGAAAGAACCAGCTGTCTACAAACAATAAGCAAGGGTGCTCTTAGTGCAGATACAATATTTTACTTAGCTAACAGATAAACAGATACAATGCTTAATGTATCATGACTTGACAAATGTTCCATACTTAATACTTAAAGTGAGGAGATGTGAAAAATCTTTAAGTATTTTTGCATTTCCTATGTAACTTTTCTAATGATAATTAATAGCGTTTAATTATTCTATTMCATCTGTGCTTTAGGTAGCTTCTTAAGTTTTAGCCCTATTTAAGAGATTTCTGGGCATCTTTTCTTGAATAGATAGCAAAAGATAAAATCAGTAAAGTGTATGGACTGCTGATAGGTTTTTAAGTTATGATCTGCCTCCACTGACATTGACAGTCAGATATGATAGTTCTTTTCTTCTCTATAATAAGGTAAACTATGATTTTTGATTCTGCTATTATTATTAAAGGGATTTCACTTGACTGGACATTGACAGTGGCATTTTCCTTAAGTTCACTTCAATGTTTGTTTGCTATCTTTAATTAATTAATTACATTTTTAACACAATAATTTAGCCTTTTATTACTCTCTTGAGCCCTACCTCTCCTCTCATATTGGACTTCTGATCAGGAACTCATCTTTAATACAAAGCCACTATTTTTCCCTTCTCTATGCGTGCAGATGGTGTTTCATTTCTTGCTGGAAGTAGTCTCTGCGGAAGATGCTGCCAAAGTATCTTCATTAACTAGCTGGCAGAAGTTTTGAGCAATTGACCACCTTTCCTTCAGATGATAAAATCATTTTGTCTGGTGAATTTTTCAGATTTTTTAGTGGCCTTCAGAGTTCCTTTGCAGCCATCCTTGGAAGCATGGGGACTGGTGAACACAGCTGCATGCTACAGATCTCGTCAACGAGAATGAATTTTTTGAGATTCTGCTAATCATAGTTCATAGTTCCTACAGGAAAGTGAGTTAAAAAAATGGAGAAGACAGTGAAATATACAACCAGTTTTAATTCTCCCGATTAATTTGTTGTAAATAACTGTCTAGCAGACTTAAAACACTGTCTGTCTTAAGCAAACAGTTCTTTAACAGCATGGTTGAAGCTAAAGCACCTTGTGAACTGTCCTGCTTTACTGTGTTGGGTTTTCCTTTGGGATATTTCACTGCTCTGTTGCATAAACATGCTGCATCCAGAATATCCTCTGTGATTACATCCTGAGATGCTGTGACTGTACAATAGTATTCAACAATTTTCTTTAAAACGTATTTAATGATATTTTAAAAGAAATTTAATTATTCTGCAGAAAAGAAAAATGGTTTTTTGTTTGTGATACAGAACAACAGAGAAGACAGTAATTTTTGCTGGCTGTTTGGGTGATTCAGTGAAGGCTGATGGAGTATCTGTTAAGCACTTTGAATTGAAGTTTGAGATTTAGCTACAAAATTCATCATCCTGCAATAAAGAGGAAAATTTAATTTCATTGTCAATATGTAAGATGAAAATTTACTGAAGCTAAATGTTACTGTGAGTAAATTGAGTTTGAATTCATTAAGAACCTAGAAACAATCATCAAGTCAGTAATGAAACAGTAGCAAATGCAAAAGCAGGCTTTTAATATTAGCACAGATTTTGTTGAGCTTGCTGCATGCTTCTTACTGCTACCTGCTTATTTTCCAATTTTTAGGCTGATTTTGTAAGGAAACTGCATATGGCTTGTCAGGACACATAGTCCATCCTGCAGCTCAGTCTTTGTGACTTAAACCATGTGACACCAATTAATTCATCTGATGGCTTCATTCTCCTGACTGTTTCCCCACCAGTTAGAAATTCACTTGTCTGATTTTGTGCTGAGGAATTCCTGATGCTCTTCAGCCCTGTGCCTGCTCTGAGCTGCTGCAGCACAGCAAGGAGTAGGTGTTAGCATGACACTTTGCATTCTTACAGCACCTCTCACAAGCCCTCAAGGCACTCCATAATCATCAGATCTCTCCATGTCCCTGCAAGATAAGGCCGTCTTAACAGAGGTATTTTAAAAATTGGTAATTACACACAGAGAAAATGAGTCCTGCATGGATCATAGAGTGAACGGGACAGAATTCCCGTTCTCCTGACCTCAAATTCGTTCTAGACCCCCCATGTTGCAGAGCATGCGTGTCTCTAGCTTTCTTTGCCTTCACAAAGCACTGTGAAAATAAATGGTATTTGCTTCTCATCCTCAGGAAATGTTTATGAGGATGGGGTTTTTCCTTTTAGAGGATAGGGAATTGGAGATTGGGAGACTAAGTCTTCTAATCAAGAAGAAACTGAATCCCTTCCTTAGTAAGGGCTCCATTTGGGTTATTATAGTGCGATATTTCAGGCATTTATTTTAAGGCCATGTGAGAAGATGGTATCTTTGAAAGATATTGAATATTTAAAACGAGTGTTCTAAGATGTTCTAAATTCTCAAGGGACAGATTAATAACTTCAAGCTAAAATATTTCAAAATAAGAAAGTTATATTCCAATGAGTTTTTTGCCTACTTAAAATAACCCAGCTGTGAAACTGGAAGTATGTGGTACTAAGTGTTCTTTGTTCAGAGTTTAAAAATAATTCAAAACCCCAGAGATCTGGAAGCAGATGTCTGTGCTTCAGGATCCATAAGGCCCCAACAATGGGAATATCTCATTGTCAGCATACTGATTTCCTATTCATGTGGCACCCATTTATTCACAGAAAACTTTCTTTCTCCACTGGTTAAAGCATAGTTTTTAGAGATAGGGGGTTTGGTGGTGTTTTTTTTAACTTGTTCCATGTGCTTCAGATATTCACCGCTCCAATCTGATCCAGCGTTCTCAGATATATAATAGGCATCTCAACCTTTGTACCATAAGGTTATTTCCAAACATTAAAAAAACAGTGGAAATCATTTTGAAATGCGTCTTCCCACAGCCCACCCGGCACTGCCTGTGCCCTGCCCGCCCCGGGCTCAGGCAGCTGCAGGGGCTGGCAGCGTTTGGAGAGCAGGACGGCAGTGAGAAATGGAGGTTCTCCCACGTGAGCGTCGGAGATGCCACCTGCCTGGGGTTGCACAAGATCCATGAAACATTCACTTGCAGGCTGGGTATGTGTTAGACTCTGCTGTTGGCTCAGTATGCGCTAAAAATGGTAATTGCCTAATACAATGTTGGTCTTTGCACACAGGTGCCTGATCCAAGCCCAGTACATTCACTGGATGTGTCGCATGTACAGTATAGCATGGGATAAAGAGCTTAGGAAACTGCTCTTCCCATACCACTCTTCACGGTGTTCCATTAGCATGATATCTCCCATTTTCTTGTTCTAATTTTACTGTCTCTTATTTCTGTTCTTTATTCCTTTGTCATATTTTTCCTCTAACAATTCTAACGCATTCAGTGACTCCATACAGATATCCCCCTCTTTGAACCGGAGAGTTACATTTTTAAATAGATATTGCCATTTTAACCTGCAGTTACAAAAATAAATTACCATTTTATTGGATTGACTACTTGTTCTAAACTGTTCATTTCATGATGCTGTGGGCATGATAACTGAACCGGTAATATTTGAACACAAATATGTGTTTAATCAAGGAGCATTATAGAAAGCTTTAGGGTAAAGATTTAACATGAAATGTTTCTTTTTCATTAACACTAGAATAATTAATACTTTCCTGTAGTGTTTTTCATCCATGGCTTTTGTCATTGTTCATTTTTTAACCTGCAGTTTATGTAAAGACAGTTATAATTGTATACGTTATTCTCTGGAGAGGAGGTTTTTAAACATGTAATCTTAGTTAAGAAACATCCAGTATTCATATTTCAGGCATTATTTCAGTCTGTGTATTCAACATTTCTTTATTTAACAGAGGAAGCTTTGATTTAAAAAGTACCTACCTGATTCACAGTGTCTTTGATTAGACAGATGTGAGAATGTTATCCTGTTGTTTTTAATATAGTTACTTAGTATCATCTTGAGGCAGGCTGAAAATAAACTATTATTTAATTGTCTTAAATTAATGATATGTAATTTTTTTCAGGGAAAGACTTGAGTGAATCTCAAAGAAAAGCAAATAGTTAGGCATAAAGCAGTCTTGCCTGATCTTCTGCTTCAGATTTCTCTGCTAGCCATACAAAGCTATTCTGCACGTTGGATGATGAGGCTGGTGGAGACCCCAGGGACACGCTGGTCGTCTCCTTCATTGAGGTTTTGTGGCTGGTGCAAGGGTGGGGATGCTGATGGACAGGTGCAGTATGGCATAGATGGGGGTGTCATCTGCAGGGGTGGAAGTTGCAGCTTTATCCTGAGCACAGCTCAGATGTTTTTTCATCCAAGGGGGACCTGAGGACATGTCATTTTTACCTACTGTTTATTTTTGGGAAAGAAGCTTTTTCTGGGGAGTCAGCACTACATGTCCTAAAGGCTGTAGGTAGAGCACAAATATATGTCTCACTGAACACACACTGTATTGACGTTATTTTACGTATTTGGCTCTATGCTTTGGGGACTAATAATTTTACAGAAAGTGGATTGCTTATTCTCTGTACTGTAAAATCATAGCTTTGCATATGTTACTGGCTCAGTAAGTAACCTGCTTTCTAAGCTCTTCCCAATTTAGGCCATCAAATACGTTATACAGGGTCCTGACA
>JAYKAV010000223.1:3742290-3829892 GCA_035582835.1 Phoebastria nigripes
TKTKKAAAAAAAAAAAAAAAAAAAAAAAAAACCCCAAAAAAAAACCAAAGTCCCGCAATGTTACCTATTTTAGGAGATACTAGAACATATCTGTACTGATAGTGAGCGTTGGGTCTGAAACCTACTATTCATTGGCAGACTAAAAAGAAAGTGTAAATGTTCAGGTCAATAAGAAGGTTGAACTGCATCTAAAGCAGAAGTCATACCTAAGTGGTATATATATTGACAGAGTAGCTGGTAGTAAAAGGAAAAATGATAGGCTAAATGATTGGATAAAGTCACTCATACAATTTTAAATCTATACTCTATTAGCCTCTGTCACCATCCATAGATCATGAACACAGATGAATGTGATACATCTGAAACACTGGCCAGAAGGTGGAGAGCAGTAATGTAACCATGTCATATATAATATGAAAAAACAAGTGCACAGCTGCTGGACTTGTAAGTTAATATCTCGATCATGCATACTGCTTGAATTTTACTTTTGGAGCATTTGAGAATTGCTCTTCTTGCAGTGATTTGTTGGGTGAGACTTCAGTTATTTTCTCTTTGTTACATAAAATGCAGTATAACACAAAAATAATGAGGGAAGAGAAAATCTTCTGACTAATGATATCTGTATTTAGTCAGTGAAATAAGTGGCTCAGTGGTCTTAGTGGCACAGACAAATGTCATATTTGATCAAACCTGTTGTGATTCTTTCTCTTCTCTTTCTCTTAGTTGTAGGTATTTACTAGTTTGCTGATAGACAGGACTGCCAGTTGCATAATGTAAAATCTCTGGACAATAGTTCAATGCCTTCCAAATGAAATTGTTTTGTTATGATTAAAAAAAGAAGGTGGGAGACCTTTATTTTGCGGTTTTTTTAAATTTATTTTTGGGGTTCTAGAACAGCAGTTACTTGAAAAATCTTCAAAAAACCCCCTTGCTATGCTGGTACAGCTTCTGCTTAGAGAATCTGACGTGGCATGTCAAAAAACAGGTTTGCTGTGACCTTTGAAACTGCCCAGATGACTCTGTAAGAAGGGCTTCCACTGTGTCTGGCAGTAGCTAATGAGTTAACTGAATTGTGCTGAACTAAGTTGTGCTGTTTTCTGTAGGACAGTATATTTTGGAGTATCAGCTGGTTGACAGCCTCAAAATTTACTCTGTTTCAAAAGAACTGTGATACTGTGATAATAAACATCTCTAAATGCTTTAATATAGTTTTACAAATAGATCATATAATACGGGGATGAGAATGTGCCTGCCTCTGTGTATAGAAAATGGTCTGGTTGTTTCGRGTGCTGCTACATTATAAATAAAAATACTGTATAAGTGCAGCGTAGAGCTGTGTTTATACTTTGTGTACTTAAACTTTTATTAAGTGATAAAAGCTTTTCTTCTAATGTTGTATTGCTGCTGCGGAGTAGCCCCATTTGTTGTGCCTGACATGAAATATGTAAAAACTAAAAATAATAAAACAAGACCTTGCTCTGTCATGCTTAAAGTAGCCGTGGGAGTTGAATGGAATGAGACTTGATAAATTAATGATGCTAAGTGCTGAAGGAAAATGGAAAAGTGATGAATGTAAGTAGAGAGGTGCCAATCTTTAATACTGTGATTGATGAGCCAGGCACATAGGTAATGGCAGAAACTGTGGGTAAGGATATAAAGCAATGAAAGAATTTAAAGCAATTGGGTGAATTTGAGACTAACAGTAATAGTGGTTAATAGAGACACGTTTGTTTTAATCACTTCTAAAAATATGTTTACTTCAGGGAAGATAATATGATTTTGTAAATTTTTAACACATTATTATTCCATTTTTTTATCTTGTAACCATGTGTTATATTTTACTGCAAGTCTAATTTGACTTTTTCTAACTGAGATTTATTATGAAACTATATTTTTATTTGAACTTGAACTAATATTATTTCTGGTTTTCAATTCATTTTTTCTTACATAATGTATTTTTATAGATTTCTTTGCCAGATTCAGTCAGTCACGATCAGCTCAGGGTTTTTTTGTGGTCTGGATTTTTTTCGCCTTGCTCATAGTAACCTAGGGGCAGGTTGTTTAATGTTAAGTTGAAGCCTGTTGCAATGCTACATGTTGACTGGGGGGAGTGTTAAGGCATGGCAATAAAGTGAATGGCATAGGTGCAGAAAAAGTCTCCCTAGTTTGGGAAGTGAATTTGGTTTTGCTTTGATTGCATCTCAGAATAAGTCCACATTAAAGCGGGTCAGACTCTTTTGCCTTACCCGCCATGCACACATAGTAGAATTGATGGCTGCTCTCGGTGGCAGCAGAAGTGATGAAATATGCAGTAGTGGTTGTTGCTGGTATTTCTAGTATCAGATAAATTAGAAAGAACTTTACATTTTGTGGACCTCATCTCCTTTGAGACTTGTCTTTCTTATAATTTTCTTGTAATGAAAAGATGTTACAAATTGTCAGATAACTTTTTGAATCAGAAGATCTCCAAAGAGCAGCCTTTCAGTTCTCACCAACTGATTTGCAGAAAATGGTTAAACAGTTCATTCTCAGTAGCTTCAGCACTGCAGTGCAGCTAGACTCGAGTATCATTCATGGGGCAGAATAGCTGTTTATATAATGTATTGGTTTGTGTCTGATGTTGATTATATCTGAAAAAAGATATTTTATTTTTGTACTAGGAATTGCTTTTTATATGCACAACTCCTCCATGAATGTGATGGACATGCCGTAAATCTGATTAGGATTGTAGCAGCCACATGAGGCTTAGTCCTACGTCTTCATACATTCTGTCCCCTCCACTTCATGAAGCTTACAGATTTATTGCATGCTTCTTTTACCAAGTGATACTTAATGTTAGTCTTGGATCAGAGGG
Source organism: Phoebastria nigripes (assembly GCA_035582835.1). NCBI lineage: Eukaryota > Metazoa > Chordata > Aves > Procellariiformes > Diomedeidae > Phoebastria > Phoebastria nigripes. Next base: position 3,745,145 of record JAYKAV010000223.1, read on the forward strand.
ACTACAGGATATTTTGCACCATAATTGTAGCTATGTTCTGCAAAACATACAATCCATGTACAGTGCATTGAATAATACGCAGAAAAATACTATGTCTGCTTGATGCAGTGCATCTTTATTTTTTTGAACAGACAAAGCATTTAGTGTAAATCTGAAATTCATCAATTTCTTTTTGCCAAAAATCAAATGCCCCATGAAGAGCCATGTACAAGACATATTTTTACCTGAGTATGAAATTCTCAATGTAAACTGTAACAGAAGCATTTATGTTCTTATTAAGCAACTTCATGCTAATTGCATTATATTGCCATCTAATAACTTAGATTATGCACATTGTGAAAGTGTTATCTGAAACCATTTGTTTTCTTCTAAATGTGAAAGTTCATCTGGAGGACATCTGTTATTGTCTCCTTGGTTTTATTTCATTTAATGGTGAGGAGAGATTTTCTGTGCTGAAGTGAGGTTTCTTAAGGACTCTTGGAGACATAATGTAATTTCTGGCTGCCAATTTATAAATATTTGCTTTGCATTTAAGTTTTTCCATGTTTTGCACTTGGGGTACTCTATTATGGAAGGATTTTTCTCCCCAGTTTTTATGTTTTGTTTTATCTTCAACTAAAAAAAACACCTTGAATTTCCTCCAGCTTCCTCTTGATAAGCTGTGAATGTCTAAATTGTTGCCAAGATGGCCACTGTAGAAGGAAGGATGTACATCTTACTGACAACATTGATTTTCATGTGTTTCTACAGGCCCATCACTTGACCAGTGCTAGCAAAACTGGTTCTCAAAGATTTTTTTTTTTTCCTTTCTTTGCTCCTCAAGTCAGTCTTCTACATGTTTATCATATCAGATTTTTCTTTCAGCAGGATTAATATTGTGGAATTCCACTTGTACCTGGGATTAATTTTAATAATTGTTTTTGATGCAGTCTTACAAAGGCTTAGCTAGCAGCACTAGAAAAAGCCTGTGTTAATCTATATACTGGGATTATAGAGGAAGACCAGTTTCTTTTCTTCTTCTTTTTAAACATTACATTACTTGCAGATGAGGAAAAATGCACTTATTCTGCCATCATACATGACAAGCAATTTTCATAGATGCCTGCTTTGTAATCCCTGACATTGCACTGTAATGCCCTTTATGAATACAACTTAAGATCTTTCAAAATGTTTTATTTCCTCCATAGTCGTATCAGTCTGTAGAGCTCCTAGCTAAAGACTGTATCTAAGTGGTACATGATGCAATGAGCAGACAAGTGTCCAGCCTGACTTGCCTCATGTCGGCAAATTAATTACAGTTGTGATCATTGCAGAGACTCCCAGTACGTGTTTTTTGACTGAATTTTGTAAAACCAGGATAGAGCCAAACTGACACAACTTTTTCTCCTTTGTTAAGAGAATGAAAAAAAGCTATTTATTTATTTTTCACTCTTCACTTTTTTGTCTGTTGCTCTTGGATATACATTTTCTGTATAAAATGGAACTAGTAGTACTGAAGAGGACGAACTTCAAAAATAATGGATGACAGACATAGCAAAATTTAGGACACCATTAATTTGCACTGGCTGGGAGATTTCATGCCAAAGAGGAGGAGGAAAGAGAAATGTATGCAGAAGAGTCTTACTTGACCTGTAAACTCAAGGACTGGTAAAGCTGTGACAATTGGTGTCATAGCCTTGTTTGAAGGTTTAGCCTTGGTTTATAGTTTGCGTTACCAATTACATGGAGGACATAATATGTACAGAGGTTCACAATGTCTACTGTAGGAATATACTGTAATGCTTTCTACAGCTACAAAATCTTCATAGTCAGAGGCTTCACTAAGGAATGCTCTTACCCACAAGTGATTTCTGAGAAATAAAAAGTAGGAGTCTAAACTCATCTTCCCTTTGTTGGAAGTACTCTGCCAGCAAAATGCTTCTGTGCAGGCTTTCTTCCAAATGAAAAGCCTTCAGTGTAATCTGGGAAGCGCCTTTGCCATCAACAGCCTTGAGAAAAACTCATTAAAGAAGGAGAAGGAAAAATGCTTATTACCAAAACTTGTGTCCACGGAATGGTCTCAGGATGGGCATACTCAAAATATCTAGCTAGGAGATGATGTTGCAATGTTACTAAATGGTTTGGTGAGGCCTTTCTGTATTTCCTTTTTTTTTTTTCTTTTTTTCTTTTTTTTTTTTTTTTTTTTTTTTTTTTTTTTTTTTTTTTTGCTTTGAACAGTGCAGAGTTAATTGCCTGATATTAAATATTTATAGATGATATTATTATTCATTGCTAAATGCTGTAAGGACTTTTCTTGATGCTACAAAGCAGTTCAGACTCATTCAGCCTTAGGAGGAAAGCAGCCATGAGGAAATCCTCCTTTCAGGGCTTCAAGCGCTGGAGCTCACCCTTCTTCTAATGTGATTTCAGCAGTCCTTATTGTGTTCAGATTTTTGATTAGCAAACCTCAAAAGGGTCAAATTCTGCCCAAGGGACAGCAGATTTGTGTTCGTTCTTATTTTTAATCTAAGTGTGCTCTCAACTGTGGTCACAATGAAGCACTTTTCTCCCCAAATAGTAGCATCCAGTTTTGGTTTTAAATCACAAATAGCGCTGCCAAATGTCGGAGAATCAAGAGGCTGTGCTAAAAGCCTGTCATTCTTCCAGGGATTTATTGTGTGCCGTTAACTTTTTCTTCAAGTTTCAGTATTGTTTTCTGAATTTTTAATCAGCTAATAAATAGCAACTGCTACACTGCTGTGGAAAAATGTTATGGATCAGACAGCTTGGCTGTGATCTCTGCCATTGTAAGGTCAGGATTTGAGTACAAAAGCTATTGTCAGAGCATCTTGCACATTTGGTCTCAGCTGCCTATTTATATTTTTTTTACTTTACTCAGAGGAGTAGGATTAGTGACTTTTTCAAAAGAGAAGATACTGACTTCGCTATAGAAAAGATACCAAATGCTCTATAAATACTAACGGGTCTAATGTCTCTATATTCCTTGGTCTGCAAAATTTAATGGGCTTGAATTACTTTTCTGAAGAAGGGCTCTTTAGACATATGGAAAAACATTTGTTCAAGGCATAAATAAATAGTGTTTCAATGGTTATACAATGTAAAAGACCATTCAAGGACTCTGCCTTAGTATCTACCATGATATGATTCTGGCTATGGTTTCTTGAAGGCAGTGTTTTTCACATTGAGGTGTAAATTTTGAGGTAAACATGTTTGAATCAAACCCTTCAATCATTAATGGAATTTGTATGTACAATCATTACATGGGATTTTTGTCTCTGGAGAACAAAATTCTGCCCGTGTTGTGAAATGTCTGCCTAGTTTATAGGTACTAACTTCCATACTTCTGAAAAGACAGAGCTGAGATGAAGGACAAAAATGAGATGGTATGTTTAAATTATGCATATTTTACCCTCCTTCCTGCCTTTTTTTTTTTGTGATTAACCAATGTATAAAATATCAGGCAAAAATGAATTATCCAGTGAGTAACTTTGAAGACAATTTGCTCGGGTGTTTCAAATTTGTGTCTGTCTCTAATAAAATTTGTCAAATGAGGAGCAATAGGATACCCCACAAGTTCTTGTATGAGGAAGCTGCTGAGTCATTAAATTCTGACTGATTTTGAACCAAAAAATTCTCAGACTTTTCAAAAATCACTGTTTCTGATTTTGTGCATGATCAGCACAGTTTTGCCATTATACCAAAATAAAGAGATGCATAATTTTGTAATGGACAGGAAATTTTTAGAATGTATTTATTAGCATGTATGTGATTTTTTTAAAATGTAGATTTTAGAAAAAGTAATATAATGTCTGTTTACAAATCACAGAAATGCAGGTATGCTGTTGGCCTTGCATTTAAATGAGCTGTTGAACTGTGACATAAGGAACTGGATGAAGTGATGAAAAATGCAAAGTTCTTGCACGGTAGCGTTCGTCATGGCCTCAAGGCTTCTTTGCAACCCTGATTTTACTCCTATATGTGCCTTTCCGCAGCTGTTGAGCTTCATCCTGCCATCTTTTCTGGAGTGATATTCCATAGATCAAGTCCTGGATTCCAGTATTTTGTGTGTTAAGTGGTTTTGGTATTTGGTCTGTGATGAGAGGGACACGTAGAAGTTAGCATTTAAATTAAATACCTTGTAAACTCAGTAGAGAATACAGAAAGCTCTTCCAAAGGACAACTGAGAGCACGAGAGAAGAACCTTTTACTGTAAAGATGCCTAAAGTTAATGGTGTGAATACCCTCCCTGGTGATCAAAACAGCCCTCTTAAAACTATTATAAAAAGTAAGGACAAAGTGGAGGAGAAACCTTTTAAAATGACACATGCCTGTCATCTCTAAAAAACCTTAGGTGATTGTAATTACTCCCTGTGTAGTCTGATTTTCCTGAACAGTTCCTCTTAGATCCCTTTCTTCAGGAAGACAGAGTCCTCTCTTCTTTCAGGAAGATCAATGTGCAGTTTTTAAAAACTCTGCTGTTGAAACATCAATGCAAGATTCCAGTGAAGTGTGTCCAAAAAAAAAAAAAGAGGGGGGGGGGGGAGGAATGTATGTGTCAGAACTTAACCTGAAGTAAAGGTAAAAGAGAGATGCAGCGCTCTAGGATGTGTAATACCCTGGGACAGACAAACTTCTCTTTGGATTTCCTTTTCACTGTTCAGGAAACACCTTCCTGCAGTACTCAGTTTCCACAAACAAATCTGCACAGAAGTTAGTGGGGTTGGCTTTAGATTTTGAACCATATGTTGATGTATATGGATAATACATCTTCCTATTTGGTAGCAATACATCCAGACATATAAATGTCTTGACTTGGAAGTATACTGAAGTGTCCAGATGCTGCTGTGGGAGGTGGGAAGGAGACCAGGTGGGTAAGAGTTTAGTGAGAACGTGTAAGGTGTGCGTTTATAAACTGGTGAGCTCTTCCGGTAGCATTCACCATTTTAGAGGGGAAAACTGAGTTCTGCAATGTGAGGAGGAGTGGGAAATGTAAACCAGTTATTATTCAGGGCCTCGCATATTGAAGTAGCTCAGAGGCAAGAACAGTAGCTTAGCAAGTTGCATTCATTACCTACGTTCGTAGCTCCGCTGCTACTTTACTCTGAGATTTTTTTGGCAAATCAACTCATCTTTCTGTGCTCAAATCTATCACTTAATAGTTGTAAAGACCTTCATTCAAACCACATTAGACAGAACTAACTGAGGGCAGGTTTGGCTTTACAAATAAAATCTTGAGTTTGTTTCATTTTTGCTGTTGTCAGCAGTCAAGAAGTGTGGGGGGTCAGAAAGATGCTTTCTTAAGACGTAACATGCTAAACATTATCTCGACTTATGGCTGTGATGGCTTCTGAAAGAGTGTTTGGAGTCATTCCCGTTTTTCCCTGCCTTGATTCTGATTACTACTTGGATAAATGTGTATCGCTTTCCTGTATGAATAGCGTTCAAGCTATCACGGATGTCGAATTGTTTGACCTGATACCTCTGCACTCAGGGTCACTGCTTTTACAGAGAAACCAGGGCATTTCAGGTGAGGTGTTTTCAGCCTTTATCTCATTTCATCTTCTGTTTAAGTGAATGAAAGAAGGATGGTATGAGCTCCGGCTGAGGATAATGAGGAAAAATAATTTAAGTCGTATCTTCTCTAGCATGAGCAAGTTGGCCAATAATGAAATTTTTAAAAGCTGATGAGAAGTTATTGTACACAACTATATTAATGTAAAATAATTGTCGTGCAACCTGATGTCGCACAGTGCGATGACAATGACAACATTACCTATTGGTGTTAAGTCCTTTTATCACGTTAATGATGCACTACACCTAGCCACATTTCAGCTCCATTGGAAAGCATAGAAACTAAATTGTAACTTGTAATATTAAACAATTCAGCATATTGTACCTATCAAGAAGTAGCAATATCCTTTTATACAGTGGGAATTTGTTTAAATTACTTCTTGCATGTGATCAATGTTAAACTATATATTGTAAAATGTATTCAAGGTGTAAAGGATACTCTGTGTTGAAAAGTGTGTATGTTCAACAAATAAATTAATAAATTACCAAATAATAAAACTAAAAATTAGTTTTTTAAGCAAGGCATATACAGCTGTGCCTCTGTCTTTCTAGTACTCCTTTTGAATCCAGATCTCTGGATTCAATCTTTATTGAAATGATTTATACATTATGTAACATTATGTTGAGTTGCATCTGAAACAAAATCTTGCCCCGTTTCTTCCTAGTATGAATCAGTTTCCAACAGGATCTTTTGTTTGTGCACTTTCTGTAATTATACTGCAGTTTCTTCATTAAAAAAGAATGAAGAAAAAATAGCCGGTAAACACCAAGTCCCTTCCAAATTTAACTGTCTTTATAGTAATTAGGAAATTACAAATCCCTGTGAGTACAGTCATGCAGATCTTGTTTCTCCATTTGCCAACTCAATCAGTACTATTCTATATACGAAGAATATGAACAAAAGGCAGCAATCAAAATCAGTTGATTAAATGACCACCTGTTTCTTTTAATTAAAAATAATAATTTAGTGTGAATGCCAGGAGGCGACTCAAAAATTTGCCTTTGAATCATTTTTGAACTGTGGTCAAGCTGTCTTCTTCTGTACAAGTATAGAGAAGGAAATAGTTGATTCATAATTGTTGCTATTAATTAAATAAATTTTTTTTCTGTTTCTGTACCTTCTTAACTCTCTTCAGATTAATAAAGAATAGAAGTGGTCTTAGTAACAGTGATGGGAAAAGAGATTTTTGTTGTTATTTTTGGCTGGGGTGTCATTTATTATAATGAAAGACTTTTCTTCTACAGAACTTGAGAATCGGTCTTCATTTCTGAATGTAATTCCAACCCGTGAACCCACGGATGAATTGGCTGTAGTTTGGACTTGCTGTACTGCAGCTGCTTTCAAATGTGCTTGCGTGGGTCTGCAAGCAGCACAGCAGTGTTTGCACAGCGCTCTGCTGAGTGTATGCATAAGCTCTGGGTTCTCCTACCTCTGTTATCTCTGAAATCCGTCTTGAAAAGAACCTGCCTCTTCTTTTCTCCATTGCATCCTTGTTGTACAGTCTTAAAGACTAATTTACATTGGTTTTATTACCTGTATTTTTGCTTAGTCTTCGTTTTCTTATCCCACCACTACCTTTGTTATTGTAGAGTTGAATGCAACTCTGTTTATGCTCTTAACACCTACTAGTATGTTAAGGTGTGCACGTGGTTTCCCATCCTGCAGATGTCAGTGGAATGAATGCTTTCTCTGAGTTATTCCTTAGAGGCACTCCAAACAGCGAAACTCCAAATTCTGCCTGGAGATAGGATTCCTGGAAAGAGTCAGTGTATAATTTCTTAGCAAGTAAGAAAGCATGGTTGTGTCATTCCTCTCCTCCTCCATTGCAGGAAGGCACTCTTAGTAGCTGTATGTCAACCTATGGAAGATTTTTTTGGGGTGCTTGGCAGATAGATGTGGAGCTCTATGGAGTCTTGCAGCTGGGGAGGAGTAACCCCATGAACCACTGCAAAACTCAGCTGATCTGTAGTTGGCCCTGCTTTGAGCCACGGGTTGGGCTCGGTGGTCTCCAGAGGTCCCTGCCAGCCTCAGCCCTTCTGTGATTCCGTGATATTTTTGGCTCTTCAGGCAATAGAAGTCTATCTTTTACTGTCCTTTACTGAAAACAACAAAACCTCTCTACACTGCAGCTCTGAGAGAGGAAATATCAAACAAGCTTTAAGCATTTGTAGATTTTGTAATAAGAAGTTATATGATCTTTATATCGSTGACTTCATAATGTTACTAAATCATTCCCAAGAGTCTCAAATTCTCTTTGCTTTCTCTTTCCCATGTACGCAGCCTCATTCRGTCAGGAAAGAACAAAGCTGGTGACCAGTTAAACAGTCACTTTTTGCTGTTTCTTGCTCCTGGGCTCTGACCATAGAAGCCATATTTTAAGCCCTGGAAGTTATTTCCAGTAGAAGCATCTGGCTCCGTGGCTCTCGCAGCTCCTCTAGGTTGAAGCCGCTTTCTCAACTTAAGATGCCGTGCAAACCACCGAGATTTTTGTTATCTCAATAGGCAAATAAATAACGAACAGAAGAAAGTCGCTGAAACAGACACGGTATCTGAACGGGGTCTTAGATATTGTAGTCGCTGTTTGGAAGGTGTTTAGAATAGCTGGAGTCTGAAGACTTTCAYAAATGAAATGGGAGTTTGCCTGAGGACAGCGTGGGATGAATGTGGGATTTGGCTCCATACAGAGGAAAACACACTAGGTTCTTCTKAAAATATGTTTTATTAACTTGGTATTCACTTGGGCAAGTTAAAGCTATTTTAAGTAAAATATATGCGGTACAAATTGCGATGGTTTCGTTGATTTGTTAGAGCAGTGTTCCTTACAATCCATACTTTAAAGACATTTGGAGGGGGACAAAGAAAGATGTAGGATTCAGCGTTTCACAGTAGGAAATATTTAAAGGTTGTGTATTAATGTGGGGAAAACAGACCTGCCAGTCTTCCAGGGCTTTTCTATTGGTAAAGAGGAACGGTGATCTCTTATCTCTTATAACGATTTGTATATGTTTTTGCATATATTTAATGTACTGTCTCCCTTTCTGTTTTCGATAGAAATCCAAACAGTACCACAATTTATGCCCCTGCGGTTCAGGAATTATTTTTTTCTTTTGTCTAAGTGAAGTAATTTGAGATGTTTTAAGCTTACTTTTCCTTTACACCTTTTAAACTGGTAAATAAATATATTTATAAGTGTTTGGTTGGGGATGAAGAACAATCCCGTGGTTCTGTCATGGAAGTAGGAAATGGAAGACTGGGTACATTTGCATTTATTTACACAAAATTGTTCTTTGTTGTTGTAGGCCCTGATTACAACCTTAGGACCTTACGGGTCATCTGCTGCAGAACTCCTTTAAGTTATTTTTGTAATGGAAAATATAATCTTCTGTTTCTCCCAAAATATTTTTATGCTTGCGTTTTTGCATTTTCTGCTTCTTAATGATCACAAAAATAGCAGTTCAGATACGGAAAACCACCTTTCACCAACCATAGGCAGTTTAAAAAAAAATTAATCTTATATCCTGCCTAAGGCCTTKTTAATGTATGTGTGTTGGTACTAATTTTTTCCCCCACCTTAATCATTAGTACAGGCTCCGGCACTGACAGATCTGCTTGCAGTGTTGATTTAAATCCTTCCAAAAATCACACCAGTTCTAGATGTGTCACCTAGAAGATGCCGAATTAAAGACGATATGGATATAGTTTCAGAGGTTTTGGTCTTAGATACATGGTTCTGGTGACACAGTTATTGATACTATCAAGTCGCATACTGTGAAAGGACTTTAACAAGTAATAATATGATGCTGCTTTGTATATAAAATCTCCACTGATGYAACTTCACATGAGGTGGGTTTTGTATGTTTTATACTTAAAAGCAAAGTGATGCTTTAATGCCTGCAAAATTATAGGCGGTTCAATGTTGCTATCAAGGGGAATAAAATTCTAATCAAAAGGGAGCTTTTAGAAAGAATTCAGAAGTACGATGCTCGTAAGCTGTTTTGTAATGTGTTAAAGCACAGTTTGACATGTGCTGCTGGTTAACCATGCGCTTTCATTATTGCACACCCCTGTCTTTGAGCCAGAAAAATTATGGAATGATTTCTCGCAGCGGGGGTGCTTTCCATTGCTGTTCAATAAAGGAAATGGCTTCAATTGTGCTAAACAAAGAAAAAAGGCAGGAATGGTGGCAATACTGCTGCAGGGGGGCAAAATGTAGTTCAATGGCAGTGCATAGATTGAAAAACGTATGGTTTTGGTGAGATGCCTCCGTGTTCTTCTGCTTCCCTCTGCTGGAGCGTGGCAGGATTCCTGCCCGTCTCCCGGCCAGGCTTTGGAGCAAATCCGAACCCCTTTTGGCAGAGTCAGAGCTGTCTGTCTGGGCAAGTCACTTCTGTAAACCCATTTATTTATTTTTTTAAAGGTTTCTGCTCCGTTTTCGTTTTTCTTTCAGTAGGTCCACATAGTGCAAGTCTGTGCACAACACAGATCTCCAGGTTGGTGCGATTCTATGGCTGTCTGTCTCTGTGTAAGCATGTCTCAGCTTTGGGACTAATGAACAATATTTTGATTTTTTCAGAGCTGTATGGGGTGTAGATGCCCCATTGCTATTCATCTTTATAGGGATGCTGCACCCATATATGTCATTACAGGCTCTGAAACTCCAGTTTATTGTACTGCAGTCGAATTGCAGAGCACTGGCTAGATTTCTGCCAGTTTAAAGGTTTTTCAAAGACAAATATTTAAATGTCTGTGATATGGATTGCCCAGAGTTTCCTTTCCCATTTAATTATATTATATCGCATTCAGTTGTACTTATAAAAATGCGGGATTGTCTTAATAATAGCAGAGAATTCACTTTTTAGCATGAAAATAACATGAATTTTAATAGAGCATATCATTCATCACTGCTTAACAAGTGCTTTCCCATTTCTTTCCCATTGCCACTTTCCCCCTTCATAATTTTGATGGATTTTGGAAACAGAAGTGGGTTTTCCCTTTAGAGTTTCACAATTAATCTATGCCAAGTTTAGTGCAAAGTTCAATTCTCTTGCAAATAGCAGCCATTATTTGGCAGTTCATCTGTCATATCCTGGCTTGGCTCCCTGTGTTTACTATGAAATATGACTGCCAGCTATGCTTTGGGAATTATTGAAAGTTTACATTGATTAAAAGGGGATATCTGAAGAAAATTTACAGGAGCTTGCCTCTAACTGAGTAGTTTACCTCTAGCTGAAAAATACTAATGATGATGCTGTTTCCTCAATAATGCATGTAAGTCACTTAATGCATATTTAACATTGGGAAGTATCAAACTGTCTTAACAACTAATAAGTGTTAATTGCTGTCAATAATATAAGTAATTAGTACTGGCAATGTGATAATTATTACTAATTTAATTACTTATAATTAAAGGGTAAACTATGGATTCAAGGGTAGTTCTAAGTGCATAAGAAGCCCATGTTAATATAGGGAATAAGATAAAAAGGTTTTATCTATGACTTGCTTTCAAAATAATAATGCTTTGTATACTTCAATTTCCAAAAATAAAAAAAATGCATCGGATTGAAACAGAAAAAAGTATTAAATACTGATGAAGAGTGCTTTCTCTTATTTGTTAGCTTTTAAATATTTTTGAGGTTCTTCTGTTTACTTCTATTAAAGGGATTTTAAAAGAGAGATTTCCTACGTGCGAAGTTTCYATTTCATCGGTAGTTTTGGTACTGTTTTCCTTTGTCCTCTTCTTTTATGCTGTGCCTTGAAGAAGTGACTTTGTGTGTCTATATAGAATAATAACTAATAATAGTCAGAACATACTTGCTGCTCTTTAAAAAAAAATTCCTATTGAATTGTTCATTTTAAACATACAGTAGGCATTTTCACACAATGATAGAAAACTAATATTTATTATAGAAAGCARATGATGATTCAAGTCATCATTTCAAATCATATACATTGGCTCATGCAGGGCCAACTTCAAGGTGTGATCCAACCTGATTTATTTATTCATGTGACTGGTTTTATTTCATTGTTTTATAGGAATGCCTTTGCTGGTATTTTGTAGTTACGTGCAGTTAGGCGCAGGAGTACGTGAGCCTTTGCTCATGTAGTGCTGCTTTGTAGTGAGTGTAGTATAGTTGTCCTTACATGTCACAACATTTTTAAGCCACACACACACCCCTGCTTAACTTAATTACCATGTATATTCCATTGATTGGAATGGAATTATTTGGTAGCGATTGTTATATAATTTCAGTATAATATACAGGTTCAATGTATTTAGTAGACATTCACTATAATAATTTCCCATAGTTCTTTCCCCTCTATATCATTACTTTATACTCATAAATACCACTTATGTCAGATGTTAAATACAACTTTAAAAATCTGTTTATTCAGTGTCATTCTTAAAAGCTGTGGGTTTTGTCCTTCTCAGCAACAGATGTGCTTCCCGAAGTAATGTTTAAGTGTATATATAAGGCAACAAGTCCCCTTATGTCTTCTAAACAAAACAATTTAAGGAAGAATTAGCTTTGAAAATGTGTTTTAAATTGTTTGGAAGGCATATAGTCAGAGTCGATCCATCAGATAACCCTTTAATAAAGCAATGTTCCCATGACCCCGCACTACAAGACCCATTGGCTATATCTTTAATAAATAACGAAGCAGATGTTCTCTGGAGCATTGAATGTCATTCCATTTAGGTTAACTGTGTTTGCAAAATAAATATGGTTGTTAGCAGTTTGCATTTCATATCTCAGGCTGTATAACAAACAGAACTATTGAAATAGTCTCAATTTGAATTCTTAATGTAAAGTCTTTACTCGTTATCCTGGATACTACAAAATTTCTATCTGTGCAGTGAAAAATACTGGTTATAGATTCATGATAAAACTTAGAATCAGTACCAAAAAAATTCACACAAAGAATGCTCACCAAAACAAAAAAAAGAAAAGCTTCACGAAGTGTAGTATGGCAAAATACTAAATTTTGAAGGCAAAATTTTGTCGTCTTATAGAGTCATATTTTTATGAAAATTACTGTTAGGAGTTCCCAAATTTCCCGACTTTCTTGAGAGAGTGCTTATACTAGAGGAATCTTTTATTTTTGAAGAAAGAGTTAGCAGGTTTTCCATTTTCTATAACATGCTGTGCTTTGCTTTTGATTTTTTGGAAAGCTTTTATTGGCAGATGTAAGTTGAAAAGTTAGTTTATTTTTTATGACAATTTAATAATTCTTATATAAAGATATATTAATATAAAATGTAAACAGAAGAAAAATGTTTTGAGGTCTCATTTTGCAGTTGTGCTTTTGTAAAGGATGTTTTAATGCATGAAGGACCTGGCATTTCATAATTTCCATGGTCTTCTGTTAGTGCATGAGGCTGTAAAAATCTGAAGGAAAAAAGAAAGAATGTTAACAAGAATTGATTACAAACCCCAATGTATTTTTTAATGAAGAAGAATYAAGAAGATTGTGCAGTGATAGTTTTTACTGAAATGCAGAGGTAAACAGTGTTTCCCAAATCCGTGTTAAACCACGTAGTTGGGGCTGGAAGCGGTCATAAAGGATATCAAAACATACATGATGTGCACAGAAGTATAGGGCTATCGTGCTGTTTATTTTGGCAATGCCCATCTCCAAGTGCTGGGAACAGGCTGCCCGAGTCTGGTGTACTGTGGCTATGTATATATGGAATGAGCCTGATGTGGGCGAATGTATTGAAGTTGTGATTTCTAACTTTCATATAAATGTTCTTGGTTTTCCAAAGGGGACCTCTAGCCCTAGAGAAACAGCAGATGTATTTGGATGTGTCATACAGTGTTTGGTTTTAAGTGATTTGGTGTATTCCCTTTCACTGGTCCTAAATTAGAAACCATTTCCAAGCTGCTGGGGACCTTAAAATGTCCTCACTATAAATTTCTCTGCTGGAAAATCAGATGGCAATAGCAGTCTCAGTAAAATAGTTGCTACATGCCAAATTAGAATTTGTTTACTTTCATTTACAATAGTGTATATTACAAATTTGCAACATTTCAAGATGATCCCGTCTTTGAGATCCTGATTTTACAATTGTTTGACTATATCTCAGATCAGCCCCTTAACAAACTCTTACTTCCCTCCTCTCCTGCTATTTTTTGTGTCATCATTTCAGAATGGTGATGATAACACACTGTGAACAAGCAGGCAGTATATGACACTTTAGCCACAGGCTGAATACTGTCATTATACTTTATGTATATGTACAGTCAGTATTTGGAAGTTTTAGCGTAGATGAATCACAGGAACAAGCCTGCGTTCACTGAGCTGACATACTCTTTCTTACACCAAAGCAAAGGATCCGAGGCCAATGTACCTGCACCGATGTAGGTACCACTATAAGGGTTGTGAATAAGCTACATGCTGGAATATATTTTTCTGTAGCGTAAGTTGCAGAGCTGGGAAGTTTTTGGTATTTGAAGTAATATATTAAAGGCCTGTCAATCTTATTTTTTATGACTTGAGAATCTCCTTCTGTTTTTTCCTTCAGGATCCCAGAAGCAAGCACAAATTTAAGATCCACACATATGGGAGCCCAACCTTTTGTGACCATTGTGGGTCACTGCTTTATGGGCTTCTGCACCAAGGGATGAAATGYGACAGTAAGTGAAGTTTTCCTATGTTACCAAAAGGGGATTTTAGAAAGTAAGTGGAAACACTGGGTAACAGCTTCCTATTTCTTTTCTCTGGAAAATACCATTTCAAATGTCAGCTATTTATAGTACTGTTATATTTCAAGTGGATATTTCAGTACTATAATGATATACTAATGAAAATCACCTCTGTTGCTGAGAACATGGTGTATTGAGTTTGATGTGGCTGAAGAGCATTTGCTGTGGCAGTTTTGAGGAAGGCTGGTTTTAGACTGGTCAGGCGAATATACTGTTGAAAACTGAAATTTCAGTTTGATTGGTAGCCAAGGTCCGATCTTTTCCTTGCATTTTATTTGTCTTGGAAGTCTCCTGCTAGAAAATCTAGTAATCAATTTAAACCTAACTCCCTTCATTGCGAATGCTGGCACGAATGCTCTGTTTTCTTAGTCATATTCCCAGCAAGTCTTTATTCCATTTTCACTTTTTTTACCTTGCACTTCATTAATGGTACATTTAGGTTTCTGAAGTAGATTATTTTATTCTCTGTTTCATTCACTGTCTACAAAATGTATTGTAAGATGGAAACTAGCCATGTCATTCAGTTGAAAAACATGCAGCTGTAATCTGAAAGTCTTGCCAACAGCTAAGCTTTGTAATCTTAACTTTCACTTTGCTCAGTGTTTGCAGTGTAATCATATTATTAGCTTCTCATAGCTGTCTGAACCATTTTTATATCCACAGCTTGTGATATGAATGTTCATAAGCAATGCGTAATAAACGTCCCAAGCCTCTGTGGCATGGATCACACAGAGAAAAGAGGAAGGATTTATCTGAAAGCCGAAGTCACCGGTGACAAACTGGAAGTAACAGGTACACAACTCATTTTGGAATTTTGCAGGATTTATAAATGTGTAATATACACTGGACATTTATGTACCTTGGTCAAATCTGCGTGTATTAAAGCCAGTGATGGAGTATTTCCCTTCAGAAGTGTGAGGATTTCATTCAACATGTCCTTGAATCAAGAAACTCTATGTAAAAACAAACAGAAAAATGAAAGCTGTAGTAATAGCTTTAAAAACTCAGGAATATTAATTAGAAAATCACTGTAATGTCAATTTTTCGTGTAGGAAGCAGCCCAGTAGGATAGCTGTTATTCCATTTCAGGAAGTTAGCCATCATCTTAAGAACACAAGAAATACTCTAAACTTCCATCAGCTGACGAGTTGTTTCCTGCATTTCAGCGTATTTAATAAACAAAGGCAACTTGGATTCAATCCCAAATATTACTCCCAGTGAGTTATAAAATTAAAAAAAAAAATCACATTCTGTAAGGTTAAGGTTATTAAGATGGGGAGGAGGGAGAGCGAGGAAGGAAAGAGAGGGTGGCAGTTCATTTCCTTGGAAGTGTTTCTCTCAGGATTTATGAGTAAGCTTTGGTTGTGCGCGCACACCCACACCCCCCAACCGACACATTCCAAGTTTGAAGTTGCAGAAAAAATTGTGGAAGATGTATTTTGCAAGTTAAAGGACTGTTTTGTCCCCCTAAATAGACTATGTAATAGGTTGATTAACTCCAACAGAACTTCCTTGTGCTGTATCAGAAAGTGGAGTTTACTGCTCAGGATCTGCATAAGAATTTGTATTTACAGCGTATGTTATGTTTGTTCTGTACGTGCTTTCTATTTTAGCTGGGGCCAACTGATACTTAGTGTATCTTATATCTGAAGTGTAAAGTTGATAGTGAACTTTGTTGTTGATTTTTCCTTTCTGTTGGACACAAATATACAAAAATGTTCTTTGCCAATCAGATGACAGTGTATTTACTCAAAGGGAGAGCACAGGGCAGGAATTAGGATGGACGGAATTGAAATAAGGGAAGGAATAACGGAAAATTTTGTTCATGTTTTTTTTGTAGGTAGAGGCAAGTCTGTAAAACAAATCTAAATTCTAAAAGAAAGTCCCAATTTTTTATGGCTCAGATCTTTAAGGAAATTTTACAAACATGCTGTAGCAACTAAAACCAAAATAAGTGTGATATAACTTAGGAAACGGAGTAGAAGACAGCCATAAAACGCAAGTTATCAAAATCTTTTACCTCAGGAGAGTGGATGGGTTAGTGTGTCATCAAGGTGACCAACACTGCTTCTCTGGTGAAGAAAACTTACAGGCAACACACCTTAATACATCACATTAGATGTTCACTGATACATCTTTAAAATTGGTACTGCAAGAAACGGAATTCACAATGTCCACACAATGAAACAAGAACAGGGTGCGATGCTGTTATCGTTGCCTGTTTGGTGTTGCAAAATGGAATTAAATTYGAGGGCAAAGTTATAGCAGGACAAAGGAGGAGGTTTCTTAGACTGTCTCAACTTCTGTCTTTGTTTCTTGATGTMGTTGTTGGCAACCTGTGGATGTTAAGTGCTGTGTATTGCCTCAGCATTGCTCATTTGAAAGGCTGGAGCCTTTTATATGCCAAAAGGRTGTTCCTTCTTCCTCTGCACTTCTTTGGGGAATGAATCTCAATGGAGACCATACCCCTTGTAGTCAACATAAAGGAAATCAGACCATCGCACTGAATTTTCACAGCTTATAGAACCAGCAAACTTCCCTCCAGTCGCTGTATTCATTCATGGCTTTGTTCTCTCCAAATCCGAATACCTCCATATTCTCCTGTCACACCTTGTAAAATGCATTGAAAAGGAGAGGTATGATAAAATTTAGTTAGGATTAGAACAGATCCCAAGTGATACTTAATTGTAGCTTAACTTTTCAAATAGCTTCCTGTCGACGTAGGAGGGGTAAATTTGTCCAAGGTACTGTCATTAACAGAAAGGTGGTTTCACTAAGTAGTGAGACACKTTGAAGATGGTGATACAGGTTCTAAAAGTAATTGTACCATGAGAGAGAACTAATTTGAAAATCACCCAAGTGACAAAATTTAATATTTGCATTATTCTAGGCTGCTTTGCAGCAAGGTTCTTAAATGTGGCATAAACTTTCTGACATAATGCACATAATTTGACAAATAACATGTATGTATTTTCTGATGATTCAGCAGGTTTATAATCCTTTTAGGCACAAAAACGTTTGTTACAAGTCTTTGTGGTACCAAGGCACTATAAAACAATTACACAAATAGGTATTCTTCTAGTTCACAATTTTATTTGAAAAGATCTTGTCTGAAATATGAATATGGAAAAATTGTTACAGATATTTTGTAGGTTTTCTTCATAAGCCCTTTTTGGTGTGAGTGTACTTGGCAAATGCTGTTACGTTTGTGTTTATAAATAAAACATTTTCATCCCACAATTAAGTAGGTTTCTYGACAACAAGAGAATTGTTTACTATAACCTTGTTACCTATATAACAATTATGGTGCTGTTAAGTTGTTTTGGTTGGGGCTTGTCAGCATTTCCAAGCTTTCAGAAAATTTCTTTAAGTAAAAATGACAGTAGCCCTGAAAGTAAGCTTCTTTTTTTTTTTAATAAAAAATACTATACAGAATAAGCCCAGACTGGGTGAAGTTTCAGATACCTTTTGTGCATATTTAACTGAAAAGGAAATTAGCAATTGTCAGTTAGTTCATGGATATATTGCTATGCAAAATTTTCAAACTCCTTTTCTCCCAGTAYGGCATTGCTTCTAAAATACTTATTGACAAAACCTTTGTTAGAATATACAGTTCGCAGAGCTGCCAAGCACGATACCACTGCCTTTAGATTCAGGAAAGGAGGTGAATTAAATGTCCAGGAGGTTTAGGAACAGCAGGAAAAATAATCGATGATTGGCTGTTTGGTTTGAGCCTTTGCCTGAATCTTTTTCAAAGGAATTACTCTGTAGGTGTTGAACTCCTTCAGCTGAATTCCTTAATATCTCTGCTCTGCATCCTGTTTTAGTTGTTAATTAGCTCCTGCTGATTCTTTCGTAGCCAGCCTTGATTGCATGCAAAACATCTGTGCTGCTAAATGGAGACATGCCACTCTGGTTGGTATCTTGCAAGTACYTTCAATGGGCAACTCAACCATCCCGGTTCCAGCCAGAACAGCCCATCAAGGATGCAACACATTTAATGACGACTGGAAGATACAATCATTTGTATTTAAAATTTGTCTTTACTTGTATTAAGTTTGTCTTTACTTCTGCGTAATTGCTTTGAGGGTTTTGTGGTGGCTTTTGTTTCCAAAAAAGGCCACAGTACACGCTCGCTTACTAAGTGTTTTCCCGATAAAATATTGTAAATGAGACTGGTTTTTTTTCCCAGTGAATACTAGGAAAGAGGCAAGGCAGAGTACTGCCAGATGGAGTTGGCCAGTGGTTCAGTCAGATTATCTAAAATATCTAAGTACTTTGGCAGGTTTTGAATTGAGCTAATGGTGGGAATGATTCAGTCCTATATGTAAACATACTTAATTCCAGTTTACTAGGTCGGATCTTCAATCTGGGTGCTTGAAGGTAGACATACAGTCTTTTCTGTGTGAATGTTAGAGACTCTGCAACACTTTTTCACAAATAAGTAGGAATTTTGTATTGGTATACTTTGCCAAAACCTTGCCATCTTCCCAGTGCTAGTCAATATGCTACATTCAGTGCTCATTTGTGTTGCAATTCTTAAATATCAATGGTTTATTTTATAGCTAYTAGCTTGAGAGTTGCATTGCGTATTAATAATTTATTGCACTTGCAGTAAATCAGCTTGTTAGTTTTCTTTTTATAGGAACTGTCTTGAATTTCTTTTTTCTGAAATCACTGAATTCATGACCCTTTCATAGGTTGGGCTGCTTTTAGGCATAGAAAAGCAGTTTTTGCTATTCTTGATCTACGCTTTTTGCACTGAATTTTCTTCCTCCTGATGCGCGTTAAAAGTTTTGTCACTCTTACATTTACTTGTTGACCCATCTTATAACTTGGGGCTCTTCTGCGTGAGTTTGTAGGTGGTTGAATCACAGTTTTGATTTTTTTATTTTATTTTTGAATTATTTTTACAGTGAGTAAACAATAACCTTTGTGAGAAAATAACCCTGTCTAGTGCACTGACATATAAAAAGCTGCCACATTATTGGGATCCTAAACTGTGACCTACCAGTTGCTGGGAGTTGGATTTGACAGCAGCTGACAATAAAGAACTGCCCTCCCGACACAGCTCCAATTTAGAGGCAGGGCGTTACCGACTCGCTGTCAGCTAATGCACCCTACCGTTATATAAACATTATTAAAAATATATATATACACAGCCCAGAGTTTTCAGGGGTTTTAAATGTGTTTTCACTAGCGGCAAGAATACAGAAAATCTGGTTTTATTCTTCAGTGATGCTTCTGTTATTTAAAAGAGGAGGAAACCTGGCAGTGATCTCTGCAGAGGTTGGGAGCACATAACAGGCTCTCCAACAATAATCTCCCTAGGAGTCCTGTACTCCCCACCGTACATTTTTCAAATTATTTATGAATGTATGAATGCTGAGCTGCCCTCTGGCACTGCATATTAATGTCTTGTCACACTGCTTGCTGTGGACAGCTGGGTTAGGAGCTTCTGCCCAAACAAGCTTGAGAGACAAACTGGAGAATTTTGGCACATTTCTAGATTTTCATAAAAATTGTTTCCTTAAAAGACCCCACCGCACACACCCTCTAACAATTTTATTTATGATTGTCTAGGTCAGTATTAGTGTCTGTCTTTGTTAGCATTAATTTCATGATATTCTGCAACTGATTTTAAAAGGGAACATATATGAATATTCTGGCTATTTGACCAGCTTTTAGTACCAGATACCTATAAAGTGATCCCAAATAATTACTTGCATGTGGGAGGCATTTTTAACATCTCAAAGAATGTGAATTGCATGTTTTATCTTGCTAATATCTTCTCTCTTTTCTGGCATTCCCAGAATCTGCAGGGTTGCTGCGTTCTTTACAGAACGAGCCGGGCCTTTAACAAATGCCAACCCCGGTAGCAACTGAATGCTCCCCATTTCATTCATTGAATTAACTTTACCATGAAGAAATAGGCAATGCATAGTATTGAAAAGAAACATTAGTTTTTCATAAATGGCCATCTGCATGCATATAAAAAATTTAACTAAAATGCTATATATTTATGTAAGAATATAAACAGGTAAGAATTAGAAATTTAGTAGTCTGAATCCCTTTTCAGATGATTTGATACATCTTGTGTTAAGACTTATGTTTTATTAAGTAGCTGTCCTACCCAGTAGTGAATTTTTTTTTAATGATAATAATTTTTATAAAAGTAGTCTTATTTTACAAGTAAAATACAGTCGCTCCTATGAGATTTCCAGTTGAAATTGAAACCGGAGAACCTATTGCAGACACAAGTACTTATTAAGTAGCATTAGAGAAGATGGTACATTTTTTATTAGTAGGAGAGAATATCTTAATAAATACAGAGGAATGAAGTATCATGCAACTTTGGTTCGTTTTTCACCTTGTTCTAGGAAGGAAATTAATCATGTGTGTAAATCACCTGTGAAATGCAAGCGTTCCAAGTCTACTTCATTATGTTGCCATCTTTCAGGATTCAGGAAATGGGGTGTAATGAGTAGGCACCGGTCTCAGGAGGAATATTAAAAGAAATTTTAGTTGCGCAGGGGAGTAGTTATGGAATAGAGAAAAGTCTCATATCAGAAAGCCCTTTTAGTGGCTGAAAGCTGTATATAAATTGGAAATTGTCTGAAAAGCAAGATTTGTTTTGGAGCCAGTTGTACATGTGAGTCACAACCAGCTCCAGAAAGCAAGCATTCAGTGATAGTTTTAATAAAATCTTATAATAAATCTTTAATGAAAGCTGAGCAGCTTTGGAGGCAGCTTTGGATTTTGCATACAGAGAGTACAAATACACCAATTGGAAGAAAGAGTATTTTCAGTAATAGGTAAATCTTTTAAACTGTGATTAAGGGGAGTGCGGTAAGGTACTGGGGAGAAAGTTCCTTGGCTGGGAAAATGAGATCCTCTGTCACTCGCCTAAGTCATCTGTAAACTGGGCAGATCCCTGGAATCCGTACCAGAATCTTCTTCAGGAAGTAATGAAAATTATGGAATAATTTACTAATGCTTTATTGTGGGAAGACAGAAACTTTACGATGTATTGGAGCTAACAACGGTCTCCTCTTTTTTTTCATTTTGCTAGATAGCTTGCCAGACGAGACCATTTGAGACTTGAAGTGTCTCTAAAAGCAGCTATTCGCATGCGGTTGAGAGATTTCTGCTCATCTAAGTTGCCTGTAGGGAGTAAAAGATTGGCAAGAAATGGTTGCTGTGATTAGTAAACTGTTTTATTATCAACATTTGGGAATTCAGGAAAAAGGTAGCTGTGACTCATTTGAAAAGGAACTGAGTAAACTCATGCTGCTAATAATTCAGCTTTGTTATAGGGACAGAAACATTTATTTACTCATTCCCATGACTAAATTTATTTTCTGGTATCACAAGAAGTTATAAATCCATAACTGCATATGGCTTGCAACTTTTGATCTATACGATCTCATGGAAGAAGTTCCAGTTTTGTCATCCGCTCTCTGAATTCCTCAAAATTCTGCCTGAATTTCTTCTCTTTACATAAAATGTCAGTTGTTCTCTGCCAGCCCACTCTGTCTTATTTAGATATTTATTTAAAGTATGAATACCTAAGAACCATCTCTGTGTTTGCTTATGTCTTTATACTATTCCTGGAAAAGTAGGCGTCCCAGTTCTAGGCATGGCTTCTGGATGGATACTGCTGGATTATAAGTAGTACATAATAGAACAGCCATCAAATAGTCCACATTTTCTGCTGACTAAACATTTATGATCTCCTCTTCATTAACGATGAGGAGAAAAATGATACACTTTTTTTCCCTATGGCAAGTTGACAACTATTTCTGGTTTTTAGAAGGAAAACATGGGCAAGCATGGGCATTTGTTAGAAACTTCAATGTATGCTTCTCTTCACTGCCTTTTCATCTGTGTGCTTCCTCAGTCCCTGTTAAGAGTCTAATCTGGACAAAATGTTAGGAGATTTAACTTGTACCACCTACTTGGCTCAGTACAGAGGTCGTTATTGTGCTTAATAGTTATGACAGAAAACTGGCAAGTAGTATTCTAGGTTTCTGTTCAAGGTATGCTCCAGGTGATGTTCAACTGTACCTCACTTCAACCATCTACAAATTAGAGTAACATCTCTATCACAGTGTTGAGTTTAATTATAATAATTTAATAATTATAAAGCAATATGAGATTCCTTGCTATCATTACAGCTATAGCAGAATTCAGCCACAGTAAGTTGATTTATTTTCTTGGAGTTATTTTTCATTTAACTTTTTCTGTTTCAGCCACACACAAGAGGTAGTGCCTTTGGTGGGGAGGAGAAATCTCTGCTTCCTGTCAGCCCTCTTATAGAAACCTGACCTGTCTCGTTAAAAATAGGGTGCCCTTAAAGAGATGGACCACTTAGATGATAATTCTTTATAAGCACTATTTAGCACAAGTATCATCATGCTGTTTCCTCCAGAAAAGAAGTGCTATGTCAGTTAAAAAAGGATGTCTAAGGGTACTAATTATGCAGACAAAAGTACAAATGGGCCAGATATCTTAAAACAAGGAGTGAGATAATGACTTCTTTGGCAGCCTGTGTTTAGTATGTGTTGCATCTTTCCTTCCCAATTCATCTTTGAGCTTCTCTTTTTCTTGTATTTAGAGGGCTTTTTTCTTTTGCTGTGTTCGCTGCAAAAGAAAGAAGTAGTCTTACACACGCTGCCAGGTCCTCCTGCTGTCAGTGTTGTTTTCTAGGCTCAGCAGCACGTATCACGGCTAATCAGTGATGGCTTTCTCCAAGGAGCTCTCCATAGCTGAACCTCGGAGAATGGCTCTGCATTCACCCAGCCAATTTCTCAAAATTCTGCTTGGTTTCACAAACATAAAGGATCAGTCTGAAGACACCATGTTAAAATTAAGCAATTTTGTTCAAGGAATTTTAATGAAAAACTTCCTAGTGTATATTTCTGGGAAGCTGTAGAACATGTAGAGAGTTCTGCTCCTCACTTACGCCAAACTACAGCATAGAAATAAAAATCAGAATGTGGATTTTGAAGTAATAGCTTATGTGCCAAACCTAGCAGTGCAGTCACAAGTGCCATGCACAAGACAAAAAAAAAAAAAAACAAAACCCAAAAAAACCACAACACAAAAACCCACCAACTATAGGATGAGAGAGCGAGCAATTTGCATTGAAGGCTGTCACTTCATCCTTCACTCACTTTATAGTTCTTAGTCCCTTTGGGATTGTAAATATTTAACTAAAACAAGTTATTTAATCTTGATGTTATTTCTCAGAAGTATTTGAAGATCACTTCCAGTATGCTAAATTTTAATATTGGGTGGGGTTTTTTTCATGGATTGAAAACAGAAATGGTTTTCCAGCTGACCACTGGGTGCGGAGACCCTCAAAGGGCAAACTCAGAGTAAATGAGAGTGGAGACAATTTCTCTGGACTGAAGGCTATCATTTCCCCAGTTGCAAAGCCCTGTCAGCTTTATACAGGGATGGTGGAAAACTAGAAATGAAATGCTCTGCAAGAAAGACATTTGTTTCTGTTCTGTTCTTTTAAAATGCAGTGTATTTTTTCTGGTACAATTATTTGAGTAATATAGTTAGTTAGAATAGAATTACATTTTATTTTAAAATTTTAGCCCATAAGCATTTTCTGTCTCTCGTTTTAAAAACACAAATTTAAGAAAAACAACTTAATCAGTATCAACTGTTGGTTCAAGTTAACGTGATTCCTTTCCAGCCATGATTTAATTTCAATACTTAATTTACATCAGGGTATCAGTTCTGCATGAGAATTATCTTGACAAATAAACTAGCATGTTCCAAATAAGTAGCTTGCATTCCTGTACTCTAACTTCTTTCTACAGCTATTTTGGATATAAGGTACCCATTATATGTGGTATTTCCCTCTTCCAACTTGTTCTACCACACCTAATACTCTCTCATTAAATAAACAGAGCAGGTCAAACTGTTTGAAATTACGTGTTTTCTGTGGCAGTGGCTGGTCTTTCCCCCAAGAATTTTCCCTCTACAGCTTGAATCAAATGACACAGCGGCTAAGTAGTAGATTTGCACCAAAGCACTACTTAGCAGTAACATCATTTGGAAGAACACAATCATTATAAGCACTAAACCACTCTYTCCATCGTGTAAAAGGAAAATGTCAGCGTAGAGCWAGTTACATCAACTTGTGAATATACRTGGTKTATAGGAAATGGAACAGAACTGCTGTATGATTCTGTAAATCCCCTTCAGTTCTGTGTTATAATGGGGGTGTTGTCAACACCACAATCTTTCATTTCACTGTCCTTAGGTAAAGCACAATAATATCTGTCCTGTGCTTTACATTCATTGTCCATCTTTTTCTGTCTTACGGAAGCAGTAGCGCACAGTTGTCAATCCAGCACAGCCCTGCCTTTATTTCTAAAGGGAGAACAAAGGACATTTTGAAAAGATGTACTTCAGCTGGTTTACAAGTCATTGGACTCTTGCCCGAAAACTATCCTTCTCTTAATCTATAAATAATGAGAGTAAACAACACATTATAAAATATCTGTGTTGCTTTGATGCCTTTCAGCCTCCATGCTGGTAAATAACAGGTTGAAATCCTGCAAAGGTCTRTAATTTTTGTTCACAATATGAAAATGCCATTTAAATCTGGGGGAAAAGGAGGAGAGTACCTTGAGCAAACAGTAACTAGCTGTTGCTGAAGATCCTGACAAGTTTTGGGKTTTTTTGCATTAGCTCTGATTGAGTTCTTAAGTGACTCTAAAGTTCAAATTTTTGTGGGAAATGTTTTCCATCAAGAAATATTAGGTGACTTAYAGGTTGATCTTTCCTAAATTTCCTTTCAGATTTCTTCAGTTAGGTAGATAAATTAAAAAAGCCCTTCTGATGCTGACGCTGTGAAAGCAGTAGCTGAGGGCACTGTCAATCTGGGATAATATCTCTAGTGACTCACTCTTAAATGCTGTCCTTCCTTCATACCCTAGGAACTATGTTACCCTCAAAGCTTCTTAGATTTTCCTTCCAGGAACAATTCTAATCTTAAACTATGAATCTCACAAAGGAATTCCCGAATGAAAACTGTTTTCTGTCCAAAACAAGCCCAGAGGATTACTGCTCCCAGTAGGTTTTGAGATGCCCAGTTATGAGCTCTGAATTCC
This sequence comes from Phoebastria nigripes, assembly GCA_035582835.1. NCBI lineage: Eukaryota > Metazoa > Chordata > Aves > Procellariiformes > Diomedeidae > Phoebastria > Phoebastria nigripes. The sequence goes on from JAYKAV010000223.1 coordinate 3,770,557, forward strand.
CCATCTCCAATTCAATCACTGCAGTTCATCGCAGCACGACCGGTTTGGGTGGGATGGGGTTTCAGAACATGAGGAAAATTCACCTCTTCTTCWGAGGTTTGGCAGAAGCTGATGGCTGAATGCCATTAACACAGAATAAAACCTTACATGTCGTATAAATGTTACATAGGCGCTATGCTGGTCCTCTACAGGAGGGAGCAGGTACTGTCTTTGCTCATCTATTGGGAAACTCCACTCCCCTGCAGTGACTTCTGAACTCCCTAATGAACCCCACAGCTGCTGCAGTAACTGTAGCCAGACTGAAACCCGAAAGCTGCCGAGCCCCCCATAAATGCCTTCGTAACCCACCGTTGCCTGCCTTGTTCCACGTAGGGATGTGACCTTGCGGGGAATGGCACCCCGTGCAGATTGCTGACTATTCTTGTCTCTCTCTCTTTGGGGATAGGTGGCAACATGAGMTATATTAACTCACTTTATACCTTCTTTTGACATTGTAAAAATAGAAGCTACATTAACATTTTTGTGAAGCTGAAGTTAAACTTGTCTTCTCTGYGCTTTTACTTTGGTTGCTGTCATGACATAATGCTTACAGCGATTCCATCTGACAACTAATGAACCGTGAATCCGAGGGAAGTTTAGTGTTAGATRCCTTCCAATAAGGGATTGTATCAAATAACCTATCTTCTGAAATCTATTCTGATCTGGCTACCGCCCTTATAGTATTTGGCTGATAGTTGTATAACCTAAGACTGATGAGGAAATAAAAGCACAAAGAATTTCTACCCGCTTAAAAATTTATAGTTTAATCATTCCATTGCAGGAAAAGAGCTGCCTGGAAGCTGCATGTCGTTTGTGAATTGCTCTTCTCTCCTGTCATTTCTCTCTACCGTACTTATAAATATCGCTAAGTGCAACCTTACTTTACAATAAGTAGTTTCTTCCATGCCAAGTCTGACAAGTGGGTTTCACGTCTTATTTGTTTTATTTTTCAACATGTTTCAACAACTCTGGTTTGACATGTTATTACTTTCTTAATGGTGATTTGTAATCCTATACAAATTAGCTGTGTTTTATATTGACAGTGCGAGAAGCAAAAAACCTAATTCCCATGGATCCAAATGGACTTTCAGATCCTTATGTTAAACTGAAGCTCATCCCAGATCCTAAGAATGAAAGTAAACAAAAAACAAAAACCATCCGTTCTACTCTGAATCCAGACTGGAATGAGTCATTCACGTTGTAAGTTTAACACCTTTTAATGTAGTATCTTTGTATGTATTGAATCATTTATTTCAGTGTTGCATTGAAAAATCATCTATTTCTCTCCTTTTTAGCAAATTAAAACCTACAGACAAAGATCGACGGTTATCTGTAGAGGTCTGGGACTGGGATCGAACAACCAGAAATGATTTCATGGGATCTCTTTCATTTGGGGTGTCAGAGCTTATGAAAATGCCAGCCAGTGGATGGTAAGAGTTTCTGAAAAAATAGAAGGAGAGAATATATCACAAGAAGTTTAAAACCAGTATTTTTCTTCAATATAATCTACCTTTTTTGGAGCTTTTCACTGTATCTTGGGCTATAAATTCACTGAAAATGCAACTAAACCTAGGAAACATAGGCTATATATAAGAAAGGAGGATAATAAAAGGAATGCTTTTTCTTTTGTGATGTTCATGAAACTTCTGCTGGAGCCAGGAGCTGCTGCAAACTCATTCTGTGTACATAGTCTTGTGATATGAATTTTATTTTTATCTCAAATATGATATATTCATTACTAAGTGTATCATGTTATATATAGCTCTGCAAATTCAAAGTACGTGGGAACTGATTTTATAAAATGCCATCTTATTACCTACCAAGCTGGGGGTAGAACTCATCACATCTTCTCAAAAAGTACATTTCATCAAAGATAATTGTTTAGGGCTATAGGAGCACTGGAGACAAAGGGTCTTCAGGGTTGATGTCTCCCATCATATCACAGGATGTGTGGGAAGAACTTCCTTGTCCATTAAACTGCCTTGGCAGATAGTTTGGGATTAAAGATCTAATTTTAGGTTAAATATATTCTGTTTCTGAGTTTGCTTTAGATATTTGAAAGCAGTTCTTTACATACCCATGACATTGATACAAACCACACACAAACAACTAAATCAGATTTTAAATCTAACAGGAATAAAACTGTAAAGTCACCATTTGTTTCTCAAATGTTCCACAGGTACAAGCTGCTGAATCAAGAAGAAGGTGAATATTATAATGTTCCAATTCCAGATGCTGATGAAGATGGAAATGCAGAGCTCCGGCAGAAGTTTGAGGTGAGGATTAAACACAAATGGGTGCAACTATATATGGCATACATTTTTCACTTTATTACAAAAAAAAAAAAAAACTGTTAGAAGATGTATATTAGAGTGCTACTTTTTCTGTTGCCTGTGACAGCAGTATGTGCCTCTGGGTTTCTTGAAGATCGGACCAAATGGTTTAATTCAGTAGTGGTATCATTTTTCTGACAGCTCAGCTTCTCTGCTATGACACTTACAAGTTGTTATTTTAAAATATTTTATGTCAAGTATATGTAATAATTTCAATGTCTTTTAATACTTGCTGCAAAATGTGCCAGCCGTTATCACTAGTATCTACGTTATTTGACAAATTAAATTCTCAGAAACAACAGTATTTTAATTCTTAGAATGTTTCCCACTAAATGCTTTTTTTTTTTTTTAAAGAAAATATTTAGATTGTTAATTACTGATTATTTGGACCCTCAAAACCTTTGTAGAGGGTTGTCATTTGAAATTCTGGTATCTTTAACGTGGGTATGGAAGTTTTTAAGGATAAGAGATATTGCTGCTTATGTACAGAAAAGAAACACTGAAGAAAAGTGATACTTTCTGCACTCTTCCTGCCTTCTGTGGTGCAAATTGGAGCGGTTGGTAGTCACAAGCATGGTCTCACCCTGCCGTGCAAAGGAGTTGTTTCTTAATGAACAGCCTTAGCCAGCAACTCTGCCTCTTCTGACAACTACAGCCGATACTACAGCAAAATACTTGCTGGCCATTAAACCCAGCAACAGGAAAGGTATGGTTTGGGGAGGCAGGTGTTTTGCTAATGGCTGTACTGGATTCAGCTCATCTGACTTGACTACTCTTTCCAGCTGCATACGTAATATTGAATTTGAAATATTCCAATCTACAGTATTGTTTTCTTTTTTTCTGGTTGAACATTTACAACTTTAGTCCAGCTGTTTATCCAAAATGTAATTAATGTACCTATTGTGCATAAACAAACACTTACGCCTGTTCCTTTCAACCTGAAATGGCAATTTTTTATGTTCACCATCAGGCAGAATTCTACATTGTTATTATAAAAGATGGGTTAACCCAAGAAAGTGAGGAAAAACGGCACATGTTCAACTTTCAAGAAAGAAAAAGAAAAGGTGCATCAATTTCTTCTGAACACATTTGGATCAGCTACCATAATTTTGTCTGCAGCATGAGCTATGATTTTTGTTATACATTTGAGAAGTATTTGAATCTCCATTCCATTTTCCTTTCTTTACAATTGTGATCTGACCAGTGTGATTTTATTTTGCTGCACTAGGTCATTTTCTATTCAAGATCATATTTACTTTTTATCCTCCCCAGAAAGAATAGCTTCAAAAGTAATTCTTTTCACCCCTTACATCTCTCTGTGCAATATACAGAGTCTGGAATTGGGTGGATATGTATACRTGATATAGGTGTAGAAATCTACCTGTTTTTTCTCAGGACAGAGACAGCACGAAGACAAGTCAGTAAAATCGTCTATTTGAAAATGTCACTTAATATATGCAGTATGTTTGCATATTGAATTTACAATCTCTTAGGTTTTTTTCTTAAGCCTACTGTATCATAGAATCATAGAATCGTTTAGGTTGGAAAAGACCTCTAAGATCATCAAGTCCAACCGTTAACCTAGCACTGCCAACTCCACCACTAAACCATGTCCCTAAGCGCCACATCTACACGTCTTTTAAATACCCGCAGGGATGGTGACTCAACCACTTCCCGGGGCAGCCTGTTCCAGTGCTTGATAACCCTTTCGGTGAAGAAATTTTTCCCAATATCCAATCTAAACCTCCCCGGCGCAACGTGAGGCCATTTCCTCTTGTCCTATCGCTTGTTACTTGGGAGAAGAGACTGACACCCACCTCGCTACAACCTCCTTTCAGGTAGTTGTAGAGAGTGATAAGGTCTYKCCAGACTAAACAACCCCAGTTCCCTCAGCCGCTCCTCGTAAGACTTGTGTTCCAGACCCTTCACCAGCTTCGTTGCCCTTCTTTGGACACGCTCCAGCACATTGGTTGCAGAATGAACAGTCAGGGTTTATCTGTGTCCTGCAATGAAGTGGAGTAGAAATCCTGAGAGGTTGCATCGTGTAAAGGTGCTGGACTGGGTCCCAGAAACAGCAGCTTCGCRTAGGGTCAGCGCTGCCTCAGAAATGATCAGTCTGTCTCAAAGTCGAATTAGTTCAGCTTCTGCACTGTGTATTTGAGGCTTTCCCTGTTCTGGAGGTAGCCTGGTTGATGCTATTTTAATGGTCTGAATTAATCAAGGAAAGGGAATAGGTTTTCAGTGAACACTGTGTCTCCAGGAATATCATTCACAGAGTTGCATAATGAACAGTTTTAAAACTTAGTGATGATATATAGGAATATTGGTAGCTGAAAAAAATGTGTAATTATAACTAGACCAAGGCTAGTATAATGCAGTATTACATGGTAAAAGGATTTMGGGTCAACCTCTTATTCTCTCGCAAAGTTTACCGCTGTGAGAAGGAACAGAGGGAAGCAGCACCTTCCAAGTAATGTTCTTACTTGGTGTCAAGGGGAATTACTGTGAAGGCTTATAAAAATTAACAGCACAGATGTCTGAATGGTGGTATTTAACTTATTAGCTATTCTGGTACGGTACATAAGTGGTGCTGACTCTGATAATCTTTTACGTTATTTTTCTTATCGTTTATATCTTGGCTTACATAGTCATTTTATTTTAGGTACCCTATACTAAGGAACAAGTAGATAGCACTGAGAAATATGCTGCTATTTGTGATTTAATGACATCATCTAAAYAAATATTTCCACTGTTCTGAAATCAGCTTTGAAACCTTACAGGAAGAAGACTGCAGATCTTGACTGCCATTTTACTAGGGGAGTGTATTTGTCAGGAAGATTAAGAATATAGATAGACAGAGAGGTCGTGCTGGGCTATCTTCTCGTTTATCAGTTTATAGAAAAGAGTAACTTCAGAGTGCTTGCTAATCAAGTCTACATTTGTGGTGCTTGGTCGACTTTTCGATATATGACAGTGTGATTGATATCCAAGCTACACTGATTTAATTTTGAGTACAAAATTACAACAATTTCTACAAAAGAATTGCATTACTAATATCAAATACTTAAAATGAATAATGGTGGTCTTCAGAGCAAAGAGCTATATGCAAACCTAAGCTATACAAGAATAGAGAAAGTTTAGGATGAGAATTTCATTGCTTAATATTAAGAAAGAATAAGAATATTTTCAGGTTATAATAGATCGGAGAACTGGTAGTTGTGAAATTTCCGAAACCAGCTTCTGGTCTTTAAAAAAAAAAAAGTCTAAGACATTCTTAAAACTGGCTTTGCCCTTTTGACTAAAGTTTAGAAATCTGCTTAGTAGAATCTCCAAGAGCACTTAGGAGCTACCTCCCATTTAAATCATTGAGAATTGTTAAAATATCTGCCTGCATCTGTAGTTCAACAGACATCTTTAAGATTTGGCCTCAAGCTCTCATTGATTTCAAACTGTTTACACAATGCTATCACATCCTTCTAGCTCCACTTTAACAACCCAGACTTCTTATTTAAATGTGGTTATTAGTCACACAAATCTCATTGGTATGCTGCTTTACTTACTGGACCTTCTGGCACAGATTCTTTAAGTAATTTATTCAATGTAAATCTACCATAAAATAGCTATATGAGATTATAAATAAGTAAATAAATAATAGAGTCAAACACTCTCTTCACTTTTGTAATTGAACAGTAAAAACTATTTGTCATGAGAAAAAGTTTCCTCGTGGCCCATTCTGCCAGATCTAAACCAGTTGAAAAATTAACACCTGACTTGTGCCCAGTAGTTTTAGATCCTGTCCAACAAATGGGACCAAATTTGGAAAAGAAAGAGAAGAGTTGAAGAGGATGGTGGTTTCATTAATGGAATCATGCAGTGACCTCGCTAAGTATTTTTAGATTTTATTGCAAGGAGTTTTCTTTTTATATACTGTCTTTGTATTATCTAGATGAAGTTGTCCAGTATATAGAATATGCATAGCTGCATTGCAGTATTTTCTATACAACAGATTTTAATCAATCTACATATTTTCTGGATCTCACCTAYCACTAAAACTTACGAATCAATTATCTGCTCATTTAGCAGTATGATCAAATCTGTCTTCAGTGATTTATAGATGATACATCATTATTAATATTTAGAGATAAAAATATACTCCTGTAGGAAGTGGAGGCAGGATAAAATCTGTTACTGTTTTTCATTTGCTTTTAACCTTTGGTTGTGAATTTTCTCTCCGGAATGGCATTATTTGTGGCCATCTCAAAACGAAACTCCGTTCTTAACAGGCATATTCAGCATAATTGTAGCTGCTCCATAATTGTCCGTGCTGAGGTTGCCATGGGAACTCCCAACAGTCCCAGGTGGCTCCATGGACCCAAACTAGCAAGTCTTTTAGCTGCAGTATCTACTATTTGTTATATACTTATTTTCCTGTCACAGTATTTTGCTAGACAAAGAAAAAAGCAGAATATCGAAATAATGCAACCTTATTGTATTTTTCATACCTGGTTATGATTTGAGCAGTAATATGTTTTTGCCATTTAGGGCATTGTTTTGTTTTTTTTTTTTWTTTGGGGAAAAGAAATGTGCAAATTCTAAAACTTCTATTGTAGGAAGTTATTTCAGTTTTGTCAAGCCCTGTTTCCTGTAATTTGCTGCTTGGTAAAGCACTTCCTGATACTTAAGTATCACCYTAGAATAATAATAGAATAATACTGGTTTAAAAGTAGGCTGGTTAATTATTCTGTCTGTCCCCTTCTTTCCACACCACCATCACAGGAAATGTTATGAAAAATAAAGCAGCAGTTATGGTCCATATCAATGATTCTTTTAACTAAAAAAAGAACAGAGTAGCTACAATCCTTACATGTGGATACATGCAAGTACAAGGTATATTAAGTGATGGGAGCAATCTGAGTCACTACAGTCAACTTTGGTAATTGAAGTGATCCAAGTGAGGGAATAGGTTACTGCTCATATAATCTTCATTTTAAGGCATCTGTGGGGAAGATATGTAACGGTCCTCCTGGTACATACTCTTAAGATGTCAGGCATTTTCTTTTGTTCTAATTATTTCCTTTAGTGTAGCTCTCTGTGTGGGTTTCAGTAGAACAAAATTGTTCCCTTATTTTCTGAGAGCGAGCTCAGACTACTGTCCCTACCATGGGGATCCGTGCGGGACCATTCTGGTGGACCTTGGGAGGTGCTTCCTTGGGGACATACATCCACATCTACCGCTGTGGCCGCTAGCTTCGAATTGTGTTTATGTTAGAGATTTCAGCTGAGACATCAGGTGCGAGTGGCTTTTCATGGCTGTTAGTTTTGTACCATTCCATTTAATTAAGTGAATAACAATAAAATCGCTCCGCAATAAGGTGACGTTATTCTGATAACGTTCCGATAAATGATTACCAGTCAGTGTTAGTAGAAGCAGGTACCATTTTCATCTATTAGTCGACATTGTGGGCCAGATCCATAAACCCGCGTGTAGCAGGAAGGCCAGGCAGTGGACCCAGGGAAAGTGGCCATACTGGTTGTATGCTCTATTTCCAGTCTCCCCTTTCTGGGATTGATTCAGGTAAACCATCCAGGAGCAGCTCTTTATTTATTACTGTCCGCTTGCCTGACAGGCTCTTTTTGCTGCCAAGAAGTGAAGTGCCCCGGCTTTGCGGTGTTTCCCAAGGACCGGAGCTGGTGGGGCTGGCACCCCGTGCTGTTGCTTTGGCTGTTCACAGATAACCATTACATGAGTTACGTTTTCAGCCGCTTTGTGCCAGCGAAATCGCTGATGAAGGCTGTACAGAAGCTAGACCTGTAGTTTCCTTTTGTAGACTAAACAGATCAAAACATAAGGAGAGAGGAACAGAGTTCAGAACAGGGTAGATATTGTATCTGAAAATTGGAAGTGTACAGTCAGTGGTGACATTTTGGTGACATCTCAGTGCTTCTAAACATAACTATTATTATGATCCTAAGGAAAATGTCTTTTTAAATGCCTTACCATTTTAAATACAAGAACAGGGACAATGTGGTGCTTGGCCATCAGGCTTGGTTATAAATACCTAGAACCTCTCCAGTGACGCAGGAGCTGTAGATATTTCTGCTTCTGATGTGCTACTAAACTCCTTCAGTATGCAGGGCAGCGTTTTGTTTGACCAAACTTGTGCGTTAATCCTTGCGCAGACGTGAATTCACAAACAAGCGACCTATCTCAGTCTGTGTCGGCATCTGTTGCATACAGAGCTAACGCTCATTTGCACCATCAGGCCTCTCTCTGGGGCACTACAGCTGGTGTTAAACGGTATTTGAAAATGTCCGCAGATTTCAAGGCACAATTAAAGCTTTCTGATGAGTTTCGATGTTGTTATAGTCCAACGCTACAGAAACCTCTTTCATTTATTTATCATTCCCTTTCTTAACATCAGTAAATCATTTCAGTTTGTTTCACTGCAGGTACTGCATTTCTTAGATCTTTAACGCTCCCTTTAGGTTTTTTTTTAAAGCAGTTTCTGGCTGCCTTTTTAGAAAGGAGAAGGACAGTACTTTCTGCATTAATCTGGCATTTTTCTGATATTCACAACAGTTGTAGGTCAAAAGGACATTTTCTTTTTTTCCTTTAATCAGTGGCCAGGACATCCTAGAGCAGTTTTAATTCTGAGTTGGGGGCTGGGTAAATACGCTGCAGCTGCATGGCCAGGGCCTTAGCAGAAGACTCCAGGGACTGTTTCAGTAGCTTCTGAAGAACCCTATGAGTTTTCTAATTAAATATGATATTTTCATTCAAAAAAAACTGTAGAGGAGCTTGTGATTTTGTTAGTTTGTGAGTTAAGTTCTTCTGGTCTCTGTGTAAAGTCCTGTAAGGGCTGCGAAGGAGACATTTCTTTTAAGTCTTTGACGGGTGGCGATGTTTTTGCCCCAGAGCTATTACACTGCAGTTACTTTACTTTTTTTTTTTTTTTTTTTTTTTTAAATAAATAAAAGGTACGATCTCTACCATATCTGTATCTAACCAGTATGAAATCCCATTTTGAAGCAATAACTGTAACTTCAGGCAGTTCAGCAAAGGTGACATGGAAAAGAGAAATAATGTTGCTGACACTTCAAATTGTAAACGAAAAGATTAAATTTACTTTTCAGGCAACAGACACTAAGCTACACTGAAATCATGACCAGCCAAAATATCACTGGCACATCAATCCACGCTCGTTATGTATATAAAGATATAAAAAGAAGAGCTTCTTTTTTTGGCCATGGCACTCACTCCTATTTTTAAATTGTGCATATTTAATCATTAGAGAATAGTTTGCAGCATTCTAGAGATGCTGTTAGATGACTCCATCTGTTGTATGCTATAGTTTGGCATGGGGAATTCCCATATGCAGTTATCTGGAGGTTTCCCATCCACTCACCATATCTGAAACTAGAGAACTTGAAATTTGTTAACCAGATGACATACATCTCTGGTCTCAGTTCGTATCAGCTTGTGATTTCTGTAAGGCTTTTCTCAGTTTATGTATTGTGATTTAAGATGAAGAATGTACGTAGGAAATCATATTGATAGTGGGGATTTCTTTATCCCTTATATAAAAGTTAAATGTGTGTCTCAAAACAAGACCAAAAAAAAAAAAAAAAATCAAAAATAACTTTTGTGCTGTCACCCCTCTACAGTGCTCATTAGTTGTTAAAAGCCCAGACTACACACATCTATACATACATTTAGCTTTGTGCATTGCAGTGGTTTAACAACGTGAGGAATGTTTCATGCATGAAGCGTATGTATGTACGAGGCTGAGGTTAACRTTGAAGAGCAGTTGCGTGAAGACCTGTACTTCATTGTGCTATGCTGTACTGTGCTCCCTACTGCTAGGGTGATTAACACCACGATTTCTTTTTTGTGATTTTTCTGTGCGTAACAGATGTGTCCATTTCTGTATTCTCGCTGCTGTGTCTTTATTTATTTACTTCTGCTACTAATTGTTGTTGCTTTGCTTTGCAAGCCCTTTACTAACCAAGCAGTGTTTCTCCCTTTCCTGTCTCTTCCAGGACTGTCATGTAAATATCCACTTCTTCAAGGTAGTTTTCTCCTTGGTGTTCTCCTACACCTTTCTCTTCACACAACCCTCTTTACCAGTGTTTGAAGTTTGTTAAATTCAATTTCATTCTCACCGTGTTTTAAGGATGCACTTGTTTTTTCCCCAGTTTAAGCTTTTCTAATGGAWAAAAAAAAATTGAAGTATGAATCTTCCATAATTTGTCACAAAGTACTCCCCAAATTAGAAGTTTACTTACAAAAAAGGGGTCATCAAACCTCAGCAGATGCAGTGTGCCTTTCCTTTTGAAGGAATTAGTTAAATGAATGCCACCTTCTCATGGAAAATGGAAAATGGTGCATCTTTAATTTGAAAGACACTCATGGAACTTTAAATAACTTCCACAGATCAGATAATGCTCATGTTCACTGTATATTTAAATAGATAAATTTACATAATATAGCATGCATGTTTTATGATATAGTATACTACGTATATTGCTATATGTTAGTTGGAGTATACTATATCATAAGAGATATTACCCATATGCACAGATGCTCTGATACCTGAAATACCAATTCATCTGTTTACTTTCCATTTTACTTCTTTCACTAATCACCACCTCACTGAATTATTGCCATAAAAGATACGTATCAGCATTGAGAACATACATGTGTGGACTTTTTATTTGCATGCATCTCTAACAAATTATCTTGCTTTATTAGGGCAAAGTGTGACACAAATCACACTTTCAGTTTCATACATTGGTTAAGTTACAATTTAAATTAAAATTTGAAGCTCCTGTGCTGTAAACTGTTTTAAGAATCTCTCTAAGGTTATTGAAGTCATTATCATCTTCAAATAGTATTTTTACAATTGACCTAGAGCAGTTTACGTGTTATAGCTCAAAGCTTAAAATTTAAAAATCAAATTTTATTTTTGAAAAGTTGTTTCTATTATTAATGCATGATTTTACCAAATGTTTTAATACTAAACCAGAAAAACAAAGAATAAGACCATTTGTCATTGCCAAATATTTCCTAATGCAGTAATCATTTGTCATGCAATCAGTAACTTATTTTTTTCTTAACCTTGATTCTTTATCTGGTATCTTTATCTCAGAAAAGCCTGTACAGAAGAGGACTATCCTTCCTCAATCCTTTACACCTCTTCTTATTTGAAATCACATGGTGGTTTCATCGATGAAACTTGTTTAATGCAGGGAAGTTGCAAGTTTCTGTTTAAATGTATTTTAAACCAGAGCAAAAGCTACCCTGAAAAAATGCATCTGGGATAAATACGAAGTTATGGCTAACATCGTGTTGTCACTTTTTTGTAAAATGCAGACCTTGAAGTGCACTGATATAAACTGACAGAAGTCCTTGGTCAATTCGTGTTTTCATCATAGGAGTGCACCTAAAAAAAGAGCTGAACAGTTTCCTACGCTGCTGCTTCATAGGCAAAATTCATGCTTAGTCTTTGTGAATTATAAACATGAATTCCAGCAAAGAAAGTTGGCACTTTGTTCTGATGTGAAGAGGAGGCTCAAGAATTCCATTTTTTCATGGGAAAAAATGCTTCCTTGTTTATTGTCTGTCTTTTCTCTCTAAATTATTACAAATCCCCGTTCTGCCTGCTGCTGACAGTGACTTAGCATCACTAACCTAAGCTCAGAAGCGTCACTGCATGCTGCATTCTGCAAGCTAATCGCCACTGACGTTAGCGTCTCTTTGGAAATAATTTTGTAAGTAATCAGTTTATGTGGGACTGCTGGGAAGGTTATGTTCCCAAGTTTACAAGATTGGAATTGAAAGGGAACAGCAGGAGCAGATGAAGAAGGAAGGCTGTGTTCCTGAGGATAATGTAACACTTCTGAGCTAGAAACCAGTAAAATGTACAAAAATGATTTTATAATATCATAACAAATTTGAGAATGCTGTGAGCAAGGTCAAACAGCATAAATACTTGTTTATGAAATTATCAGATACTGGGAAGGGTCACACATTTATGCTGCTTTTGTTCTGCCAGCAAAGTGTATATTTAAATAGATTATTTTCACCACATCATGCAGAAAACACCTTCATCTTTGCCTGTGTGTGTTTGTGTGCGTTAAATAATTCCATAGCATGTTAAGACTTGGATACAGAATCCCAAGGTTTTAAATCAGTCCTAGCCTGCAGCTTCTCATGGCTTTTGCATTTGATGACAGGGATTTGCGTTAAGATCAGGTAGAACTGAAGCCTTTAAAGATTATTTTAGAACAGAATTGTATTTTTTTTTGTCCATATTGTAATGAGTTTTATGCTTAAAAGCAAATTCTACACTCTAGGTTTTTTTATTATTGAAAATTACCAATAATGTGCATAATTAAAAAATGAAGGAGCATATATAAAAGCAATTCTTTTTTTTGACACTTAGGGATTTGCTGTTCTAGCGTCGTATTTGTTGTTTGGGTGTTTTATTACCTCTACCACAGGATATTTCTGCAAGAATTCTTGAATATTATTCCTAGGCAGCCTCTTTAATTACATTTCATCTAGTTAGACACTGCTCTGTTGCAGAGGATAGCGTGTTTGGCAATAAAGGCAGAAAACAAAGTAGACTCAGGTGGCCACAGGATTATTAAACAGATTAAACATGTTGACAGTGCCAGATGGGTAACTGGAAACTCTTCCCTCTCTAGATTTCACTGCTCACAGCCAGACATCGTTGTCCAGGGCGATATTCCCTGAAACTCCTATTCTTAGGATAGATATGTCCCTTTTCAAACAACTGTCTGTCATGGTCATTTGACTTCATTGTCTACATTTTCTAGGGGATATGGTTACCTTAATCTTTTGTCTGGCAAATTTGGGGATTTTTTAGAAATCATGTATTCAAGTACTTCATACAGTTTTAACTTCTATACAGCAAAAAAAAAAAAAAAAAAAAAAAAAAAAAAAAAAAAAAAAAAAAGAATGGGAAGAATGGGGAATGTGATTATAAACTCCCCCAAAACAAGCAGCTCTGTTGAGATGCTGTATGGTATATTAAACTGTTGTATTGTCCTTTAGGATTCTCTTATTGCCTTTATCCTAAGTAAACATCCGTTTAAYGTAATGTTGAGCTTGAGAAAATAATTTCTTCTCGGAGTTAGAAACCACGAGGGGTCAGTAAAGAACACGGAATCGCTCCCAAGGCGAAAAGCCTCTCTAGCAAAAGTCCTGAAAGAAATGAAATAATGCAAATTGTTTGTATGTGTATATTTAGAAAGATACAAACCCATTAAATTAAACTGCTATTTTGATAAAATTCAGTATAATGTTTTTCATATGGCCCTTTATTCAAGATTTTTAACTGGCACTGATGATAATTTTTCCCCTAATCAAAATATTTAATAATTTGCAGCTGTAAAAGCAAGTACTGTCTCTGCTAACCTTTATATTGCTCAGTTCRTCTCTACCTTCGGGTGCCTCATGACTTCTGTAATTACCTGCCTCTGTCGTGCTCGACTTTAGATGCTAGGTGAGAGAAATGGACCTCCACGGAAATCTCTGAGTCACTAAGTAAAATTATCTCATGAATTTTGTGAACCTGCAAGGTGTTAGAAGAGGCATGGGTTCCAAACGCACGGCTTGTGCTAGGATTAGGCAAAATAACTCAATTTTACTAATCATCCAGAATTCTTTGTGGGACACACTGCTTTCTCTTCTTTTATTTGTAACCCAAATTAATTCACATACACTCTGATATCATCGTTCCTATGTGATGAGCAAAGCAGTACAGCATATGGGTGGGCTTCAGGAGTGGGTTTCCTGTGTTCTTGGACATGCTTTCTGCAAAAAGGCATTTTTAATCCTTTTCACATATGGCACAAATTTTTTTTCAGGCAAATCCTTTAAATAAATTTACTATTACTAACCAAAAGGGTAAATATGACACAAGTTTAAGGGGAGGAGGAGAGGAAAAGCAGGGAAAAGTAAAGTAAAGGTATAAAATAGTCCATATTTAACTCTCAGGTAGAGTTTTATCATGCTCCCCATTTATATTTTTATGAAACATCCTGTTTGCCTTCGTGCCTTTTTACTAGCAATGGGAATGATAAGAGTTTTGTTCTAGCTATTTTTTCAGTAACTATTTTAGCTATTGAAGTAAAAATGCATCTTACTTCATTTTTATATATTGCATTTTTTACTAATTACGTCATAGTTCACCATAGTGACATTGCCATCATGAAAATAAATACGAGTGCAGCTTTCTGCTTATTTGCGTATTTTCAGTGTTCTCCTTGCTACAAAGAAGTTCTGCTAGAATGCAATTTCACCAAGGAATACGTGGCTGAAAAATGATCTGTGTAAACCTCGTGAATCCTTGACAGCGTCCGTGGCACAGTGCATCTCCCTGGGACGGGGGTGTCTTGCTGTATTGCAGTGTCTCGCGTAGGCATCTTCAGTCTGCTGCAGTCTAATCCAAGCATGCTCCTTTCTATATGCATAAATATGTGCATATACATTCATTAGTGCAATACATTTCTGTAGTTTAGTTCATTAGTTATTTGTTCTTGAAAGGAACAAATAAGAATCAGTGAGAATGCACAGTAAGATGGGAAAAAGCCATGTGTTGCCGCCTTCTTCATAAGCATTTGTTAAGCCAAGGAAAGAAGCACAAGAGCCAGAGACTGTGTCTTTGTTCCTGTTTCACAGGAAATGTAATGTAAAAGCATCTCCCCAGATTGCTCTTTTGTAGAGAGACAAGTAAAATGGCCAAGAAAGTTCCTTCCCTCCGTTGACTTGCAACAGCAAGGACATGAGCTCAGGCTGGACCAAGATGTGACGGTCGTGCCGTCCCCTCTCTGGTTAGAGCTGCTGGGCTGCTAAATCGTCCAGAGCTTAGGCTCTAACTTTCTCTTTTCTGTGTTGTTTCCATGACTACAAAACTCTCCGCTAATGAATTATAAGCTTGCATTAGGTTATGGTATTAAGCTTAAAACTCAGTCTGGTCTTGCTGGGGCTTAGAAATGGACTCTTCTCATTTCAAATTCTCAGCATCCTGATAATTAAGTTGTATAAACTAGGAAATGGATAGTCCTTCATAGCATCTATAATTACATGGAATTGGAAATGCAATAATGTAAGAAACAAGCTGCTGCAATAATGGAGAACATTTCAGTGAATGGGAGGTTTTTTCCTCCAGATTTTGACTTGAAATTTATTGGATTTATTTACTTTATTAAAAGCTTGCTAATGGCTCAACCCGTTGATCAAAATCCCCACTGAGCTTTCATGACTGGAAACCTGAGTAGGGCTTTTTGTCCTTCCTTGAGATTCGGATAAATTATTTCAGTTTTTCTTTTTTACATCCTTAGTATGAGTTTTGCCAGTTCTGTCAGGGACATCTTCTACAGTTTGTCTGAGACCTGAGCTGCTCTGATGCTTCTTGTGTAGAGTCCAGGTAGTGATAGACTTAACTGAGCATTAATTTCACACTTGCAGCCAAAGCCTCCTGGGCTGTAATAGTGAAACCTGAGCATCACTGTTCAGACTGTTCCTTTCCTCGCTTCTCACCACCTATTTTGCCATTTCTTTAAGTGATATGCAGAGGCAGAGTGTTACCTGCAGCTCTGCTGTGGCTTTGGGTTAACACAAGAATTAGGAACAGAAACATTGGGAACAAGGCGGGCTAGCGTGAGATGGCTTGTTCCATCACCTGGTGACATTTGAAGAGCATGTTGGGGTCTAGCAAAGAACTGGTGAGAACTTGTTGCAGTGTGAGAAGCAGGGGTTGTTCGTTAGAGTTTCGCAGAGGGATTGAATCCTGGCAAGAGGACATTCCTGCTCCACGGATCTCAAGAAAGTCTTGGGCCCTGAGATAAAGCCTGCAGCAAGCCTGCTCAGTCAGTCCTTAGCCTGCTGACCCTCATGCTATCAAAATTGTGATTTTTTGCAACGGAGACTGAAGCCAGTGCTACTCTCTGTTGTCACATCATTCGTTTGCTATTTATGGCTGAATGCGACTGCACGGGCAAAGCTGTCGGTGCTGGGTGGAATCTGCTATAGAGGAGGGGAGGGGATGCTRGTGTGTAATGTGAAGCAGAGCTGTGAGTCTGCAGGAGGCTCTGCTGCCGGGAACAAAGCTCTCGATTTCTTTTCCCGGTAGGTGTCAGTGGAGCCAATAAGTAACAGATGAAATGTGGCGATAAGCGTGCAGTTTCCAAACAGAAGTTACGTGTGCTGTATGTGTATATACCTCCGCACATGTGATGGGAATTCAGCGCTGTTGTTAAATATTTTTTCATTTATCACTTTCTCCTCTTGAAAATTTGTTACCAATAGATCTCCCCGCTGAGCATCTGTGAACTTGCTAAGAGCGAGTTGCCTTGACAACCGAGAAATACATCCTCTAGTGAGCTGCACGTCGCAAGGCCTTTTGTTGACTTGACTATTTTTTCATGGGAAATGATGTGGGTTTCTCCCTTCTGAAGCTGTGCTTGGAGGGTGGCGGGGTGTGGCAGCAAGTTTGGGCAGTTTTGGAACCCAGCGTTCATTTTCCGTATGGGAACACACTCAGTCTTACTGAGCTGAATGTTGCAAACAGCAGCAGAAGAGAATTAATGAAGGTGAGCGATACAAGGTGTTAAAGCACCAACATAATGATACGTAGCTCATTGCCCTAAAGAGATTGAGGATAGGAATGTGAATTGTGTAGGGTTTTTTTTAAATTCTTCACAAATTTTGTTTATTTATTGGCTAATGGGAAAAATGACCGATTCAGTCTTTTTGCTCTGTAATTCTTAAGTTTCTGAACTATAGTTAATAACTAGAAGGCAGAAACACCAATGTTCAGATTTACTGTTTTGTCCTATTAGATTGTCTTCACAGTAAAAAATCAGGAAGCTTTGAAAAGACTCAATGAGAACATTTACCGTGATTGAAAATTGAGTGCAATGATGGATTACTGTTCCCTAAATCACTTCTTTTTCTTCTTTGCATCAACAGTTCTCGTTAGGTTTTGGAGAAGACTTTTTTTTTTCATATCTAATTAAAAGATTAAAAATAGATTAAAAATAAATTAAAAGCGTTTTCACTGCAAAACCTGAGATATCTTTTCCAAAAAGTGCATACCAAATTCCAAGAGACTCTCCAGTATAACACACTGTAACTTCTGTAACACTCCATGAAGAAGTGCATTTGGGCTGAATATATAAAGTATGTCTCACCTGTGGTTTCAGGGTAAAAGAACTGGCCGAGATAAGGTGTGTCCAAACCAGAGGAAGTAAGATGATGTGCATGTCTTGTTTTCTTTTAAGATTAACTCTTCTGCTACCAGTGCAGACTAATTAATCTTTAACATACTGTTTTCCTGGTTTGTTTGCTGCAAGCTGGCTTTATTGTAACAATATTGTGTTTTTACCAAAGATATTAAGTCAAGCAGTCTGAATGTAAATTGAAAATTAATCCAGTGCCTGGAATGCCATCTTCAACTTCAGCAAGTTTTAACATCCATAAAAAATAAAGGTGGATTCAAGTAGGATTCTGCTATTTTCAACTTCAGTCATGGTAGGAAGAGGCAAAATATCATTGCTCTTTTTCAGTAAACTTTTAGGAATCATTTGAATTTATGTCCCTTCTCTAGTTGCAAAACTGTTTTTGCTCCGGGAATCTGGAAGAGTATGTTGGTTGCATGACATTGTCTCTCTGCATTATTTGAGGTGTATCAGATATAAAACTCATGGTAAAGCTCGGCATGTTAAAACGTTTCCTGTTCTTGACCTTATGAGAATACACTAACATACGCTGGCTGTAGATACACAGAAATTAGAATACCCATTTTTGTACTCTGCCTCTACAACTGGTAAGAGAAGATTTATAAGTATTACCAGTCATTGGACCCTACATTAGACTAATCTGAATAAAAGTATTTCTTCATTGTAAAAGAGTTTGTGGACGATTTTAAGCAAGCTAAGGCATTCCTGCTATTGTAAAAAAAAAACCCTAATGTATAAAATCAATAAAATGGTTTGAACTGTGATATTTGTAATGCTGTAAGGATGAGTAGGTCCCAAAATAATACGGAACATTTTAAGTAAATCTGTTAGAACTGCTTTTTATGAAATATGCTTTCCTCTAAGACAGCAACCAGTAGGCTGTGACTCTGGTTAGCTCTTCCTCCTTTCAGATCTACCTCTCTGTCTGGTCCAGGTGTTTTCCATATTGTTCCTTTTTTCTAACTGTAAGAAAACATGCTCCTCTTCAAGAAACTGAGTTTGTTTAGATAAACACCTGAGAAAATACATTTCTTGGGCTATTTATAAGGCCAGAGCTTATATAGGAAACATATAAATTGTTCTTTATGTGAAAAAACAATGTCCCACATGTTGAGGTATTCAAAAAGCTGAGGAAAAATGTTTTTCTAGMAAAATATCTGCTCAGCAAGTTATTTCCCATGTGGGTCATAACAAGAAATTAACGTTGCTGTGTGTGAAGAAAGTTTGCAAGTCATCACATTGTATGTAATGTCATTAAACAACTCCAGTGGGCACAACCAACTAAATATTCAACCAGAGGGTGAGATGAAGGCCACTCAGAAGCCAGAAACCCTGCGGAAATGGCCACAGCATATGGGTGAATAAGGTCTTCTCGACACGCACACTGAGCCCAGCACGTTTCGGATGTGTTTTCTCCAAATCTTTACTAAATCTTGTAAGCAAATATTGTTTTCCTGTATTTTCACCCATTGCTAGGCATAAGGCACGACATTCGCTCACTTTGTAGATTTTCTGTAGTTTAATGTAATGCAATTTTGATATTTGAAGACATTTTCCTAATCCTTTAGTCATAACCAGAAATCACTAGTTGAGTTTCTGAAATACTTTTGTCTTGCCCCATATTCTGGGTTAAGTTCTATAATAAAAGGGCAACGTTAAAGGCTTTCCTTAATCCATCAACATCAATTATTAGTGATGAGTTGTGACGTTTCTGCTGAGTGTAGAAACTTCCACGAAGCTTATAAGAGATGTTTTGGTTTAGGTTTGTACTTCAGGATGAATTGAATAACACAGAATATACACAGCAGCTAATTCTCAAAGACAGGTAATAAGTACTAAATCTTTCAGGGTTTATTTCATAAAGATGTCTTACTGTCCCATCAAAAACTTGGTGGCAGAGGTAGCATCTGTAGTGGCTTGACCATGTTTATCTAATTTTATTTCCATGCCCATAGCCTAATTTTGTTCCAGTAGCTCTGGAAATTTTTTTATAATAGTACTAAGACGACAAAATTATATGCCTGAGGCAAAGTCATAATTGAAACATGTTGTAGTAGTATTTTGGGAAGCTCTTAATGGATCATCTGTGAAATGTTTTGGTTTGGATTATTATTGTTTCCTTTTTTTTTTCCTCCCAGTACATTTTTTGCCAGCTTTGAAATTCCCCACTATATTTTCACTAGGACTTTAAGCCAAAAAGCAGTAAAAGGAATTCACATGCTAAATGTGAAAAACTTTTTTTCGTCATGCTCATGAACAAATGGTCAGTGACCTAGCTGAAGGGAAATATGGACCTTTGATAAGGTTATGATCATTTAACAAGGTCATTAGGCCATTCCATTTGGGTCTGTGTGCTTGCATTGAGTCAGCCTGGTCGTTCTCGAGCTTTTTGTGGATGCCATTTTCCTACGTTTTCTTACATACGGTTTGCAACAGGGTTCTCTCTTTACACGTACCAGTGTCCAGGCTAATGCACCGAGATAGCTCAGCACTAGTGATGAGAGAACCAGGATTGTCACCTTCCCGTCGGCACGGATCACTCACAGCTGAGGTACAGTCCGATAAGCTCCTACCTGGAGCAGATGGCAGAGAAGCCCACCTGAGCGAACAGGAGGCACCTGATGTTCTCCTTAAAAATCTACCATATGAAAAAAGAAATCATCAAATTGAGAGCGACATTTAAAAAAGATAAAAAATGGAAGCAGAGGAGCGTGTCTCTAGCTCATTGAATGTAAGTGTTTTCTTGCAAGGGTGCAGAGAGACCTTGGTTTGGTTCTCTAATATTATTTTAAGATGCCGCCTTCAGATCCTGACGATTTCATCTCGCAAGTGTTTGATCCGAGCGAGCGCCGTGCTTTCAGCTCCGGGAGCTGGCAGAGGGCACAGGAACCTGCTGATGAATCTGCCGCTCTTCTTCTTTTGGAAAAAGTACTGTTCACCCCCCGAGCCTGGGATTGCAGCACTGCAGAAAGCACTCCCTGCCTGAGCGGCAGGTTTGTACCCGAAAAAACAAACTGCCTTGGAACAAAACTTCTTTTGTTGTTTCAAATGATACATTTTTCAAACAGGCTGCCGACAATCGACCCAGTGGGTTTAAAATATAAGAAATAAAACTAGTGTTTTCCATTCAGTGCCTGATTTGGATCTCCCTTACTTGGTGAAAAGGCAGATATTGACATTGCTTCTTGTATCACAAGAGCAGGATCTTTTATCTAAGATCCCATATGCGAGAGCATCACAAAGACATGGTCAGCAAAACTGCTCCTTTAAACCATGTCTTCATCTTGTACAAATAAGGGATATTGGGATTTTTCTGTTTTTACTTGTTCTGCTTATGGCTCAGTCTTGTATTGTGGCCTTGAAAGGAGCTTTGTCCCGACAAAGAGCTCCATTACAGACACTGGATTTGTCCCAGCAGGCGGCTCTGCCGAGAGGCCATCCCTTGTAGAATCAGGGACTTAGGCTGTCCCCCAGGACTGGCTCTTCCTAAGCATTTGCACAGCACATGATCCTGATTAGCATCTCCAAGTGCTGCTTTCATGCAAGCAAGTAATAATAGTGGTGGAAGAAATTCCACGTTTTAAGCTGTATTATTACAATTAAAAAAAAAAAAAGATCAAAATGGCCAAAATTCATATCCCTGTGGCAGGGTATGAGACTTTCTGCATTTATAAAGTTGGAGGAAGAGTCATCCAGTCTGAATATACATTTCAAGTGACGTGCGGTTATTTTATCAGAGGATTTACTTGACATTACTGCCTGCAGTAGTAGAGGGCTGGAGTCTATGAGTCGAGTCATCCCATTCAATCTTATGGTTATAAACTTGTCTGGGGAAGGGAAAGTTTGTATCTTCTAGTTTCCAGTGAGGCTGCCAAAGGTATATGCCAGGCCAGGCTTTTAAGGTGATTTATTGTGTGACTTTGAATAAACTTTGATTTCTGTAATTTTCTTTATCTGTAAAACAGTGATAATATGCAAATACTGTCATTTTGCAGTGCAGTGAGAAAAGTAGTTATCCTTAAATGTCAAGCATATGTCAATGGYACAAAGCAAATTAACCATAATAGAGGTTATTTACCAGACCAACCCACTAGATAGATGAGGGGAAAGCACTTACATCCCAAAGTATTATTAAACCTTCTTGGCTTTGCATCTGCTGGTATATGGGATTATTTTGAAAAAAAGAGGGATATTATGTTGTAGCCTGCATTATCTTTCGGTGAGTCTTACTTTTTTCTCTTCTATTAACTTTGAGATTTGAAATGCAACTTACTTGAGCAATTACACGCTGTCTCATATGAAATACTGAGACTGTTGCAACCTTCTGCAAACCAGACTGTCTTGCCAAGGCAGAGCCTTTGTATGTAGTATTTCCCTTCCTCCCTTTTCCAGATCAACACTTGATTGAAATCAAAGTTGATTGTATTGCTAGTTTGAAAGTGGCCATGTTCATCTGCATTAATTCTCATGTGGTTTTTGGGGTTTTTTTTAATGTAGGTTATTTTTCTTAATGCATGTCAAAGATTTCCTAACTCTTGCTATGCGGTGACTTTAAGAATTACATTTTAAAAGAGATGTATTGACGAGACTGTTTATATCCTGAAATACCCTATGTAGATTACAGCATGATATTTTTAAAAAGCATTTTTTTGTATTTCAAAACAAAAACACCAGATAAGCCTGCTTTTGGCATGAAAATAAGTGATTTTTTTTCTTTGGCTTTGGTTTTTGCTTTGGTTTTGCTCTTCTAACCAGATAAGTATATCTGCTTTTATCTGGTTATACATGAACACAGTTTTCCACTTTAATTCACTCAATAATGTCAAAAGTATTGTTGGAATGAGTCTTCGAAGTTGTGTCTGTGCAAATTTTGTTATGCAGCCTTTCTCCTGGGAATGCAACCTCAGATATGGTCATCTCCAATTCTAACCTTCACCCAGTGATCCATTCTGCCAAAAAAACAGGCTACTGTTCTTACTTTCCTRTTTTTGTGTGTGTATGTGTGTGTATGTTCTTCAGAAAGCCAAACTTGGGCCAGCTGGTAACAAAGTCATTACTCCAACAGAAGACAAGAACTCAAGTGTGCCATCCAACAATCTGGACAGGGTGAAGCTGACAGATTTCAACTTTCTCATGGTTCTTGGAAAGGGGAGCTTCGGGAAGGTAGGAATTCTTCATAACTATTCCACTCGCGTTCTTTTTTCTTTTTTTTTTTTCTTGGGGAAGAATGAATGAATAATTCTCTAAGAAGCAAAATCCAGAGTCAAAAAGATGTGCATTTTTGAGGGAGGATTTCTTAACATGGAGTGGGGTGATTCCCTAAGGACTAGCACGCTTCAGTCATGATTGGCAGTTTTCTTGAAAAAATAAAAATAAAAAAAAAACTCAGAATGTTGGGCAGGATGTAAGAAACAGTTGCTGACTTTTAGATCCTCACTTCTCGGCAGTTTCAAGGAAATTAAGTCTACTTTTCTGGCTTGACTACCTAGGTCACTCTGCCAGTTCTGGAAGTCACCAACATTGGTAAGGCTGAATATTGGGGAAAAAACAGGAATAGTGTATATATATATATTTGAAATCTGTTAGTCAAAAGCAAGGACCACTATTTTTCTGTCTGTTTGAACAACCACTTATGTGATAAAGTGCCCTTTACTGAAGAAGTCCCCTGGGACTTAACATTTTATCAGCCCTTTGGCAATGTGCCTGCGATTAACCAGAGGGTTTTGGCACAGACCTTGTCTGAAATGACTGGTACAGCTCATTGCAGCAGGTGAGTAATGATGACATTTTTGGAGTTTTGATCAAGTTAGTCTATACCAATAAAAGGAAAAGCTGAATTGCCATCTATACAAATCTTCGGGCATATGAGTCACCTTCCCTCCTTGGCAGGTAGGAAGATTTTCACCCTGTTGTTTCTYTTTGTGCAGGTGATGCTGGCAGACAGGAAGGGGACAGAGGAGCTCTATGCAATCAAAATACTGAAAAAAGATGTGGTGATTCAGGATGATGATGTTGAATGTACAATGGTTGAAAAACGAGTCCTGGCATTGCAAGATAAACCACCATTCCTGACACAGCTTCACTCTTGTTTCCAAACAGTTGTACGTGAGCTCTGCCTTTCTTGCCACCCTGATGTTTTCCATACTATATGATCACGGATTTTGTCAGTTCAATAACATTTATTATCATCCAACCTATATATCATAGCTTCTGCGCATAGAAAATGGTGAAGAAAGAGATACTGCATGTAATTACCCTTTGTATTTTAAATATAAAACCTAGGTTTAAAGATTTTTCTTCATACAGTAATTCAAGCAGACCAGTGTGACAATTCGTAAATGTAATAATGTGTGCTTTGCTCAGAGCCTTAAGCCCAGATTCCCAAAGGTTCCTAAACACTTTTAAGGATCTGAGGATAGTACTTGAAAAGTCTTAATAGCTGTTATTATATTGTGAGGTGATTAGTCATGAATCAATGTTGATGGATTTAATTTCGTTTTCTGGCACCTCTTTCTGCGCAGAGGAAAGCGTTGGGTTTTTTTTCTTCCTTCCTTATAAATATGTGAAGTGGACATTTCCCCCTTACATTGCAAAACATCTCCCAGAGACAGCCTGCAGGGTGGATCTGACAATCCAGCGGCACCATACCAGTCTGTTGGATGACACGCATAGCCCTGTGGTAGGCAGTTGGAGCTCYGTGTGCTTTTGGTTTGCGGAGTGGGCATGGATACACTCTGACGCTAGTGAACTGGCTCCACATGTTCCAAGCTGGGTAGAGGTCTTTATTCACAAGAAATCAAGGCTCTTCTTGTCCCACCTTGTAGCCATCTTATGACAATGGCCTTGAACTAGTGCCCCCGGGGTGGGTTGTAGCTTAATGGGGTGATGAAAGGACATATGTTGTTGTTTTTCCACTTGACTATTCCATATCTTTTACCTCTTACGTTGTTGCTGTTTTTTAATCTAAAAATAAACGAACGAACATCAGGCAGTTAGTTGGAAGTAATAACGTTGTAATATTCCGCAAACAAGCCACGTCATCCCGTCACCATTTCATAGCATAATTGTCTGTGTTGTTAGAGGCATTTTCAAACTCTGTTTAATGTCTACAAATCTCTGTGCAGAAAATGGCCTGAATGCAACAGGTTTGCAGRCATAATTAATCACAATAAAATGTGAATCTGGGAACTATTGTACTTGGTAATTCTTGCTTTCTAAAATATTTTTCCTGCCTCTACTTATAATATGAAGATTGTTGTAATAAGATAAGAGAGGTCCTAGTGAGAAATAGACTTCTATCACCCTCTGATTCTTTATATAACTTCATTAGTAACCAAAAAGCTTAGTGTCATCAGTAAATGAAAAACCACTTTGTTTAGTCTCCTCTTTCTTTTGAGCAGCTTCATTTTAAATGTAAAATCTGAAAAGTACAAATGTCTAGTGTTTTCTGGCTAAGGGGAATGGAGGAAAAATGTTGGGGTTTTTAGTATTTACAGTACAATTGTTTTGTTTTATCAACAAAACAAGAGCAGTGGAGCTACCTAAAGGCCTAGATAAATCATTAACACCTTTGCCTAATTTACTTCATGTTTTCCAAAGTGTTGAGTAGTTTGGTGCTATGAAATAATCTGGAGGATTAATATTAGCTACAAAAATGAGAAATTGTATATGAAGGAGAAGAAAAGGCATAAACTGTGTGACCATAGGAAAAATTGATAATTTTTGGTTAGTGCTTTTAGATGCAGGCTTCTGTTGCCATGGATTTTACAATAAGACAATTCATACAAAAATCTAAATTGTATGAATCCAGTCTGGCCAATTACACATTTTGCCCATGGCTTGTCTGTTGGACCCAGCTTAGGAAATCACAGTTTTTAAATGTATGTTAATGTTCTGAAATCTTAGTTACTGGATGATTGGAGACTCTCAATCAATGCTGAAGGAAAGRGATTGAACTAGAGCATCTTAGTAATGAGTCTCTTTCCCATCAGAATATTGGATCAGAACTTTGCTACAAATACTTCAGGATAATGATTGTGTCCAAAATATCTAAAGGAAAATCAGAGGAAACCAAAAATATGTCTTCCATAATTGGGAGGAAGGCTATTAATGCATCTTATATGCTGTCTGGATCATGTTATAACTGCAGATGGTAAGCTTGCCATAATGTTGTCCACCAGAATTTTTAATGTTAGGTGGCCAAAATCATCCACCCTAAATCATAGATGTTTGTAGAATGTAAACAATGTATTCTTGCTAAGTCACTTGGAAGAGCTCAGTTTTAGTCCTCTGAAAACTGGGGGACAGACCTACTGTTTTAAGTCTTATTGTCTGGAGGTCACTGGGTGGGAAAATACTACTTAAGTGCACTCAAATATGTTGTGGTCATGTTTGATTTGAGATACCTGGATATGGCTTTTAAAAGTCCTCACTGTGCAAGAAAAATCTCCCTCCAAAATACCTTCTTGCCATCTTCCTCTACCTGAACTATGTGCCTACGAGAAATTAATTTAGTGTCACTTGTAAAGGTTCCTTTTGTGAAAACTACAATTACTTTTCTTCTTGCCTCTTTTTAATAATCAAAAAAAATACATTTTTTAATACCTCCCATCTTCCAAAGTAAAACTTATGAGGAAGGATTAGAAATGGCCTTAAAGCAAGAATTTTCAACCATCTTTAATTATTTTTTTTACATTTATTTTGGGAGAGATGGGTTTTTCAGACAGAACTATATGTGAATAACTATGGGAACCATTGTAGACAAATAATATATAAAAATGCGTCACTAAAATTGGCAAATCTAGACAGATCTCATCAGTCATTTACTCTTGCAGGTTTTACAAAACATTCCACTTCCATTTCTTGATCTATCGATTTTGCCAGAATGTACAACCAGTCCTAATAATCTTAAAAGCTTTACAATAACATATTAATAACTTTTTTGCTGATCAATGCATATCTAATATTTTCTCTAATGTATTTATGTGCATCTTTAATACTTTATCCTAGGACCGTCTGTATTTTGTTATGGAGTATGTGAACGGTGGTGATCTCATGTATCACATTCAGCAAGTAGGAAAATTTAAGGAGCCACAAGCAGTGTGAGTGTTCATGTTTATATATTTAAATCATGTCATTATCTTAATTTTACACTGTAAGAGGACTAGGTTTCTTCTTCTTCCCAGGTTCTGTACAAAGTCTAGGCTGGCCTTTTTTGACTGTGTTTTTTAAGGCCCAAAAGCTGAAGTTTATGTTAAAAATGTTGTTTGCACACATAGACCAAAGGTAGCTATGCCTTTTTATTCAAAAATACAGCACGAACAAAGGCATGTAATGCCTACTTTAAAAGTAACAAGAATTTAAACAAGGCAACAGGAAATTAAAGATGTTACTTGGGATTCTGGTGTTGTTTTTAAAAGAAAATATAAAAAAAAAGTGAGTAGAACATTTCAGTCTGAATTAATGTTATAGGGAGGGGCGATACAAATAGACTCAGCATTACATTATAAATTATAGTTTATACAAGATAAATTCAATGTACARCTTATAAAAGTTTCTGTGATCCTACTTTTTCATAGAAGTTTCATTTGTGAGGAGTTAATAAATGATTAGAAGTTGTTTATATACATGATCCCTTTTAGGTAATTGTACATCTGGCATATCAGTGAGCAACTGATAATGATCTGTAGCATATTCAAATGTGAATAGATCCATCAGTACCATTTTAGTCATGCTTATAACATCTCATCATCATTTATTAGTGTTTCATAAATCATTTACCAATGAAACTTGAAAATCAAGTGTGACCAACCGTTTTAAGAATTCAGCTAAAATAGTTTCTCATTTCAATTTAAATAATCAGGGCTTGTTTAAATGAGAGCCCTTCTAAATATAAGTATTTGAGATATAAAACAAAATTTCAACAGCTTGCTAAATAAAAGCTAGATGGTGTCAGATCATCCTTGACTCCCAGCTAACGTAACTTGCCAACACCCATTGCAAACTATGGTGCTTTATGACAGCTCACGCCTGTGGAGCATATTCCAGCACACGCGTTCACAAACACCTCTGATCAAGTGTTTCAGAGCTAAGCTTTCCTTTCCTTTATGCTAGCCTAAAAATTAATCGAATCTTTAAATAATCCTCTTGCATATAATTTGCACAGTTCCACAGCAACTGGCTTCAAATATCCATCAATATTATATATCYTTTAACCACATTCAGCAATTATATTTTATATGGTAATCATTTTAATTAGCTTTATGTAATTAATCCATTAACAGCCTGTATAAAGGAATACTATTTCTGCAAATTATTTCATGCCATATGAATTGCAATGTAAATTGAGCAGCATCCTGAATTCAGCATTGATATATGATTAGAGATAATGACCTTTGCAGGCAGATTCAGATCAGTGCAGTAAAATGCTGTGCTCCAGCTGCACCATTTTTTTGTGGTCTAGGGAGACATTTTCAATTTTTTTTTTTAAATTCTGTATTATTTTATCATCAAATACTCGAAATGTGTCAAACTGAAGTAACGTGTCTTTTATGTCATCTGCCTGTAATATATATTTTTATACTTTAATATATATAGACACTATGTATTATATACTTTATATGCTATTATACTATCATTCTTTACCATGATGCATTTCCAAAATATTTTGTCAGAAGGAAATCATGAGGCTGAAAGAAATCTGTTGGGTTTTTTTTCATACAGGTTCTATGCAGCTGAGATCTCAGTTGGGTTATTCTTTCTCCATAACAGAGGGATTATTTATAGGTGAGTATAATCTGACATAAGTAATTTCTGAACTATTTTTAAAACTCCAAACATGATCTTGTGCATTCCTGTGTGACGTTTAATAGTTTTAGATGTTCAGAAGTCTCAGTGTGAGCGTGCTCATGGTCATATACATCTACCTCTAGATTAATTGTCCGGTTTCAGGGCTTATGGTCGTTCTTATGTATCTGCAGCGAGGTGCCTGGCTCTGTCCGGACTGTAGACTGCTGTGCATGTGCAGCCCTGTCCCCTCCACCCCCCAAATAGCTACACGTATTCCTCACCTAGACTCAGAAGTAGRTAAGTTGGCCCTAGTTGATCCTAAACATTAACATTAAATTACTGTGATTCTTCATAGAGATCTGAAATTAGATAATGTGATGTTGGATTCAGAAGGACACATTAAAATTGCTGATTTTGGAATGTGCAAAGAACATATGTTAGATGGAGTAACAACCAGGACCTTCTGTGGCACTCCAGACTACATTGCACCAGAGGTAAATATTTACCATTTCAAGAACCTTTTAGTCTCTCAAATGAAAATAGTCCCTACGCACATCTCACGCCACCAAGTTTTGATAGCTGTAACTCTGGATACTCTGTGGATGGTACCATTTATACTTCTGCAGGTATATTGAGTAACTTTGGGAATTAATACAACATTATCAATAAGACTTCACTATTTTAAAAAATAACTAGTGGATTGAAAACCTAACTTTTTATGAGAACAGTGTTTCAGATTTTGTTCATACTAGCAAAAGACTAAAAAAGCAGGATCACCACCGTGTGATTTTAGATTTGTAGCCTGGAAATGTTATTATACTACACTTTGTGCTTCAATTTGTGAAGTCATAAAGACTTCATGGGTGTTGCTGAGGTCATTGATGAGGTCAGCAAACATTTTACTGGGAGCAAGCATAGCTTCTTTAATGTATTTCTCTATAGGTTCACACAGCTGCCAAAATACATATATTTAAAGGATTGTTTGGCATTTTCAGGAAATCACAAACCACTCATTGATTTTTGGGAAGGGACTCATGAGGTCTTGAAGCTTTTCACTGACTTCCCTGCAAAACTACTGTAGTCTCTTCCAGACCATGTCTTATAAATGGGACACAGGTGTCACGAGTTACTGCTCTTGATCTCAGGAAAGCTCCAGTCACTGAAAGCCTCAACAAAGCTGTAAGATCAGGGCGTGAATGGAGTTGACATAATAAATCCATAATTTGCCTTGAGTTTTCTGTGACTTGGTGATACCTGGGCTGCATTCAAGCCACTGAAAATCACATTCAAACACGAACCTAACTGCAGTGTGTCTAAAATGAAAATTTGATCATGAGAAACACAGTTCTACTTTAAAGCACTGTGATAAATACGAGCTTAAAGTTAAGATTTTTAGTCTGGATATGATTTGTATTTCAATAGTTTAGGTATAAAACATTAAAAACAAGCACATGTGGTGATTTGGAAATGATTCAAATATATGAATATTAAAATCTGGTATTTGTGCATATTGAGCTTTCAAGAGTCTTGATTTGTTTGGCTGCAAATTCAATGCAAGAGGCWGTATCCTGATCCAAGATACTCAGTGTTTGACTGAGTGCTGGGCAAGAGGCAGCTCTGGCTGGAACATTTCTGGCTGTAATTGAATGTTTGTTGGAATATGGGAGATTTATACATGCACAAGTAAATTAGTGTCTAAGGTGAATTTTGTCATCTCTGTGAAACTGGAATGAAAAATAGTTTGGTTTTTTTTCCAGTTGCTAATTCATACTTTTCAGAGTGAAATATTGTGTATTATAAAACCTTGTTTTTTCACAAATTGCTGTTGCTTGCAGCAGGATATCAGAACAACCAGAGCAGTAATTCATTTTCTCCTGTCAAAACATAAATGAAGCCAATATTGCAAATTAAAAAGTGTCCTTTCTGTGGCAATAGTCTTGTGCCAGTTAATACCAAAGAACGTGTTGTCAGTGCCAAAATGCTYGATATGGGTCAGTGTTGGAACAATTTATTTTACTTTATTTGGAAATTTCATATAAAGAAATAAACCTTTTACCAAAACATTCAGTAACTGGGAGGAAATTAGACTTTCTATTATCTTACAAAGAGATATTTTGGTTTTTTAGTTGGCTGATTTTCTTTCATTTCTGAAGACATTATTGTGACTGACAAATTGCTAACTAGGTTTGTGGTAAACTTCAAAGTAAGGTTCATGTTTTGCTTGCAGGAGCATTTCAGCATGTTTCCATGGGCTAAAATTTATAAATTTATAATAGATTATAATGAGGATGCATTTGCATGGTACCATTCCCTGCTGGGTGGGAGCTAACAATGAGCTAAATCTAAATAAACTGTTGAAGGTATCTAGAGTAGAGTAGTCCTGTGAGTGTGTTGCGCTCAAACATAGAGAATTAGCTCTTTTCATCTGGGAAATAATGCTGTGACTGTAGTGGGGTCTGAAGGAGCCCACGCTGCCTCTACATGAACTACCCACAGACATAGTTCAGAGATAACATGGCTGGAAGGACCATACAGGGGCATCTCAGCTGGCTTCACATGTATGACCTCCAGACTGAAAAGCAGGGGAATATGGTGCTGCATTCAGCAAAGTGGACTTGCACGCTTTGCTGTACTGTAAAATAATGCTTTCCTTTTTTAATGATTGGGAAAGTTAGCATTTGTTATTACTGTATAACGCACTGGAATTAATATTCATTTTCTTATCCTACGCAATTTGAGAAATGTGTGGAGGTTAAACTGGTAGAATCCCAGGTTTGACCACTTCTGTCAGGCAGAAGGTGGTTATCTAGTAAAGAATATTTATTGATGTGCTGAACTTAAATATTTATGGTCAGAATGGTAAAATAGCTGTGAAATCAATTAATACTTTGCATTTCCTTGACCAGTCAGAGCGACAGAAGGAGATGGATGTCAGGAGGATTAGCGGGAAGGGATTCTGCCAGCACAGCCCACTGCCTGTGGTGCAATACTGAACCCCACCACCAGCATCCCTGCAGCAGCTAGAGCACTGACTTGGAATTTCAGAAGAATTTAAATTAGAAACTCTGTTTCCCTTCTCCTCCACCTAATAGCCTCAAAACCTTAAGTTCTAACCTTGCATTTGCTGGGATTATGGGAGGCTAATAGGTATTGCAAAGGTTTGGAAAGTGTACATTTGACTGTTTCTTGTGCTAGTAATATTTATTTCTTTTAATAACTGAGTTTTAACTCTTCCAGAAGACATAAGATAGGTTCAGAAAATACTTTTCTCTCTTGCCTCTGGGATATAATCTTTTCATCCCAACTGGCTACCAGCTGCAAGCTGCAATGATCTAAACATTCCTACAAATTGCTGGTATTAATCTCTATGTCCTGCTGTTAACTGTGCCTTCCTTGGAGGCAAAAAGGAAAAAAAAAAAGAAAAAAAGCAATCAACATTCCTCTGCCAATTTCAGAAGTTCTTCCTGAGCCCTTCCTGAGCTCTCAAATCCACAGCACCTGAAAAGGCAGAGCTCTTAAAATACAGTAATAGGTAGGGAAAATGGGACATTTGAAATGCAAAAGGAGATGCAAAAGGCAATCATTTAAATTAATGATGGAGAAGGAGGGGAAGGGAAGGGTCCTATCAACTTTTCACTCCTCCTGGCCAGTAGAAAGCAGAGATCATAGCTGGAGGAGGGTACAGGTCTTCATTTCTAGGCACGTGAACTCCCTCACTGTTCTGTGGGTCTGCTCTGCACACTGCGGTGAGACAAGAGGTCATGTTAATTATTCTACTTATTCTAAAAGATATCAAAATTTTTACACACAGATAGGATTATTTTGGCAGCTGCTGCAAGGCAGCCAGTGATGGCTTTGAGTGCAGCAGCTGGTGGGTAATACATGATGATTTCTGGATGAGGAGGAGGGAACTAGTGAAAATAAAACATTTAGAACTTGCTGACTTTGTACCAATGCATGTTTGACTGTATATTGAAAACTCATCTGCTTCCTCCCACATGCATGTAATTCCTTCCTTGAAGTGAGCATTCTTTCCTCTCGTTTACATTTTCCAATTAATGCTTTGAATAGCTCCCAATATTATGTGTATAACCGCCAGTTTCCGTGCATGACACGCAGGTTGGTGAACGTGGCAGATTGCTTTTCTGTGTTTCACTTGTATCATATCCTTACCAGGATTAAGCTGGTGATTCAAATTGGGTGTATTTTATTAGGATTAAAGGAAAAAAACTTCCTGTGTACAGCAGCAGACATCGACAGTACTACCTTTTCCTACATTGCGATAGGTTCAATGAAAAAGGTGTTTTCATTGCATTTGCAGTGGGACTTTTCTGCAGTGGGACCCTTCCAGTCCCAGTGGAACTTGATGTCCGTATTTATTTCTCAAATCCCACTCTTTCATCATGCGACTGGTTCAGGCAAGGGCGGCGTGTGCCAGCTYGGAGGGGGCACTGATCTGTTCGTCAGATGCTTCTGCTGATGTTGACATGTGGCATCAAATAAATATTTTAGCCAATGACATAGGACAAAAATTTTAGTGACTCTGACCATATGTTAGATTAAATGTGGGAGCTTTTTTCATGCTAATTCTGTCTCTCTTGATGATTCTGTGATATTCTCTAACAAAGGCAGATTTAATTGGGGCCGATTACATTTGTTGATGAGAATGCTATTTAGAGAACACAACCCGATCTTGACTCACCTCTTGCTGGATAAACAAACAGCATCATTGAGTCTGTGCTTTGTTACATCTTTCATTTTATGACATTGCACTACCATGTTTAAAAGATTTTCTCTCCTCAATACTCCCATCAAACTCTTTCACAATAGGAAGAGAAGCAGTCTGTGGCCTCCTGGACAGACCTGACTGCCAGGTTGAGAACCATGGCGGTGTAGCAGTATTTTCTTTCTAACTGCTGTGGATCCATCTTCTTCTTATTTGCTAATTGAAACAAACTGTTTCTATGAAAAGCACTTACATGAAGCATACTTACTGTACAAAATGTTCTGCCCTTATAAATTAATGACCTTCTGAAAAATATCCCTTTTTTTTTTTAATAAAATACTCTTTTCCATAAGGCAAGGAGAGATTGTTGGAGAAGGGTTGAGGATGAAATGTTTTATCCTTTTCTGTGTGTAAAGGCCAGTGGATAAAATTTTTAAAGTGTTTGGTCTTTCAAGAAGCAACATTGATTCCAGCAGACGCTGGGAACTTACTGATGGTAGAAATTAAAGGAAGAGTAACCAAGTATGTCAACTGACATAATATGAAATGAATGTCCCAAATATATATTTCAAAGCCCATGTTACTGCTAAAAGACAACTAATAAAGATTGCCTTTATGTTGGACCTTCCAGCTGAGAATCTTGTTATTACCTCTGGTTGTGTAATATATTTCAAAGTGCGATTGATTTTGAAATCCTTCGCTTAGAAACGTTGCAGTAATTTTTAATTCATGTGCTGCTGTTATCCCAGTGAAGAATGTATATTCACATAGAAACTTTARTTTTATTTAGTAGCCAGGCAGTCCAGCTTTATTGAACTGGTGACTCACTATTTTCCTGAGAAACTACCAAACTTGCCGGTTCAACTTCTCTTTCAGACAACCAAAAAATCTAGAATATGTGATGTGTACTTGTCTTAGCAATTTGTTTCACCAAGAATAAAAACGCATGCAAACAGGAAATAAATGCAAGCCCGTCTGGAGTAATGACTGCCTCAGTTCTCTGCTTATTCTAGTGGAGTGGTGGCACTGGGGCTGGAGGCTCTGATACTGCCTTCCCCGGTGTGGATGGACAGTGGCTGGGACGTCCTGCATCCCTTCACGATTCACAATATCCCTTCACAGTTATTTAGAAGGAGATATGAGAGAACCTCTGCAGCTCAAAACTCCTCTATAGCATGCCCAAATGCATCTCTCAAATAAATTAACACTGATCTCTGAAGAGGCCTCGGTTAAAGAAAATGACGCACGAGGGGACCTGCGTGCTGTTGGCACTTGGAGCCTTTCATTCTGCCAGAACTCAGTTTGTGCTTCTATGTGAGTCAGATGTGAACCCAGAGGATGCAAAATACTTGACATTTCCATTAGACTGAACAGCAGAAACCCCTTTCTTTTTTGTGTAGCTGGTATCTAGCTTCATACTAAGAGTATATTAATCATGCAACTTGGGAAAACGTAACTGAGCTTTTCAGGGTTTTGCTCTTTTCTTAAAGTTTGATTCCTTTTACAGCAGAACAAAAATATAAATATTGAAAAGAAAAGAAAGGCTTAATTATTGATAATCTGTAAGTTAAGTGAGTCTCATGATTTCAAGCTTTGACACAAATGGATGGATAACGTTTTTGCCTTGTCTCATACATTGTGCTCCTGTACTTGCTTCTTTGCCTTCAAATGCACATCTCAAGGTCTCCTAAGAGCCACATTTCCCAAGATATCGGAGTACCAAAAGACGTGGGCAGGTTTAGACCAACATTTGCAAAACAGTCCAACTCCCACTGAAACCAGGGATTAGCTGGAGTGAGAATTTCAGTATTGTCTTTCTGGGCTTTTTCAAGGAAATATGTTCATCTCTGCACATCACTATTTATCTAATATGTCACAAGACTGGGTGTTAGTTAACATAGGGTTTTTTTCTTTGGGTTTTTTTGTGATTATACAGATTATTGCTTACCAGCCCTATGGGAAGTCTGTGGATTGGTGGGCGTAYGGAGTGCTGCTCTATGAGATGTTAGCTGGCCAGGTAAGAATTACCCTCCCGTGCTGGCTGTGACCTCCTCCTGTCTCTCCAAGCTGCTCTGTTTCAAGGCTCCCTAATGGGTTAGACCCTTAGAGGACAAGCTTGGGGCCTTTCATACTGATATTAGCTCCTTGTACTCTTGACTGACTCCACTGAGRATGTATTTAGGCTTTAAGCTCTTTATGTTGCACCCACATAATCAAGCACTGTCTGTGAATATGGCTTCTTTGTACTGTAATAATGTTATAAATAGCCGTCTTCAAAATTGAATGAGAGACACTTGAGCAGGAAAATGCATGTCAAATGGAAGAAATATCATTTAGTAGTTTGAAACCACAGGGAGACATAATAAAAGCATGTATATGCTCTGCATTGCAGTTAAGTCACAAGAATACAGTTTTTGTATTGTATGTCCTAGGGGTAAAGTATGGGTCTTGCCACTTGAAATATGCTCATTTACCGACCCCTTATTCTGCACAGTTAATGAGATGCTGCTCTCTGAGTCACTCAAGTAGAAAAGCAATGCTGTACTGCAGTAAATGGCAGATAACTACCAACTTTAAGGAATTCTATTAGTCTTGAGTTGGAAAAGATTTGTGCAGTTGGCTTTCAATGAGTGTTAGCTAAAGGTACGCATTTCCTAAGCTTAAAATATACATTTTTAACAAATGCCTTTAATATTTTCTCTACTAAATTCCAGTCGACATTTTAAAAGTTTTTGAAGTGTAGCAATTGCAGTTGTTAACATTTACAGTCTGCATTGCAAATATTAGACATCTGAATGCTTTTGAGAAATTGAGATTTACCATTAGCTGAGCCTTCCACAGTGCCCGTATCCTGGGGACTCACCCGCGGGCACTTTCCTCATCACCTATATTTAAAAATAAAATGCAGCCCTTTCTTGTGATACAGTCTCCCCTTCACAGAAGCAGAGTCTACAGCCATGTCTTATAAAACAAACTGGAGTTTAACTGGAATTAAGTGAGGAATGGATATACCTTAGCACAATGTAATTGAAAGTTACAGTCTCCAAACTTCACCCTTTAAAGTATTTTGGCTGGTGCACAGTAGCTTTAAAAGCTGATTAAAGATGATCACGAAGATAATCCTGCACACGTTTCCTTAACCTGGCTGCCATGCTGGGGGCAGAAATGAACTTTTCTCCTCAATTTCTACCTGAGACTGATGAACACTAAACTTCTGGGTCAGAAGATCCCAAGCTGCAGATGGCTGGAAGTTTGGTTTGTATTCCTGGGCAAGGACCACTGCTGTATACTGATCTCTTTGGGCATCTGTGATTGACTGGACGCAGGTTAATGGGCTGGATGCACCTTTGACCTGACCCAGTGTGGCCATAGTGTTGTCATGCCGTTTCATAAAAAGTGAAGAATTAAAAAACAAACAAACAAACAAAAAAAAACAACAACAACAAAAAAAAACAAACAACAAAAAAAAAACCAAAACAAAACAAAACCAACAAACCAATAAGTAACTTACCTGTGATTTATTTTCAACAGCCTCCATTTGATGGAGAAGATGAAGATGAACTTTTCCAATCCATAATGGAGCATAATGTTTCCTATCCAAAATCACTGTCCAAAGAAGCTGTCTCCATCTGCAAAGGGGTGAGATAGATGCTTCTTTATCATTAAGTTCCTTCTTGGCAATCTTTGTGAATAACTAAATTTGTCTGGCTTTGATATGGCACTATAGTATTTTTAAGTGCAACTTCCATCAGGCTGTGCTAAGCTATATTGTCATGAAGTGCTCATCGCTTGGTGTCACTGATAAGTATTCAGCTCTTCCCGCTGTGCCTGCTTGGTTTATGGTAAGAACAAATGTCAGAATCAGTAGCTGCCAAATCCAAAGCAGAATTTATAAACAGGACGATGGTGTGAAACATGTCCACTCACCTTGCCTCTCAACCCTCGGCAGCGCAACCCCAGTTTTGCAGGGTGAGGAGATATCTCAGCTTGGATGGATACCGGATACTCCAGCGAGTCCTCAGCCCAGTATGCCTAATGACAGCAGCAGAGCAAAAGAGTTAATAAGAATCATTTTTAAATGTAGGTAAAGATGAGCTTATGTGAAAATCTTTAGCGTAAATGCAAGGAAACTGTGGGGAAATCCTGACCCAGTTGTAACCTGTGTGGCCTAAAATTTATCTTACGTTCTAAGTTAATTTTTTTTTTTTTTTTTTTTTTTTTGAGGAAAAGAATAGATTTGACTTCAGGGGATTAGCTCAGGAAAAAAGAATTCATCTGACTTTCCCTTGACTCCATGTGATTCCCTAGAGTACTGTCAATCTGCAGTTTTTCCAAACCACCATCTATAAAGCGTTACTTTGATGTCTTACTTATAAAATATCACTGCACGTAGTGTCAGTTCATTTGGTATTTACTTTCTTCCTTTCCTTTGCAATCATTTATGAAGTATTGTACATGAGCTGGATATTAATCCCTTAAGGAAAAATCATCAAGGAAAAGAAAAACTGTTCAGAACAGCAAGGTAAAAGGAAAGACCACTCTAATTTTGGAGTCTATCCCGGTGTAGACATGCTGGCCAACAAAAACAAAACATGATATATTTTTGTAAAGTACATGCAGATTGATGCCTTGTCGTGAAAATCATATATTCAGACAACACAGTTTGAACTTGATCTAATTACCRTGTTTTTCAGCTCTCCTGCTTGCTGCTGTTCTGCTAGGTGCTTATGCAAAGGGAGGTCAGAAAGCTAAAATTGCATTGCACCACTAGGTTTCAGGTCAAGTCTCTGTAATAACAACACATTCATCGTCTGTATTAAACTAACAAATTAATTCCACATTTCAGTGAGCATTATACCTGAGCTRAGAAGTCAATATAAGAAGGCTTCTGAACCTTGTAGTCAGCAGTAGCTCAGCAGTCCTGGGACTGTGCACCGTCGGGCAAGATGAACATGCCCGCTGTGCTCTTGAAATTGAATTGTCTGCTTGACATCTATTCCACTGATTCAGAGTTTGTTGGGTTTGGTAAATGCAGTAACTTTGGAGCAGAATTAAAACTGCTAGAATCATTATTCACATTTTCTTATATCACCTACTGTTAAAGCAAGGGGTTTAGAAAAGGTAACAAAACCAGGAAAGTTGCTGTTAAGCTTGAAGAAGGATGTGATTCCTAGCCCAGTGCACAGCCGACTTCCCAAAGTCTGCTTAGAGTCGCTTTTATGTTAGGTTCAAAATTGGAATCTGATCAACTCAACATTTGGAGGGAGACTAAAGCGGTACAGCTGAGGTTTTAAAAAGATGTGTTGGGGTATCACTCCCAGCAGTATATTAATCATATATAATTTGTAAAAGAGCTTTAAAAAGTCCCCACAATGCTGGARCTGAGAGTTGAAGGCTACATTGCTCAATTCCTAATGTACATATCAATTGAAAAGATTTTGAGGAGCTTGTTAATTAGAGAGCATATTACTATTTCCAAGCATGCAATGCTGGTGGGTTTGGGTATTTTT
Source organism: Phoebastria nigripes (assembly GCA_035582835.1). Lineage (NCBI taxonomy): Eukaryota > Metazoa > Chordata > Aves > Procellariiformes > Diomedeidae > Phoebastria > Phoebastria nigripes. The sequence goes on from JAYKAV010000223.1 coordinate 3,809,223, forward strand.
TTTTTCCCCAAGTCTGCTTAATCYATGCAGCTGGGTATAGTATTGACCAAGATGTCATTAAGGATGCAAGGGAGGAAACGCAGATTAGATATTGTCAGCTGGGTGCCAAGAAATTGTAGGCTCTGTAATGAGATGTCTTGAACAAGCCCAGAAAAATGAAAGGGGCAGGGGGTGTACTTCATACAGCTTTAGTATATTGGAATTTATTAAGTTTAATTGGTTGTTAAGGTAGGGCAGAAGCTGTTCTGGAGATTTATAAGACTGAACTGAAAGACCAAGGGTGAAATTCAGGAGTGCGTTGTGAACTAATAGGATGGCAATGTGCCCCGGGCACCGCCTGCCCACCCACGCCTCCAGCGGCCACCTCTGCCAGATGGGAAAAAGTTCTCAAGTGCAACCCTTRATTTTGCTGCTGACGTGCTGTCTCCAGTGATCAAACGAGAAAAAACCAATCCTCAAAAAATGAATTTTAGCTTTTCAAAACAATTTTATTAGCAACTTGCATCTTCAGGAGAGGAGCAAGAGCATCACAATCTGGGGAAAGTCTCTCTCACTTTCATTCCAGAGTTAAATTTAACCATTTGGTGTTTTCTTCCTAATAGCTAATGACTAAACATCCTGCAAAACGCCTTGGCTGTGGCCTTGAAGGTGAAAGAGACATCAGGGAACATGCTTTCTTCAGGAGAATTGACTGGGAAAAACTGGAAAACAGAGAGATTCAGCCACCTTTCAAACCCAAAGTGGTGAGTGAGATGCCAAGTACTTCCCTCGCTAAATGTGTCTGCAGTCGTGCTTTCCCGTGGGGTGAGATTAATGCTGGCTTGATGGTGCTGCAAATCTGGGACACTTCTAAAATAAGGCAATTTGATTATGGCAGACCAGTCCGTAAATCTGCTAATGTTTTGGCACCCTGTAGCATAACCCCGTGTACTTTGTGCCTTGTGAAAAAGTCTCTCGGTGGTTTGAGTCCTGACTGGATGGTCACGCACTGGGGAGAAGTTGAAAATAGGGAAAATTGGGATATTCACATCAGCCACTTGAGACGTGTAATAAATGCGGTTCCCGACTGTCTCCTCTGAACAACATCTGGAGTCAATGATTAAAGGTATCTGAATTACTGGGGTGAATTTCCTGCACGGTGAGCTACACTGCACGGGGGGTTGTATTCCCCATCCTGGAGTGACAGAACCCACATCTGCTGAGTTTGCAAGAATAATCCCTGATTTATTTTCAGTGTTTGTTACTGGTTTACACACATGTATCCATAGGAATATTTTGGAAATCCAAACAAGTGAAAGATATCCTTACTGTGAGTACTGTTTGCATAATATAATTTGAAGAGCTGTATTTGTTGATACAGAATTTCCTTCAGCGTGTACTGTGCTTTATTGACAGACAAAGAAAAGTATTTGCACACAAGAATACAAGCTTTCAGGAACAGCTGTAAATTGTTATGTCTTAACATTGAATCTTTCTTCTCTAACACTTTTTTTGTTTCCAACTGAGATGCATACCTGGCTGTAGCACTGCAGGTATAGGATCATTGGTCTGTACACTGATTTATTTACCAATAGACACACTAGTGTGGTATCACAAACTAATGAACAGAGGGAGGACGGTACCCAGTGGCAGAATATATTCCTGTCTTTTTGCGTACGAATGACTTTTTCACATCACCAGGAGGAGAGTTGCATGCTGAGAAAAGTGTTTTGTGCTAGGGGAAATACCCTTTTCATATGGCATGGATTTTGCATGCAGGGAAGGGTGTAAATAAGTAAAGAGCAAGTGTGGTGCTGCCAACCCTGCCCAGCTGGTCCCCAGGGCTGTCTCTCCGAAGGGGAGCTGCACCTCTTTAAAGCATATTTTATGGAAGATTTCATTACATGCTTCTTGAGTCAAATTTAAAGCTGATCATAAAGCAAATCTACCTTCACATCTGTAAGTTTTATTAGGTCAGCAACCGAGTGCTTAGACTCTCCTTGAAGTTAAAAGCAACACCAGTGTGAAGGTACTAAGAGCTTGAAGTATGGTCTGGTTCCATCATAGCACGTTTCGTGGCAGATCCTGGCTCCTGTTCAGAGCAGCTGTGCCCTATCTCCGTGGTTATCATGACCTGTTTTGTTTATACAGGCTGCTATTAAAATACACCAAGGCGCATTCACATGGAGCCTAACTTTCCCAGACGAAAAGAATTTAAAATCCAAGTCTGATATTTACATACTCTATGTATAACTCGTTTATTGTGATTGCTGATTCTATTTATATTGATTCTAGAAAGCAAAAACCACACGACCCTTAATCTATTTGAAGATATGGATGTATTTATAGGCTTTGTTTGGGGTGGGGTTGTTTCAGAAAACCTTTGTAGGTGCATCTTCTCTAGGAAGCGCGTTGCTGCAGGAATAATCCTGCTGCTTTTGCCCACAGGCATGGTTCTCACGTGAACACGGAGCTGCAGATTTTGGGTCAGCAGTTGGTCGGTTTAAATAATGTGTTCCCTTCCAGACTGACATTTCACAGGCTATAGGCACAGACTGATTATTTGGCAAGAAGGACATTTTACTCATATTTGTAAGTTTAGGAGTTCTAGGAGTCCTGTATTTTCAGTTCTGCTTTAATACTGCATTAACACTTACAATAGCAATGCTACTCTTTAATGTGCAGACAAATATGTAATTGAAGATGCAAATTTATTGATAAATTATTATATTTGCACCCAAAAAATACCTAACTTTCACGTAAGTTATTTCTTAGCCTCTACTAGTGTAAGCAATAGTGAGAGACCTAATGGAGTCAGGGACTTTGGTTTCAAAATACAGCTTGTTTGAATACCTTCCACTTGCTGAAAAAAAGAAGAAAAAAAGAAAAATAAAAGAAAAAAGAGCATAATTTTGTGGAAGGATGATGCATATCTGTAGAACATCTTTTTAGCAAAAAGTCTTCCCTGTATAAATAGTCCTTTTGTTGCTGCGCCAAGTCGACTGTACTGCCTCTAAATAAATTTGACTGTTAATTTGGGGATATATCGACTTTCATTCCAATGATGCAGAGTTTTCCCCTTGTCAAAGTTCAGCTCTTTCCATTCTTGTTCTGAAGAGATTCTGTACCAAAATGCATTGGCTTCAGTGGGCACCAGGGTTTTTGGTGAGTGCAGAACTCCGGGTGAAAAAAGCAGACTACCGTTAGCCTTTAACCCGTTGAAGCGTTCCTCTGCTTGTGTCCTTCCAAGACTGAACAAGTATCCTTCTGTGAGCACTGCGGTCCAGTACCTGAGCATGCGTTTTTCATCTGAAATATAAACCAACTTGTGCCCGAGGCAGCAAAAGTTCTTTGCAGCTCAGATTGGATGGCGTGTCCCAGTCCAGGACGTGCCAGGTGCTTTGCAAGAAGATTGGAAACTGTGACTGAGCTGTTTTCAAGATAGCCAAACACCTCGCCCTCGAATTCCCTTAATGGGCCCCTCTTCAGCTGGTTTCTCCTATAAATGCGCAGCTTTATTCATGTCGCATTAGTTCAGAAAAATCAATGTTTAATATTGGTCTATTGTACGAGCCATATTCTACCCTTTCCAAGTTACCTGCTAAGTCTGAAGATAATAGTGTAATGTTATCCTCTAAATCCACACATAGATACATTGCAGGGATGGATAGAGAGGAAAGGGTCAGGGACAACGGGAAGAAACGTTCAGTGACTCTATCGTACAACCACGCTTTGTTCGAAGATACAGTAGATAGTTTTGAGATAAGCAGATTTACCAGTTTCCTTTAGATCTCGCCACAATATTCAATGCCTAGTTTTCCTCAAATCCGCATTTTTTCTTGCACCCAAGCTAATTTTGTTCTGGTCCCACCTTCATCCTTTTTTACTTGCCTCTAATCATACTTCCCTGCCTTTCAAGTGTTTTCTGCGTTGCTCAAAACTATCCTTTTCGCAAACTTGATTTCTTTTGTTTTCTGCTCTGAATGAGTTGTGTTCAGCGTGTGGCTATGTATAACCCCGCTTCTCGGCTGGGCTTTGTGAGACAACGCGTCTCTTCTCTTAGACAAAAAAAGGAGGAAAACTATGATAGCAGGTTTTGTAACGGGGACCTGTTCCCAGGACGCGCTCCCTGCCCCAGCTCCCTCCTGCAGTCCCCGGGACTGAAGCTGTGCTGTCGTTTATGAATTTACAAGAGTTTATAGGCTGTGCAATGAAGAATCAAAGCACGTAAATGAATTACGTTAAGCTTTCTGCATATTGTGAAGGAAACAGAGACTAACACAAAAATTTAATTTTGCATCGTAAAGGTTTTAAGAAGAATGAAATGACTTGACAGATAAAGTATCTCTCGCCAATACATGTCCATAAAAATATTTTCTTTTTCCTTTTTTATCCCAGTAATTCTGAACATTTAAGCCTCTCTACCTTGTCAYCTCATGCCGATGGATGGGAACTTTTCTTACTCTGTTTTTCATCAGAATTCATCTATTAAAACTTCTCTGTTTGCCTCGGGTTTTTTGTTAAAATATCTGCAAAGAAAATTTTCTCTCAACTACTCATAAGAAATGAGGGAAAGTCTTGCATGTATCCTGAAAAATCTGCAAAAAAATGGAACTGCCAATGTACTGCTGATTTTTTCAGCCTTTTTTCTTTGTTTTTTTTTCTTGCAGTGTGGCAAAGGCGCCGAAAACTTCGATAAATTCTTTACACGAGGACAGCCGGTGTTAACACCTCCGGATCAGCTGGTCATTGCTAACATAGACCAAACAGATTTTGAAGGGTTCTCTTATGTCAACCCCCAGTTCGTACACCCCCTTTTACAAAATGTAGCATGAAACGGCAGAACAGGAACAAATCCTGCAGTGGGGAACGGTCCTTAACCCTACAATTTTTAGGCTTTTGCCTTGTTGATTCCATTTGGGCCTGGAAATTGTAGGGTTAGAAAGTGTAAGACAGGGGAAAGGCCACTTATTCAGGATTTTGGCTTTGCAACAGCAATGTTGTCTTAATGGGAGATAAATTAGTACACGGTGCCCACTTATTCTTCTAGAAGTCACCACTGACTCGTCTAAACTTACCCAATTTTTGGTATGTTATATATTTTTGTAACTTCCCGCTGTCCTTTTGCTCCCTTTTCCACTCTGATGTGTTAGAAATAATCTAACACATGGTCTGAAAAAAAAAACCCACCTCAAATATTTAGTCCTTCGGTGCAGATGCTGGGAGATAGGAGCACTCGGCCCCGAGGGACCACTCCTCCCCGCTCTGCCCGGTGACTTCGGGGACATCAGCAGCACAAGAGACTGAAACAGCAGCGGCACCGGGGAGGAGAGGCATTGCAAAAAAAATGTTGAAAGTAGTTGTTTCAAAAATATGACAGAAACAAGTAGGGAGTGGGTGGGAGCGGGGATAAAATCAAATCAGACCCTGAGGCTTCGTGAACCGATCCTGTAAGCAACACCAAGTTTAAACACACTTCAGCGGTGGCCAGATCTCTAGGATCTTTGCTAAGTAGCATGTGATAAACTCAAGGGTGAAATTTAGTCTTCAATAATAATAATAATAATAATAGTAATAATTTTAATAATATTTTTGTGAATTTTAATCTCCATGAGATTATTCTGTGATCCAGGGTGCCATTGTTTGTTCAGTTAATTTCATTTACACCACTCCTCAAGTTTACTGTTAACCGGTTCTAATACCAATATTTTACTATGAAATTTGTTAACCTGGAATGTAAAACAAAACTGTAACCCCTTAAATCTTATTTACATGTGTTTATTTATAGTCTGCGGTATAGGGCAGTAAATCGAAGAAAGCATTATGTGTACTAAATTAACAAAAAATGCAGCCCCAAGTGACTTCCTGATTTCTCCACAATAACTCCTGAAAATCAAGTGAGATTTAGTCTTAAAATAGTCAGTTTTAATTCAGAAAACTTGGGGCTGTAGAATAATCAAGCCTGAAAGAAGAAGCACCTAAAACTTGTTTTATTGATAGAATGGAATTTAATACATTTTACATATGCTTCATGCAATGAATTTTGCATGTTTAGTAATAACTCTTAATAATAAGGGTTAATAATAAGTAGATCTATATTATTGACATAATCGTATCAAGCATAAAGAGTATTATAAAAATTTTATAAAACAAATTGTGCTTTATTGTGAAAGTTCTTGTTCTGAATGACATCATTTAGATTTAGCTAAATGTTTTATTGCTATTGTTTTGGTTTTTACTTTAGGTTTTGGATATTGTTAATAGTTTAGGGTATAATCTCTTTTTTTAAAAGTAGATCTACTTTTAAACAATAATTGCTACCTGCAGGTTTTATACAAGGTTCAATTAGGCTTTCATTTCACGTCCGCTTATTACTTACAGAGAAGGAAATAGACTTTATTTGCAATGATGAACACTGTAATTAATGCAATCTTCTCCTCTCCTATCACTTAGATAAAAAATTTTGATATTTCCTCTTATGACTTACCAGAAGATATTAATTCAAATATCAGTAAACATTTTTTGTGCATATTTTGGTTTTGTTAACAGCATGTAAAACAGTAGTCAGTGCATTTTCCTTTTTTTTTCCTTTCTGCCTTGTTAACGTTAGCAGCCATAGGCACTTTTTGTCTGTCAGATGTGCATGACGATGCCACAAGCATGATGTCTCTGTTGCTGCATGCAGACTGATTACATTTTTTCCAGCATGTAAACATATTCAAAAATTACGATATTTGCCATAAAAGACTTAAATTTATATTAGAATAAGTGACTGGGGGGGTGGGAGGGGAATCTACTTTCTAATCATCTTTTATGACAATAAAACATGGAACCTGTGCCAAAGATTCTGTTAGAAAGAGCCGGTCCTGCAAACCGGTAGCCAAGCGGATGGGTTTGATGGGTGACCCGTGGTGGAGTGGGACAGTTTTTGAGTGAAACACGGTTGGATGCGAACAGCAACCGTGTTGTGCTTCGGCACCCGTGGTGCCCTCAGAAGCCCTATTTTTGGTGCCTAGGACACACGATTTGCAACACTCCAGAGGTCTGACTTTTGCCCAGCCGTAGTCCTTTTGCAGCCCCAGCTCTAAGCGAGGGGCATCTCCCCGGGTAGGAGTGAGCAGGTTGAATGAGCGAACCGAACCGTTCTGAGGCATGGGAAAACACAGCGCTAACAAGGGGCATTGACCAACTAACAAGAACTAGCTTGTTGCCAAAATAAACAGAACTCACAATTTTTAAAACGTTTTAGGAGTGAAATTTTTAAACCGTTCTGTGTCAAATATGTTATCAGCCAAGTTTGGGAGTTCATTTTCTTGTTTGTATATTATATACTTCAAAAATTCTGGTATTCACCATAAAGCATGTGGGCTAGCGCAGCATTCATGACTATTTATGTTTTTCTGAATATTATTAGTCTGCCATAGTTTAGGAAAATCTGGGTATCAAGCTGTAGAATATAATAGATTCAGCAGATTACTGAGGCTCAGATTTTAAATAAATAAGGGGCTCTCAAGTAAGTCAACCTGCTGAGAGGCGGCATTACATGTGTTTTAAGAATGTGAAGTGAAAAAGAGACTTTTCAAAAAGGAAAATACTGGGAGAAATACCAGCGCAGAGGTTTTTGCAGTAAGAAAAGCTGTACAGGGACAGAACTGAACCAAGCCAGAAACAGGCAGGAGGTCCCACGGGTAGACGTTCCCAAACAGTTCTGGTTTTCCTGATGAAATACGAATTGTGCAGGGAAGTCCCGTTGCAGGCGGTTGTTGCTGGCACAGCTGTGACGGTCGGTGCTGTTCACACCAGAACACGGCATTGAAGAGCTGGTCCAGCATCTGGACAGAGCTGCTCATTTTCTGGCTACTTCTCATAACCAGTTTCTTAGGCACTTGCATTTGCTCCCCAGTTTTTCTGATGTAGAAGCAGAAATTCCTCTTTAACGTTGTTACCTCAAGTTCCTGGGCTTGCCACACCTCATGTCGTCTTCTTTAGGTGTCTGTAACGCTTATGAAAAGGTACTGTGAACTCACGGATCCTGCAGGAAGAAGACAGGGTTGTATAAAGCAGGGATTGAATATTTGTGTTACTCCTCGCTGCTCTGCCTAAGGCACTCTCGCACGTGAACGCTCACGCTTGGACCAGCCCTTTAATGAGAACTCCAGGTGGCTTGCTTATCATCCAGAAATTTATAATGGCAAGTAAAACCTTACGTATCCAGCAAGCATTTTCATATCTTTTTAAATACAGATGTTATTTATGTAATATTTTTCACAAGATTTGGTTTTCTAGAGAACGTGTATCAACAGAGGGAGAGGCATTAGAACTGCTTTTCTTTCACTTGTGTTCAATAGCAACCGTAATCCAAACACCCACATTATCACAAAGATTTCTAAAAGTCCAATTGAAAATTATAATGCACTGAAGCTGGGGTGGAAGTTTTGGGAGCCGTGTTTCCATCCCACGTGCGCTCGAGTCCCGAGGGGCTCCGGAGCAGACCTGTTCCTGCTACGGGAGGCAGAGGTCTGCCACGTAAAACTTCCAAGCTGTTTTCAGGGATTAAATGGGACTTAACTGACTCCTAGGCAAATTTCTTCATTATTCGGGCATCTGGGTCTCTTTATCCACCTTCGAGACACCTCAGCGGGGTGGTGGGTTTCCAGGACAGCCGCTTCRCCCGCTGGCCAGCCTCGGTGCTCCTAGCAAGGATTGCATATACATGAGAAGGAGAGAGCATGTTCCCATAATAAAGTATTCCCCCTTAATCCAATTTAGAGGAGAAATGCAATTTAGCTTTCTGATCCTTCATTCTTTCCACAAAAACAATTGGATTTCCTTTTACAAACTGAAGAAAGTTCTTCTGGAAATCAGCTGTTAGTTTAAAAGAAACTCATCGTATCTAAATGCTGTTGGCCTTTGAAATCCATCCTGTCTTTTGGGGTGAATTCAATTGAATAATGCTGGGCTCTTGTAAAATTAATAAGGTCAAGTGAGAGAGGAACTTGTCTTCTAGCTGGAAAGATGATGTGTCCAAGGGCCAGCATTGAGTGGTACCACTTGCAATATCTGTTTTCTCAGCCGGTGCATCCGGATGCAATCCCGGTTAAACGCCGCAGGAGACACAGGCAGTCAGCAGAGGGGGAAGATCCTCCTTATTAAGCAAAACACATAATTGGAAATAATAATAATCCAATAATAAAGCTTTGATATGAGTAGAAAGCGTATTTACAGTATTGAGTTTACAGTGGGCTTTCGGACCTGCCACAAAACTTCTGGAAACACTTAATGTGATTTTCAGTTCTTTTAGTCATTACCAGAAGTTATTGTACATAGGTTTTGTCTCTTTGCAAACCTGAGTGTCGGCTCTAGGCGATGCGTTACCTCCGTGTGCTGTTCGGTAGGTAGGCACTGAGCTGCGAAGTAGTAAAGAAGTAGACAAGCGAAAGCACTTTTTTCCTCAGCTCCACACTCTTAGATGGGATCTGAAATAGTTCAGTTGAAGAATTAAATAAGAATTGACTCCATAAACATGTACGATTTCATACCAACCAGTAACTGTGCCAGTAACGATTGGTAATTAAATAGCCTTATATTGAATAATCATCATGCACTACAGCCCTCCTGTTCCTAGGAAAACCTTGAGAGAGAGGGCAAGTTATTAACCTCTCTGCCTCAGTTACCTCATCTGTAAAATGGGGATAATAATACTTACTTACCTCACAGGGAGGTGTGAGGACTTCTTAGTTAATGTTTCTAATATACTTTTAACCTGAAAAGAGTTGTGTAAGTATTATTATAATTTTTAATATTAAATCAGCTTATTCGAGTCGCATGGTATTGCTGGATATACCATGCTATTTCTACTTTTTTATAGAACTTTAGTAATTCTGCTGAAACCGTTTAAAGAAAAATAAAATCAGATCTGATATGTTTCTTACAGAATCTGGAGTCCAGCTTTTGTTAACTGGAATCAGGGTGCGGTGGGGAGYGATGCTTGCTGATTGTGTAGGTCAGCTGCACTTACCTCTTTTCCAATTACTGAGATTTCTATGTGCAATTTAAAAATTCCATGTAAATGGAAGTCTTAGCAGAACTGATTATTGGAGGGTGAGATTCCCTATGGGTAAATAAAGTCAGCACAGCTGTTTTCTAGTAATGTTTATACTGACTCCTATTGAAGGAGAAGCGATATTCTTTATGCAGCTGGTCCATCCATGACAGGTTTATTCCGTTGGTATTTTAATGTATTCCAGTGTTRTATATCTTCATGCTTTTCTTTTCCTTGTGTGTGACACCATAGTTCAAATTTAAAAGAAAACCGCCCTAGAGGCTATGATTTTTCTTCCATTGATGTTGGTTGACCAAAAAAAAAAAAATCAGCAGTCAATTAATAATTTTAAACAGTGAACTATTTGAATTGTATTTATTTTCCTTCTGTTTGAATCTGAGAGGCAATACCGCCGATGGCTCCATCCTTCCAGAGGTTCACGTGCTCCTGTCTTGGCCTTCCAAGGCATCCAGTGGAACCGCTACATGCTTAGAGCTCGCCGTGTGCTTAGTGCTTTATTGGAGCCACGACTGCGGCATCCAGCATCTGGCAGCGCTAAGCCTATGAGCCCCAATTCAGCAAAAATATTAAGTATGTGCTTGCGCCCGTTGCTGTTCGGCAGAGCATGGCCACTTGGGCTTACCTTTGAGCAGCGCAGCTTCACATCCCGTAGAAGTCAGTAGAGCTTGCACACTCGGATGCCTTGCTGACTTGGGGCAGAAAAAAATGTTCTTGCAGTGATAATACAAATTTAATTTGTGGTTTGTTCCCCACAAAGCTTTTCATTTATTCTCTCGTGCTATTAAAATGAATGTAAGGAAAATAATTTCAACTACATGAAGCTCGTTGCCTCTTTTAAAAATGTGCATTTCCCAACACATGTATGATTTTGCATGAAAATACAGCGCACACCTGAAACTTTTAAAATGATTGCACGTTATTTTAATGTTATCTTTTTTTAAACAAGGAGTAATCCCACCTCGAACTCATTCATATTTTTAATATTCTTTTAAGACCCAGATTTTGTATTTATAAAGAGGAGAACATGATTTATTTTCTTATCATTTATCTGCAAGATGCTACCAGAAAATTTGGAGAGGCCATTCATTTTTCAAAAAATTAAAAAAAAAAAAAATCATTGGAAGTATAGTGGGCAAGACTGATGTATAAATTACAGCATCTTTTTTTTTTCTTAATTCTCAATATCTTCAGTCTTTGTTTGCATGAAATGCTTTTGTTAAATATTAATTGTAGTTTCAAAGCAAGTGTGTATGAATAAAAATACTGATCGTTACTTTTGTGAGAGTTTGGTCTGCCTTTACGAAATTTCATTTCAAAATTGACTCCGCAAAGCCCAGAGGCTGCAGAGATTACGGCGTGATCAGCCGCAGAGCTCGCCCAGATCCAGACCTTGATTCTCTGTTCAGACACAGAATTTTAACCTGGGCCCTTTTTTAATTCCTGTTAATAAATCAAGAGAAAAAAAGGCTGAAGAGGGGAAAAGATATGTCTGTAAGAGGATTTCAGCATGCTGAGAGGTGAGCGGGCGGCTCTCTGAGCCGGCAGGTCCCTGGCTGACCTGCTGGCTGGGCTCAGCGTCTCGGAGCCGCTCCAGGTGTGGATGCTGCAGGGGAGAACGGCCCCAGGAGYGAGGCGAGGTCTCAGGTTGGAGGCTCTGATTCAAAGTTTGATGTGTGACTTGCTGGTGGAGGGACGTGCCCTCCTTCTTAGCAGTTAGACCCCAAGAAAACTCAAACTTCCCTTTCTCACATCCGTGTGTGCGCGAGCCCCGGGTGGTTCATTCCACCCTCTGCCACTTCTTCCTGGGAAGAGGGTTTGTTTCATGGTGATTAATGACAAGCAGGGGCCCACCTTTGCCATGACAAACTTATTTTAGCACTCCTGGAGGAGAGGACACGACCTCCCAGTCCCACCAGCCGTACTCGCCCCGAGTCCAGGCACTTGCCTCGTTTAGGCTGACGTCGTTTTATTTTCAAAATTGGAAAGCAATGTACAAATATTGTGACAACTTRACAGACAACTTCTTTTTCTGCTTGCTCTCAAATGTATTGAATCTCATGCTAATCCAATAATTGGGTTAGTTTAATTTGCAGAAAAGTCTGGCTGAGTTTGCCCAAAGGARTGGTTGAAATGCATTTTTTTTCCATAGCGACAGCGTTTCCAGGCTGCTACACGCCGCTCAGCCTTCATCTAACGTGCGCAGCTTCTCCTGAAGCCCAYGGACACGTCTCTTCTCAGGCCTTGAGAGCTTTCTGCGGAGCAGAAGAGGGAGTTAGTAGGGACATCATTGCCCTGGGCTGGTGCCCATGCAGATTTGGTGCTTCCAGGGCAAGAGGAAAGGGGTCCTCGGAGCTCAGTACTGCCAGACCTGCATCTCCCACCACCTTGGCTGTTTAGACAGGGGCTGGGTGGGATTTCATGCCCAACCGTGGCCTTTCAGGGTGGGCTCAGGAGTCGGCCGTGCTGCGAGGGGAGCGCTSAGCTCCCCAGAAACACAACATTGGGACGTTTGGACCTGTCAAGGCTCTTAATGCTCCAAATGATCATTATCAACACTATGCACAACACGGCCTTTAAACCTCTCAGAAATATTGTCCCAAATGTAAAGAAATTATTTGCAGTCTCAATACCAGGCTATTAAGAAAAAAAAGGCCCAAAACCCTGTGTAGTTCATCTCTGCTCCCCTTGCCAGCGAAGCGGGCGCGCACACGTTGCCCTCTCCGGCTACGGCTTAACCAAACCACCGGCGGTACGGCAGCCGTTCACGGGGTCGTTGGCTTTTCGGGTGAGACAGAGCTCGTTAGACAAGAGTCTCTCAAACCCTCCAGACTTGTCCCCGGGGAAAGGCAAGTCTGGCAGAGGCGTGCGTGGGCGGAAAATTACTCCAGCCTGACACCAGTATCGGTAACAGGCGTCTGAGGAGCTGATGCTTTCGGAGCAAACTGGCTGCAGGTGGTCCTGCTCCTTCACTGCCCCGGCCGGGGGTGGAGATGGACTCGTGGGTGGAAGGGAGGGAATTTGTACAAACTGTGCATTTTTGTTTGACTTTTTTTAAGCGGGCAAGATTAGGCTGGTGGTCCTTGGGAAAATTAAGAGTTAAAGGCTTCTGCAGGAGAGGCTGAATGTCTCCATGCTGGCTGCATCCTGTACACAAGAGCATCTCCGTCGGGAACGCTTCCAGCACCCAGCGCTCGATAAATCACAGCAATTACTCGTGGCTGCCACCCGCAGCTGAAGGCATGTCCTCCCTCTCCCAGCCCCAGCTTCTCTTTAGAGATTTGGGTATTTGACTTAGAAATCTCAGAATATTTTTGCAGACCTGGTACTTGAGTCGCAAATAGATCCATCTCCTCTGAGAGCTGCTAGGGTAGCTAAAATGGTGACTGCGTTAATTACCACAAGGTAATTATAATCCCACCTGCTTTGGCAAAGGCAACCCTCACTGCTTGGCCAAAAAAACCCCTGAGTAAGCCCTGGGGAGCCATGGTAAAGCAAAGACAAATCAATGAGGGGCCCAAATCAGGAAAGCTCTTGCCACATGTGGATGGCTTGTCCTCAAAGGGATGTTTTCCCCAGCTGCGTCAGTCACTTGTTACCTTCCCAAAGAGCTGCTAAACCCAAAGAAAGGGGGATCTGACCGGGAGAACAGTCGGTGGCAAGCCTGGACCCACCGAGTTACCTGCAAGGGTTTCTTTTTTGCTTTTTTTTCTGCTTTTCCCAAAAGAGGAGYGTGAAATAAGGCAGATCTCACGGGAAATGAGTCAATGCTGTCTCCTTCTCAAGGGACGTGCCGCATTCGCTGCCAGGGTGACGGTGTCAGACACCAGCTGCCACTTCCAGTGTTCATTACCAGTCCCTGAGTCAGCGCCCAACATCCCACCTCAGGAGATGTTGTTGCACAATCTGATGAAGCGGGGGGGGAAACATTCCAAAACCAATTTAAAGTGCAATACCTGAGTGAGAAAAAAAATCGACCCCGCAACAGAAGTTTGCTTAGAAGTGTTTTAAATCTTATTCTCGCCCAACAAGGCTGGCAAAATCACCCATCTCTTTCTCTGCCTCAGCAGAGCCGGTGAGTCACATGCTGGGAATGAATTTCCTTTTCCTCGGAGGGCTCAGAGCCCTCGCCATCAGCTGGGAGCAAAAGAAATTCAGCTGCCCCACAAAGGCGATGGCAGCGGGGCCGTTTGCTGGGCTGGTGGAGGGGCTTTTAATGTCACGTCAAGTGTCGGACCCGTGTGGCTGGATGCCGCAGTCGATGCGATGCGGGGCCTGACTCTGCCTCTCAGGAGCACGGGGTGCACGCGCTGTAATTACTGGTGAGTATTTGGGTTGCAGCAAATTTCCCATTAAAACTATTTTTGAAAGGAGCTRGGTTTTGGAAGGCTGTGTACACATACTGATGTTTCCTGCGTTAATTTAATGAAAACTAATTCACCGCTGCTGCCCCACAGCGAGGCAGAACCAGAGCTGCTCAGAGGGGTTTGCAACGCCCAGAGGGGTTTGCAATGCTCCTCATTTCTACAAGACCGATGGCTTTGTCCTCGTTCGTGTTAGCTCTCCCCCCCCGTGCCATCCCACTCATGCGAGCTCCAGCTGTACGTGTGTGTTACAAAGCTGCCCCCGGGCCCAGGGGCGTGGGGATGCTCGGGACACTCGGATGGTGGTAGCAGCATTTCAGCTGCTGGGTTTGCCCAGTAAAGTCTGGTTTTCAGGGATTGGCCTTTTAGTAAACCTGTGCTTATTCCCTACTTGCCACTCGCGTGCGGCTCCAGGAGGCACAGGTACCTGGGCAGCCTGGACACAAAGCGGTTGTTTCTCAGGTTACAAACCAATGTTTGGTCCACACCTGTGTTATTTTTCTTTCAGCCTTGGGGACTTGATCCATCCCCCCTTACCTCGCTCCTCTATTCAGAGCACTTAATAAAACTCAGTGCCCGTAACAGGGAGACTTCCGAATCCATATAAAACCTCCGCAACAACCCATATAAAACTTCATTAAAGCTTCAACATTTTCAGTGACACCTCCAGAAACACTCTTCTTTTAACAGGATTCATTTGCTTCTCCTACAACTGTACCCATGTCTGAGACACTGATTAGGTGTGATTTCAGGAAAAATCCATCAGAAATTGTTATAAAAACAACCAGCAACGAGTGCAAGGGCAGAAGGAGGGAAAGAGCACAGGCCAGCGATGAGAGCATCCCAAAACTCGTTGGATCAGTTCCTGGTCCTTTCGGGATAAGTCATTTAGCATTCTTGTGCCTGATTGACCCTAACATCATTAAAAGATTGGTAATGAATTTCAGTGCTATATAAATCACATGGAAAACTATTACCCTTAATACAAGCGTTATGAGGCTTTAATAATTAATGTCATCTAAACTGCTTTCCAAAACATGACCTTTCAAATCTGATTGCTGTGGCCAGAGCCATCCCTCATCCTGCAAGCAGCCTGTTTTCCAGCCAGCCTGGATGGCTCYGACGGGGCTGTGTTGGGGAACCTGGACGGGTCCCAGCCCCGGAGACCAGACACAGAAGGGGGTGTGTTGCTGGTGCCTCCGCTCCTTTTGCAGAGGGTTAACAGAAAATGCCAATAGTGAGAGCAAACTTACTGCCAGCATCTCTTCTAGTTTTTTCTCATTGAAGGGCACTGCCCGCTCGCACGGTGAAGTGGTGGGACGTGGGCACTTCATGCCCTTTCAAACCTCCTTCCCTCCGGCGTGGGGGACACGCGAGCCGTGCAGGCTGGGCAGCGGTGCCCGCTGGCCCAGGGCCACCGCGGGGGCTAAAGGATGCCACTGGCTGAGCTGCCGGAGCAAAACTCCTGAACTGGCACATCCTCAGCTTTTATTAGCTSAATTCAGACCCACATGATTACAGAGGATGTTTTATTTTAACTAAAGTATATAACTGCCGTTCACACGTGCACCTTTGTTATTCCGTGAGTCAGAGCCTCTCGGGGAGGCTGGCTGCGAAAGGCTCGGCGCTTTTTTTTAAGCTTTCGCACAGCATGTGGGTGCAGAGATAAAAATAATGTTGCACCTCTCCTTGCGCTTCCTCCCGAGCAGCGGCTCCTGGCGGAGGGATGTGCAGGAGAAACAGCAAACGGAGCTTCAGCTCCAACAGCCCACAGGAGTTAAGTCCTCTAATTTAGTCATGGTGCAAGCGGGATGTGAAAACCCTCCCCGGAGAGGGGAGAGCGGCTGGTGTTCCTTGGTGCCATGAGTTTTCCCTCTTGTCCTACTTTCAGTCTTTGAAAGCTAAAAAAATAATAACGTTGCTGCTGGGATAAGGAGCAGACGTTATACAAGCGTGTGCTGAGTCCTGCCACGTAACAGGACCCGGCTGCAGCAGCCCGTCCCAAGGTCGCATCCCGCTTGCACAGGAGCCGTGGGTGCCACAGCTGTGGATCCCAAACCCAGGCTGCTGATGCCAGTTTTGCTATCCAGTGCCAAATCTGTCCCACAAACACCCTTTCATGGGAAGAGAAAAATCTCAAAAGTCTCTTTAGCAAGTGGTTCCCAACCTTTGGAAGCTGCACGGGGGCGGCAGTGGGTTCCCCCGGCGTTGTGCCGGGGCTGCTGCACATCTCTGCCATGCTCCAGCGTCTCCCCAAGCCTCCCCCCGGCCGTGCTGCCCACGAAACGACAAAAAATAGCAAGCGCCAAGGCAGCTGGCATGGAGCATCCGTCACCTCCCACACAAGTCACAGCAGCTTCAGCATCGCGTCGCCGGTTTGTTGCATCTACCTGCTCTCTCTCCTCTTTCCTTGGACAAACGCTGCAATTTCTGGCTGGTGCAGACTTTCCCTTCCCGTGCCCAAAACACTTCTCACAGCCTGGTATGCAATTAAAGTCGGTCGATAGCTGCTGTCTGACGCTGGACCAGAGCCACGCGTGGGCTCGAGGGGCAGCTGCCCACGGGGCGGCTTGTCCCAGCCTGTTTGCTGGGCAGATTTGCTGTCTGAATAATTCAGCGTAGAGTAAATTAGAGGGAGAGGGAGGGGAGGCAAACCTGAGGCTCTCAGTTCRTGGCCCAGGTTGACAGGACCAGGCCTTTTATCGTATAATGTCCTGAGTGCCTTCAAGGTGACTTCTGCTGGAAGGGAAAAGACCAGGGAAAAGGTTCCCTGCAGATGTCACCTGCAGGAATTAAACACTTGAAGCTAAAAGGAGATGGGACCTCAGCACCCTGCTGCATCGCTGACAGCCCAGGGAGAGCTGCTGTAAAGAATTGCTTCTGGTCTGGGCCACTAATGAAGCTTAAAATCCCTCCTCACTAATAAGATTTGACCTTGGGTGCATCCTAAAAGCTGGCAGCTCAGGTGTCCGTGGAGCTTCATGCCTCCAGACTGGTTTTGAACGTGGTGTGAAAGGCTGCTTCACCAGCGCGAGGGTTGGCAGAGCTGCTCCGGCTGGGTCAGGCTCCAGCCCTGCAAAGACCGGCACAGCTGAATAACGTCCTGTGATGTGCAAAAATCCCACCCGGCTTCCCTCGCCCCACATGTGGCTGCGGTGGAAGATCCTCCCTCTCAGGGAGGAGAGAGCTCAGCAGGAAATAGTGAAAAGTGGGGAGGTCAAAGCGATGCTGCTCTGGAAATGCTGAGGTGGCACTGGATGGTGTTACATCAAACAAAAAACCCAAAAAACAGCTGTAGCAGGATTTGGCAAAGTCCTGCCCCAAGTTTTGGAGGATGCTGAGAAGGTGCAAAGTGCTAAATGTCCTGTGTGGGACTGCCATGCCGAGCTCCTGACCAGGAGAAAGGGTTTCCACTTCATCTTCACCGTCTTTTGCCATTAGCAGGGAAATAGGTGTTACGGGGAAGGAATTATGGAGAGCTGCTAACGAGGTAGGAGAGCTTAGCTGTGCTTCTGGGGCTGCACAGGGGKTTTGGGTGGCATCGCTGGTGCCCTCCCGCAGCCTGGCCCTGGCATGCCGGTGGGAAATGCTCCTGGTGTGAGTGCTGGCATCGTGCACGCGCTTCGCCACGGTAGAAGTTGCTGTATGAGACAAGCAGCAATGGAAAATCCATCCGAGTGTTTTAACCTAAGTACATTTGCATTGAAGCGGGGGGAGGAAAAGAGACTAAAACCCAAAATGTGTATTTCTAATTGATTATATGCATGGCTGCTGGGGGCCTCTTACACTGTAATGGTTAATTATGTCACTGGCTGTACGCGCTGCAGCCTTTATTCATGTTGTATTCAAATAATCATGCACAGTGCCCAGGCGGCTAATACAGTGGATTGCCTGTCTGGAGGAAAATTAAGGTCTACTTTGTTTTGTTTTATTTTGTTTTGTTTTGTTTTAACAATATAGAGAAAAGAAAAATGATGAACAGCCAATTAAAATAATGTACCCTGACAGAACATGATGAACATCCAGGTCTAACCTGCCTCTTGTAGCTTTTTGACTTTATTGGTAATTCCCTGCTGATTAGTTCCATCCCAGGGAAGCCTCCTCCTCCCTGGGGCTGCGTGGGGCCGGGGGTCCCGCAGGGCATCGCCTCTTTGACCGCCTTTTTCCAGCGCAGAATCCATTCTGCCGACCGAATCCCTGCTCTCTCCTTTCTGTCCATCCCCCGATGGATTTGCTGCCTTCAATTCTTCCTCGTGAAAGGTGTTTGAGAGGTACTAAATACCTTTGGGGATTGTTTTGAGAGCTCCAGCTGCAAAGAAGGATACACTGAAAGACGCATCTTTGCAACGCCAGCCAGTTCTTCCTTAGGGGGCCAAGAGGTGAGCCCAGGAAAACGTGCTGAATTCACTGTAATTTAAGTATCACTAATTTTGTGTGAAAGAACATACGCAGAGGTGCAGTCCCGCAAAGACGTATAACCAGTATGCTCTGGCTACCAGCTGGGGCCCTACTGGGAGGCAGGTTTCCACCAGCCTGGATCTCACTGGGGCTTTGCTGTATGAGGCTCCACCATGTTCTGGTTGGAGAAATCAAAACTTACACACCTGCATCGGTTTCTATTATTTCTATAAATCAAAACAGACCTCAACAAACCGGAGCACATGGCTCCATTGACTTCAAACAAGCCATCTAACCAACACCTCCTCTGCATCTCGTATCTCACTTTATTTTGAATTATTCTATTTAAGATATTCCTGTTTTGCTAACTGAGGATGTCTCGGGCAGAGATGTGGCACGTTTTAGCCAGAGCACAGGGAATCAGTGAAATATTGTTGCAGTAAGCACAATGCATGGGTAAAGCTGTGCAGAAACTGTCACCCAGTACTTACTAGAGACTGAATTTATTAGACTTGTAATTAATGAATTGCTTTTGTTGTTCTCCTGCTGGGAGACCTCACCAGTGCCTTCCCTGGGATCCACTGCTGCAGGGACCTGGCTGGAGGAGCAACCCTCCCATGTGCAAAGCCCTTGCACAGAATAAGCTCTCGCTGCAGAAATTGCCATACAAATCCGAGCTTCAGGCACTGCGGTGGTGGCTGTGAGCTGCCCTCGGCCCTGCTGCCTGGGCTGGCAGCTCACGTAGCAGGAGTCACCTGCATGATGCGTGACCCTTTTCTTGTCCTTCCCACTGTACCCAAGGAAGTGTCCCATTGCTGGACACCTGATGGAGCTGCATCCTTATTCTTGGCTCTGCCGCTAATTTTCTATGTGTTTTGGCTGAATCACTCAGTCTGGCAGTCGTTTCCAGAGCCCACAGCATCTGCCCCTGTGTCCCTCTCTACTTTAGCCCTGGCTTTCTCCCTGCCCTGGTCCCAGCCCTGCCAAGCTGGCTTTCTCCAGCACACTGGCTTGCTGCCCTCCAATCCTCCCCGTTGTCTGCTGTGTCCTTACATGTGGATTTGTTTGACACTGGTGGCAGGAGCCAGTTTTCCCTTCCCCAGCTCCCAAATGAGTTGTGTCCCGGGGAGCGCAGCCCACCCAGCGCTGCCGACCCCGGCCAGGTCCCACCCCAGAGGGGGCCGTGTTTCCAGGTGGGGGGCTCAGAGGCGCCGGGGGGTGAGTGGAAGGGAAGATGCACAGAGGAGCAGGGCCAATGCTGGCTCCCACCCCTGCCCCGATGGTGAACTGGAGCCACCAGCCACAGCTGAGGGACTGGGGACAGATGGAGGGAAGCAGGGAGAAGGGATGGATGGAGGGAAAGGAGGGGACCAGAGGAAAAGGGGGAGAATAAAGTGAAAGGGGGGGAATAAAGGGAAAGGATGAAAGGAAAGGGAGGAATGGGGAAAGGAGGGATAGAGGAAAGTGAGGGGGGGAGGGAGGAAGGAGGGGTGGATGCAGAAAGAGGGAGGGAGGGAAGGAGGGGAGGATGGAGAAAGGGAAGGAGGGATRAAGGGAGGGAAGGAAGGAGGGAAAGGGGGTATGGAGGGAGGGGGGAGGTGGGCTGTCCCCACCGGCGCCATGTGATGCCCTCTCCTCCCCGGGCTCTCCCGGCCCTCCCCGGCGCGGCGCGGAGCATCCCCGAGGCCGACGGCCGCGTCCCGCCGCCGGAGCAGCGCCCGCGGGGCCGGTGAGTGCCGGGGACCGGGGGGGCACCGGCGGGCACCGGGCGGGGGGGCTGGGGGCCCTTCCCGTGTCCAGACCAGGCTGCCCCCGGGGAGCGGGGGGGAACACAGTCCTGGAAGTGGCTTCGTGGGGGGGTTCCCGAAT
>JAYKAV010000223.1:3830160-3857680 GCA_035582835.1 Phoebastria nigripes
CCGCCCCGGGCAGCCGCCACCGCCCGGCCCCGGCCGCTCGGGCTGCGCCGGGGGTACCGGTGCGCGGAGCCGCGTCCTTAGCGTGGCCCCAGCTGGCCAAAGCGCAGGCAAGCGCCTTGCAGCAATGGCTGGACCTGGGTAACGGTGCCCGTGTCGCCGTGCCGAAGCGGTTGGCGTTACCTGCCCGGTTGCACCGACTCTGCTCCGCCGGCACGGCTCGAGCGATGGGAGTTTGGGTTTGCCGGAGCCCCGACTGAAAGCCCAGGGTGGACCTTAGCACATGGGGAGCTAATCC
This sequence comes from Phoebastria nigripes, assembly GCA_035582835.1. NCBI lineage: Eukaryota > Metazoa > Chordata > Aves > Procellariiformes > Diomedeidae > Phoebastria > Phoebastria nigripes. The sequence goes on from JAYKAV010000223.1 coordinate 3,830,456, forward strand.
TGGTTCTTCGTCTCAGGGCTTTTTCSCCACCAGACTGATGAGAGACACAGAGGCCATCTCTTGGGCTCTGTGAGCATCCCTGCCTTCACCGGTGACTTTGGAACATTGAGCTGAGGAAAAGAAGTGTATTTTTCACAGGGAATATAAAACGTGCTGAAAGTCAGGGGCTGCCAATGTTTTTCAGTGTAGTAAACCCCTTGGAGAGGGGAGTGTGAATTCAAGTGAGGCTATATGAGAAAAACCTGACCTGGTTGTTAAGCAAAGTAAAGTAGAGAAAAAAAAAAAACCAAAGCTGGATCATTTGTTACCATATGAACAGGCGAACGGGGACATGGAGCCTGTCTTCACTTCTCCGCACGCTACTTATTCATATCCCCTGAAAGGTGGTAAAACATGAAATGTGGTATGTCAGCCACCACAGCAGCAAGCAGGGCGGGTTTCTGAYACGCCGTTCAGCTGTTGATTAATTGCTTGGCATTTTGTAAAACTTCATCAGCCCCTGATGCGTGATGGTTTTTGCAGCTTTTAGGGTTGGGTCTTCCAGGCACGAAGCAGCGCGAGGCTCCTCGGTGGTATCCGGAGAGCGGGTCTGACCTGCAGCACCGCTGTCCCCACTGCTGTCCTCACCACTGTCCCCACCGTATCCCTCGCACCCCCCAAACCTCCGCGGGGGAAAGGGCAAGGAAGAGGAGGCCTCGCTGGAGCTGGTAGGTGGCCTGCACGGTGCAGGTGAACCTTTGGGAAGGGCAGCAAGGGCGTTGCATTCACTGAAAATAGCACTGCTTCAGCAAGAACGCTGAAAAGGAGTATTTCAGCTAAAAAGGAGTATTTCCACTGAGTTTTGTGCAGTAGCAGCGGGTGCTGGTGGCGGCAGGCAGCTTTGCTGGAGGAGCGTTCCCACGTTTCCATCACTGCTGCCCTTCGGTCTCACAAGCACCATGCGTTTGGGCTCCCTTCAAAGGCTCATCTGCTGCTGGATTTTAGAGGCACCGTTTCAGTCTGTCACATCGTGTCCCATGTAAAAAGCCAAAGGGCAGGAGACTGGCTYTCAGCAGCCCGTCCCGCTGCTATCACGCCTTCCCCTTGGCCACTGTGCGGCTGCTCCATGTGGCGTCCAGGGGACAGAAATGCTTCTGTGCATTTATTTCTGCAATCCCTTGCTGTAGTATTGTAGCTGTTGAATATATTCATTGAGCTGAATGAATCCCCACCTGGCAGCATCCATTCCGCAGCATTTGCAGCTTCGGCTTCATTTATGGAGAGGGAGGGGAATATAAAATACAAAAGGGAAATAATGCGCCAGCCCGCAGAGGCTTCAATGGTATCAGCAAGCTGTGAGCTGTGCAAGTGTACGGCTGGAGCGAGTGCTGGGAGCTTTTCGTAAGTCAGCTGGGAAGATTTAAAGCCCTGGTTTTAAGGTGGCATTTTTAAAATAACTAGATGATGGAGTCTAGGACAAAAGTTGTCTGGGAGTCTCAATCTCACTGAAATTAAAGGGGGTTTGGGTTCTAGGTGTTCTCTAGAAAGAGGATTTGGAATCAAAGTCACACCAATTTTATCACTGTATAGCCACAAACGTCTGACATTTATAGTAAAATATTTACTGGGAAAATGGAATTTGTCAAAGGACCACACTGATGCATCGCCAGGCTTGGAAAATGGGCTGTTACGGATGGGTGGGGGTTGTGTCTGGTCCCTTCGGAAGATGGGACTTGCAGCTTTTCCTTTACTATGAGGGAGGTACCATTGCTCATCATTGCTCGTTAGAGTGGTGCTTGGGGCTGCGCTGAGGGGGGATTATTTGAGCAGCAGAGCAGATGGCATCCACTGACCCAAGAAAACTTGCAGATAATTCATTTTCCCACTCGGTGCCTGTCCAGTGCTGCTGGGTGACATCCCCGTCTGCAGGGAGCAGGACCTGCTCACCCTCGAAGCCCTACAAGCGGGCAGCCCCATGGCCCTGGCTTCTTCTCAGGAGATATTAAACGCTTGGTTACAACAGGAGTCCCTTTTCTCTGTGGCAGCTCTGGCTGGGAACAGCTCTGCTCACTTGGAGAGGCGCGGTGGGTTATGTTTGGCAGAGGTGGCCCGAGCATGGGATTGCAGCGGGGTCCCGGATGGGCATCTGTGTCCCCCCGCCTCCTCCAGCCGGCAGGACAGAGGGGACAGCAGAGCTGTGAGCGTGGTGGGTAGAAACCTCCCCTTCTGCAGCAGTCAGAAAGTTGGATGTAGATGGGAGGAGAGTCTCTGTGTTGGTTTGGTTATTAAAAATTCAGCAACAGARGTTGATACCGTAATGCCAAGCCTAGGTGAGACATTCCAACCGTAGCTTAGACACATGCAGATAGGAAGAGTTTTCCAGTCCTCCCTTTCCTAGGACAAAGTCACTCCCTGGGTGCCATGTCCCAGGCAAAAGCTGAGCTCTCTGTAAGGATTAGCACTTCAGGGACTGAGATACAATACATCACAGGAGAAACATTTTTTAAGTATTTGGGAAATACTTAACAGAGGTGATGCTCAAGTCGGACACCGCAGGCTGTACCGGAGCCAGGTGAGAGGCAGCGATGTGGGGGCTCACGGCAGGTGCTGGCACAAGGCGGGATGGGAAATCCTGGAGCATCCTYCAGCAGTTCTCATGGAGTGACAGACCATGAACATCCTGCTCATCTGACAGCTAAAAGCGTGACTCGAAACCCGTTATCTGAGAGACCTTCCCAGGACTGCAGCAGGGTCTGGGTGAAGCCATGGTGGGACCGGCGGCTGCTCTGCCTTCGTCTTCTGCCGCCATGCCTTTTACCTGCGTGAGGGTGGATGCCATCGCTTTCTACAGGAACAGAAAGCTTTGCCTTTGGCATTGCCAAAATACCTGACCCAAGCTGGGGCTCTGCTTTCATTTCTTGTCATCCCCAGCTTTCCTCGTGTCAGGTTTTCCCCGGTTCCTGCTGCCGTGGCGGCTGAGCGGTGGTGGCTCTTGGGGGGATGCTCAGAGCTGCACTGGCTTTATATTCAGTAGAAAATGGTCCTCTCTTGGATGCTGTTGGGAGACCCTGGAAGGTGCAGACGGTCAGAAGCAACCCAGCAAACCCAACCTAGAAAACTGGGTGATTTGGAAAGTTATGTTAAATCCTTTCAATGCYGGAGTTGCTGCTTGAGAAGCAGCACGTCTCTTCTGAAGCACGGAAAAGGTGAGGTACAGGCGGGAAAGAAATTGGGACAAAACAGCCCTTTTCTGAACGATGACTGAAGGAGGGTGAGGATGGCTGAAGAGGAAAGCAATGTCAATGTCATGTGTGTTAACTGTTTTACAGTTCTTACTGTAAAATATCTTACAGACCGCATGGGGAAGAAAATATCAGGTCATTATATAGGTGGCAGGAGAGGGACTGTTGGGTGGGTGCCGCAGGGACAAGTGCATGATGATATAAAGGGACGGTCTGAATAGGAGAGGGGTGTAGGTAAAGACCAGCTACACACAGTCAGACCAAGTTTCACCTGGTAATGGGTGCTGGCCTGGGGGAAGGATGGAGAAAGAGTGAGACCGAGTCTATTCCCTGCCTGTTCCCACAGACTTTCCCAGGATGCGGCTGCGCTTCCCCGTGCTGAGCAGGGCAGGCAGCCGACGTCCTCCCGAGGCCATGCTGGGCTTGGTACCGAGCTGTGCTCCTCCGACTGGGTCATGCTGCCTGTGCCTGGTCTCAGGCTGCTCCATGCCCTGCATCGTTTTTTCTACCCTGTCTGCTGGGACATTTACAGTTAAATCCTGGAAATGAATCTCGCTAAAATCAGGGCAGCAGAAAGTTTAATATCTCCAATTATGTGTAAATGCTTATTATGTACTTTAAGATCACCTAACCTGACTATTAAATCCAACAAGCTACACAAAGCAAAGACCTTTCCTATGTGAAGATGGGACCAAACTTCTGCAGCTGCTCAGCGTCAGACCTGGAGAGCTTGTGCACGAAGACACCACCACCGGCATCCGAGGAGCTGTGTCCCAAAGCGCTTAAACAAAGCCGGATGGAGCAGCCGTGGTGTTTGGTAACTGGGTTTAATGGCAGCCACGAATGGTACTTGGGTTATTAAGATGTTTGCCTGAGGTGTGGATGATACAGCCCTTCTCCGCTTTCTTTATGCCATCGTTTCAGTACTTGGAGGCTTTGCGGTAAAGCTGGTTTCTAAGCAGGGAAGGGGGAATGCACTCTCCTGGATAACAAGGTGTCTGCTTTGTGCTAGCAATCGTGTTTAATCACGTCGAGGGGACGGCGGTCTCGGCGGCCGTGGCTGGTGCATGCAGCCTGCCCAACGTGCCGCTTGTCTGCAGCCTTCGGCATTCAGAGACACCAACGGCGCTCAGGGGATTTCTTGCTTTCTCTCATTTATCACATTGAAAGTGTTCATAAAAACACTCCAGCTGCCAGCGCTGGCGAGAAGAGCTGTGGCGGCGGGGGAAGAGCTGCCGCTGGCCACCCTGCTTCCACGGCACAGGTACCCGGGGCTYGCTCGCCTCCCCCCGCCACCAACACGGGGGAGGTGGAAGAGTTTTAATTAGTTCTTGATGCTATTTTTTACCTCCCGGCGCTGCTTAATTTAGCTCATGCTGTCATGCACTGATCATTAAGGGGAAAAGAAGGAAATGGGGGTGTTGGCCCCTCTCTGCTGAGCAGCCTGGCGGGAGCARCCTCATCTCCTGAAACCTGGGCTTTAACTGGGGCTCATTCCTAGACCTTCTGTAGCAATAAAAGTTTATAGCCCAGAGAAATTTCATGCACTGGCGTTCATAATTCACATAATTCACAGCTCCTGCAGGGCCGAGGGAAAGGCTTACGCTGCATTTGTGGGTTCTGTTCATACCCACTTCAGTTTAAAACAACATAAATATCTCATGGAAAAGGTGCCTGAGCTCTTCAATCACGCTGTGACCTGCCTTGCTGCTGGAAGGACACAGAGACCTTAAAAAGCTGTCATTGTGCAAGGAAGAGGCTTATTCTCCTCTTTTTAATATACAAGGCTATTGCAGGACTTTGTGCCATCTTAAATGACACGTGGAAGTGAACAAGAACCAACTGTTAAAGATTTAATATTCCATTAGACCAGCCCAGCCTTGGTCCTGGTGTGAAGTGGGTGCCGGCAGCCGAGCCAGCTGCTCTCCAGCCATTGCATACGCAGTGAGATTACGTTGCCTTCGCTTATCCCCGCTGCTGGGTTTGCTCAGGCTCCCCCTGCGCCAGCCAAGGTGAGCAGAGGGAAGCACTACGCCGAAGCCAGAAGAGGGTCACTGGATCGTCAGGTTACTGGAGTTTACGTATTTAGGATATAAAATGCAGCCTGTAACATAGAGCTCGCGGAGGTTAATGGGCAGGCACCGCTCCGCACAGCACACGGCAACGAGGTTTCTGCAGATCTTATAGCAAAGTCCCCAGCTGGTTTGCTTTGCAGCACTAGGTATTCCCCCTTTTATTCTGCCTTTGTAGCTCTTTGTAGGGTACTGAAACCAGCAGTTTGACTCATGTCCCTGACTGTGAGCGCTCCGACACACTGCAAGTAGGTGAATATTGTCTGTCAGCTTTGATACGCAGAGGCTGAGAGGGAGTTGGGAAGGGCTCTGCAAAGGAAAGGGCTCAGCTATTGTTAGTGATGTAAACTTTGAATATATATATGTATATACTTTAGACCTGGAGAATTGGACTTGGGTGCATGGGCAATATTGCAAGCTCAGAGCTTTAGCTCCTACTTCCTCTTGAGAAATGCACTTTGTGTAATGCTTTTCTACAAAACCACAGGGTAGGAGCTGCCGGTGCGTGGATGTGGAGCCGTGCCTGCCATTCGCCTGTCCCTGCGTCCCMGCCTTGGGCATCCCTCGTGTGAGTGGGTCGGAGGCGGAGAGCCGAGGCTGCGCCCTCTCCTACGGTCCAGGACCTCTCCCCTGCCCGCTGCCAAAGCCGCCCCACTCCCAGTTCCTCCCAGAGCCGCCCAGCAGCCGAAGCATCCATCGAGGACCCTCCTCGCTCTGACACTTGCCTCGCGGTTGGTCTGCCGGAACCTGAGCTTCCCACCTTCACAGCCAACGTCGCGGGTTTTCTGCTTGCCAAAGCGTTGCTTCAGCCGGGGTTAAAAGAGGTAACTCCGAGGAGGAAGGAGACATGCGGGCGTTGAGGTTTTGGGGGGATATTTGCGGATCCAGAAAGACCGTGTGAATGAGCACTAGCTGTACGCACACGGGCTGTGCCAGCGGCGTGTGAGCTGGGACCGGGGGGGGCTGTTCGGTTGATGATTTTATTTTTTGAAAGTTGCTGGCATCATCCAAAGCCATTAGTGTGAATGAGCTGGAGCGGAGCCATCGCCCCGGCGAGCGCGGCAGTGAGGGCACGGCAGAGGCAGCTGGTTCGGCAAAGTGGCTTGTTAGAGGGCTGGGGTGGGGAAATAAAGCTCAGTTGAGCTCCTTTGACCTCGGGAATATCATTTGATCTCCTTGCATTTGGTGCTGGAGCTGAAGGTGGGCTCAGTTAATCAGTAACAACCATCCTTGCAAGCCTGGCCCAGGCAAACAGCGCAGGTTTTGAGCAGTCTCTAGCAAAAAGGGCAGGTTTTGAGCAGTCCACAGCAAAAAGACCAGTGCGTGGTAAAGAAGGAGAGGGAAGAGCAGCCGTGGGTCAGCCTTGGGGGTTTGCTAAGCAGGTTGTGGGTTCAGCAGAAAAATATGGTATTTTTCCATACGGCATTTCCTTTATGCTTGCACTGCCATGAAAGGCTTTTTCATCAAGCTTAAAAAAATAACTTGGATAAGAAACGAAGCATGGGAAGTGCCAGGAAAAAGGGGAATTACTCAGAAAAATGATGGAAGTCAAGTTTAAGAGAAAAATCTTAAGTAATCCCACTCATAAAATTAGTTAGTGGTGAGCATTACAGTGTGTGGCGGTCGCACATCGTTTCTTCTGATTATTTTTCAGGTGTCCCTTGTGTCCGACGACAAGCAAAAAATTAATTGGATTGTGATTGCTGTGGCTCAATCTAGGTTTAAATAACTCATAACCAGCCTTCTTTTTATATTTATTTAAGAAAAAAACCCTCTCTGGAGAGCCTGTGAGCCCAGTGCTCTCGATTGATTCAGTGCCCCTGTTTCTACCCGGCTGTAATGGCAGTGYTGCGTGCGGGGCTGGCCGTGCAGCACCGCTGTCAGCAGCCGAGGGGAAGCTTTCAAGTCCCGTATTGATCCTTTTGAAGTTTATGGCTGCTGGTAGTCACAGTTACTATTGCTTGTTCAAACTGCCATGAGATGGACTGTTTCATTTCTTAATATCAGGCTAAACTTCCTCCACAGCAAAAAGATTTATTTCTGTACTTAATTTTTCCAATACATAATTTCTCTCTCAGAAATCGAGCTGACATTTCTTTATGATGCTAACGCAGCTCTGTAAAGCTGTCTTATATATTTCTGTCTTCCCATGGACAATGTGAGGTGGCGGGTGCCGGCAGCCCAGGACAGGGCTCCTGGGAACCCTACAGACCAGTTCCAACCCACGTCCCCTTCGGCCATTTCCCTCTCAGCGTACCAGCCCAGAAGATATTGCTTTTCTCTGCAGCCATCCCTGCTCTCCTTCAGCGATTATATAGAAGCAGAGCAGTCTTGTGTTTCTCTCCTGCCTGCAGTACACCTTTTCCAAGCTTCAGGAGGGACTGTTGCTTCCCAAGCAGTAATTCCAAAACCAAAACTATCTTTCCCAATCACCTGGTTTTCCAGGTCAGGTTTGTGGAGCTGCTTCTCCTGGGTCCCAGATGGAGCAGCGGGCACTGCCCACACCATCTCCTCCTCTTCCTCTCCTCTGCTGAGCTGCATACACCCAGCTGTGGGTAAAGTCATCTCACCGTGTGCTCCTCACACCGGCAAAACCCTCCTGCAAACCGATAGAGCATCGGTTTGAGTCAGCTGGATGCAGGCTGCGACTTGCACGTGCTGTTTTAGGACCGAAGCATTTGCTCCCCTTGGGTGCTCCATAAGCTCAGTGGGAACCACTATGCCCTTCTGCGACCACCTTTCTATTCCGTTGTGGTTATTAATGACCAAATCAGGCTTTTCTGGATTTGCCACGAGGGAGCCAGGGTGATGTTGCGCTGCCCGAAGGAGGGTGACGATGCGGCGGGGGCCTCGGCCAGCCCCCCGGCACGGTCCTGCCTGCCTGAGCGCTGCCGGCTTTGAAAAGTTTAGTTCTGAAAGAGCCACTCTCCTTGACCTATTTATTTTTGCCCACGTTCGTGGCCTGCGTTGTGTCCTGACAAAGAGATCATGCTGCTTGAAGGCCCTTTATTTTTAGCCAGCCCAATTTTCTTGTCGCAGCTTAGTGGGAGCTGGTCCTTTCAGTTCAGCTCCATCACAGCTCACGCTCTCCTGCGTTTGCCAGCTCTTACCCAGGTCCCTGATGTTGTTTGCGCATCGATCGCTCGCTCAGTGGGTTTCCTACCCCTCTTCCACCGTGCTTCGTTCCTCCTCCTTTATGTTCTGCTCAGCTTCTCCCACCACTTCAGGTCCACAGCTTCTGATTTCCCTCTGCCCTTGGCTTGCAGCGGGGACCAGGCTCTCACAACCGCAGAGGCAGGTCGCCAGGCTTGTCCTGGATCCCAGCACCCCTCCACAAACAAAACCTTCCCTCCCGTCTGCTCTGATAAGCTTGGCTGTGCTTCCCCTCCTCACAAATGTCAGGAAATTGGAAATGATGCTCTGGCCACATAAAAATCAATAGCTGCCTCCCTGGCCTGGCTTGGCCCTGCTCCTTCTACCTTTACCCAGGGCAGGAGGGAGCATTGTTTTCCGCTGAACTCGGAGCAGTGATTTATTGATACGACCCATCCTGTCCAGGCAGTTGACCAGCAATATATTTATTTTTCCCAGCCCATCCACGTAGCCCAGAGCGGTGGCTTGTGCTCGGCATTAGGTCATGGAGGGGTGGGCTCAGAAATCTGGACCAGGATAATATTTTCTCTCTGTGACAGTGGAGCAACAGGTAAGGACTTCAACTCACTCCTAGATCTGGGTGAACTGCGTTAGGAACAATGCCAATATTCATTTCATTTTCCGAAGGGGTCAGTCCCGGCAAGGGCTATGTGCGGTTTCCATCAGAAGCTATGGCTCCAAGACAAAAAGAAATTCATTATGAGGACTGCAGATTACATTGCAGACTGCCTTTATTATTCCCTGGACTACTACCAGAAGGCGCAGTGTGATCGAAGGAGCAGGACCAGTTCTAAGGTCCTATTTCTTGGAAATTTGGGGGGGCTATATTCATTTAATTTAAAATACAGCTCCTGTCGGAAACCAAACAGCATCACCTTTTCAGCTGTAGGAAGCATAACACAATTGGTAAAGGTTACTGGGGACTAAATCCTTGCTGAAAATCAAGCCAGCTCCTGTTTGTGTCCTTGAAAAATCTTGCTCTTGGGAGCTCTGCTAATTCTCCAGGTGCTGGACACGGGGGAAGGTTTGTTCTGAGCGGCTGCACTGCACCGTCCCTGCCTCCTGTCCCCCACCGCATCGGGCTCGATTTTATGTGCCAGCAAGGCAGTAATAGGGATCACTCTCTAATGCAACTGTGATTACATGGAAATGGAAGTGTGAGAGAGAAAAGAAATGAGGCAATTAAGAGGCGTGATTCTGACGCCCGACCCCTCTCCCTGCTGCTAGCGTCGCCCCAATGACCAATATAAATGATGCCAAATGGGTATATTTTCCAGTGCCTGGTGTTGATGAACAACAAATCACAGGAAATACTTAGCTATTTCCCTCTGAATGGCTTTATCTGGACTTTCACATACTCCCTACTTTGATTTTTGGCTCCTTATTAACAAAAAATGTACAGGGAGGACGTTTGTTGATGATACATGAGCCAAGAATAGACTCCAGCTCCTTTTACCATTTTGGCACCAAAATGCCAAGAGGGATGAGACACCCTGTAGTAAACACTGTTCATTTTGAGGCGGCAGCTAGAAAATATGTCTCTGAGTTAAGGAGAAGAACGGATGACCCAGAGGATCTGTGCTTGGCCTGGTCATATTGCTGGATCAAATGGGATCTATAAAGAGCTGGGCAATGGCATAGTCCTACCCAGTGAAGGGGTAAAGTGGCATCCTAACATCTACAGCTTTGTGCTGGTCTCTGCCCTTGACAGTAAGGTTGTCTTCAGGCTATCAAGGTGCAGGGCCACCTTTGCAGGACATGCTCCTCTGCCCCATAGCTACCAGTTCTTCTTTAGCTGCTGCCTCCTAATTCCCCAGGAAAAAAAATCTGGGCATCTCCTCTGCCCATCTCGCTCCTCATGCTCCTAGCAGGGAGGTGTCCCTCCTGGGAACACGTCCTGCTTTTCTTGAGCTGAGGGAAATACTAAACAAGAACATTAAAAATGAGGCTTCTTAGCAAAGCCAAAGGTGGAAAGCTTGCAGTAGAGTGAGCTGGAGCATTTGCTTGGGCTGTCWGTAAGCGACAGCGCTCCCCTTCCCGTAGGTCGGTACCTTCTGGGAAACAGCTCGGTGTGAATGCAGGAAGAGCCAAATCCTTAATTTCATATGGGAGAGAATTGTCAGAACTGTTGCAGCGCTTGAGGGTACAAGTACATCTGCTTCCTACCAAGATGTACTTGTCTGCTTTGGACTCAGGGTCCAATAATAAAAGTCTCTCTCTCCCTTTCTCTCTTTCGCTGAAGAATTTGCAACTCTTCCAGCAGCATTCCCGGCTTTTCTTTCTTATTGCTGCCCAGAGCAGCGAGCTGGAGGTGCAGACAGGCCTTGGGTATCGCATCTGTTCGGCAAATGCAGTTATTTGGACTCCACAGTAATTACAGGTTTCCTTCACATCAGTCTCGTATGAAACTTGCTGCAAGATCAGCACAGGACCGGGCTGTTGGGGAGCTTGGTGCTGTGCGTTTGTGCTATAGATGTGCCGGGGATGGGCACTGCAAGAGCACGGAGCTGCCCGAGAGAGCTCGGCTCGCAGGCGGTTCGGCGGCAAGACAGAATTATCAGCATCATCTGCTTGTATTAATCATGAGGGAACTATGGCAGAACATTATCTCTGGAGGCTTTCGAGTGTAAAAGTGCAAGCTGTGAGGACTTCTAGCATCTCTGAGAGTCACTGTAAGCAAGTAAGTATTAATATATTTCCATCAGAGGTGCAAGAAATAAAGCCCTCCTCCAGTCTGCTCGCCTGCCCGGTCGTGTCAGAACAGCAAGCCATCATCTCCCAGCCCGGGCAGGAGCCGCGTCTCCTGATTTAATCACTAAATCCCACCACCTTTGCTGCAGTGATAACAGCAACGAGACCTCTCTTCCAAAGAGCCCGTTCACCTACGCGTGCCGCGATAGCAAACGCCGGCTGTGAGCATAGGCATGATGGAGCTATTCCTGCGTAGGTTCAAAAGCTGACACCCGGGGGAGACGGACGACATACGTGCCCCGGCTCTACTGTTTATCCATCATTATTTTGGGAATAGACGTTTCAAATGAAATGTGTGTTTAGGAGGACTCTGCCCTCCTTCCCGGGCGGTGGGACGCAGCGGRGGAACGCCGTGCTCTGCCCCCAGCCCTCTCCCGTTCGTTGTCCCTTGAAACTTCACGCAGCGTGAACGAGCCTTGTGCAATTTTAAAGGGAGCCCAAGGAAGATATGTCCCGCGGCTACTGTGTTAAATTTAGTAGCGTTTGTTGTCTAGCTGGGTTGATATTTTTTTCCCTTATTGTTTGCAGTGCTGAACAACAGCAAAATGTGCCTTGGAAAACATACATGACACGGCACTTACCTGCGGTTCATACTGCCTTTATAAAAGCAGTTCCCACTCCCCAGAAGACCATCTCTGGCGCGTTATCTTTTCCTTCTTGCTCTTATTCCTCTACTTTTTCATTTCTGTGCCTTTTTTTCCCCCCGTATTAATTGCGCTTTTTCTCTGCTGCACCAAGAACTCTGATTTCTGGTGACATTTTATCAGTCTGCAGGGCACCGTGAGAATTGCTAAATTCCACAGATTAACAAAAATAAAAGAAAAAAAAAAAAAAAAGAAGATTCCATCCGTAAGTGACATGGGCATGAGGGAAGTTTTTTCACCTCCTCCTTTAACGTTTGCCCAGGGCCTGACTGTAGCTCTCTGGCCCCATGTCCCTGCCTCCCCCTGAAGCACAAGCTGACTTTGAAGCAGTTCAATCTGTGCGTTCAGCCGGCACCGGCACTGGCAGCACTGATCTAGCAAGCACAATAAAAAACAAAAAAAGGCAAGCTATTGCATCACACTTCTCTGCTTTGATGCGTTTGATGATGTCATTCAGCGTGCATAGATGTAGCATGTTTTTTGCAAAATCGGGATCTTGATCCCCCAATGGGTAAATCTACGCTGGAAGAGGAAAAATGGCCATACTGGGGGGAGCGGGGTGGTGACCGGAGCTGCTCGGGAGGGGGGTTTTGGTCCAGCAGCTAAAAGTATCTTTGTTGATCCGTTGACGCGGTGCCCGTGAGCCTCAACAGGCTCCTGTGCTGAGGAGATACGGCTCGTGCTGCCGCCCTTCATGGGAGTGTTAGATAAGGCTCTGAGGATGGCAGACGCTGCGGTTCGGCTACATCCTTGGGGAGACGAGCGCCRGGTTTGGCTGGAGCAGCAGGAATTCACCTGCAGCAAATAAAACGGGAGTCGACGAGTGGCTCCCGGCCAGCCCATCCCACGCCGCTCCCACCCCGGCACCGGCACCCGGCGTTCAGCACATCCACGAGCCCTGGGCTGGTGTGGGGCAGCAGTCGGGTGGGATTTGGTTCAAACTCTCCATCTGTCAGGGCCTGCTGTGATTGTTTTAATGGCTTATTTCAGCTCGACCTAAATAAGCAATTAAGGGCAGAGGGCAAAGCTTTGACGCATCCATTCTCCCAAAAAGCGGTAGACGGCTCCGTGCTGACGGCCACATCCCCTCTCCACCGCCTCGGCCCCCCCATGCTTTTGGGAATGAGCGCCTGTGGCAGGAAGGCGCTGACCCTGCTCAGCAGCGTGTTCGCCGTCTGCGGCCTCGGCCTCCTGGGCATCTCCGTCAGCACCGATTACTGGCTCTACCTGGAGGAGGGCATCGTCCAGCCCCAAAACCAGACGGCGGAAATCAAACTGTCACTGCACTCAGGGCTCTGGAGGGTCTGCTTTCTGGCAGGTATGGCCTCCCTCCCAAAAATGTCCCCTCTAAGGTGATGTTTGCTGCGTGTTGGCATCGTACCATGGGAAAGGGCTGGGGAAAATAAGATTTTTAGAGGCTGTGCCCATCTTTGCTTCCAAACTTAGGCACAACCTGAGTAATGCCATCACCCCAAAATAAATCACCAAAAATAAACAGACAAACATACCGCAGGTGTGACTCGGTCTGTGTCTGCTGCAGGTGAAGAGCATGGCCGGTGCTTCACTATCGAATACGTCATGCCCATGAACATCCAGCTGACGTCTGAATCCACAGTCAATGTCCTGAGTAAGTGGTTCGGTGGGGTCTTACTCTTTGCGTCCTGCAAAGCACCAAAGGGTCACTAGGGATCCCCCCAAGAAATCCTCTTCGTGTCCTTGCCAAAGAAGCTCCTAGTTCCTTGACGGTTCTACCATGCAAGGATGCAACTACATTTTTTACTGTGATGTGAATTACGCAATATGCTCCTAAGGGACATCCCTTTCTGATGGCAGGATGCTCACAGAGGCTCTAAGCTGTACAATTTCCTGTCGCTGGCTATTCAGCGCTGATGTTTATGGAAGGGTTTGGCTTTATAGTCTCCTCTCTGTAATTTGCAGCTGTATTTATTCTGTGGCAGTCAATTTTACACATTACATAGTGGGATGAATTAAGGATGGGGTGTCACAGCTCTCACGATGAATTCTGCAGTCATTTCTGATTTAATAAATAGAAGTGTTCAGCAAAGAGTTTTGCAGCGGCGCTAGAGAAAAACGCAGGTTCTGATGGTTTTTTCCTCTGTAACACTTCACATAGAAACCCTCAGAAATGCAAACCTTAGCAGACGTTTCCGTAGCCAGACAGAGTCACCTCTTTACTCAGCTCATTAACAAAGAGGGGAGCCCCTGCCAGGGGCTGGKGAGCAGCGCAGGGGCAGCCACATTAAGAGGAGCAAGGAAGGACACAAGGTGGTCAGAGAGCAGCAGGGCTGCAGCCATCCCACCCAGCCCAGCCCATTTCTCGTGCTGYGTGGGGAGGATTGACCTGTTCTCGCTTTCCTCTGCTCCTCTCCCGCCAGAGATGATCCGCTCTGCCACCCCCTTCCCTCTGGTCAGCCTCTTCTTCATGTTCATCGGCTTCATCCTGAGCAACATCGGCCACATTCGGCCTCACAGGACCATCCTCGCCTTCGTCTCGGGGATATTCTTCATCCTGTCAGGTGAGTTTTCCTAGCCAGGTTTTCTCCTGAAAATCCTTGAGCATGGAACACGTTTGCTTTTGTAGCTGCTGATGCTCTCCTAACCCGCTGTGGTGGCTCCTCATTGGAGTCATCACCCTTGGGGGCTCCCAGCTCGGTCCCGCAGCCTGCTCGGGCTTTGCAGGATGGAAAATCACCCGGTGCAAAACTTGTTTGTGGCAGCAGTGAGGAGATGTGGGGAAAAGCACCCACCACCCGTGCAGGAGCAGGTGCTGGGGGAGAGGACACCTCTCACGGCACGTCGGTCACAGGAGAGATCTGAAACTTCAAACTGCTTAGCCGGAATRTTTCTACATGAGACAAGTGAATGTTTTATTCATGGTGTTGTGCTAGCATTAAAAAAATAGCTGTGACAGCCGAGCTTTGAAGCCAGCTCCGACCCGRTGCGCACGGACTTGCTTGAGCAGTAACGGTTTGAGTGAAATGAGAGGAGTGCCCTGGGTTAGCTCAGCAGGAAAGCAGCCTCTTTCCCCAGTTATTTCAAGTACACTTCCACAGTTTTACGCTTTCACCCACAAGTCAGGTCTTAAAGGAAGGTGCTTCTTCAGCAGCTTCATCTCTGAAGCGTTTCCCACTGTCTTTCTCCTTGGTTTCTCCCCAGGTCTGAGCCTCGTGGTGGGGCTGGTCCTCTACATATCCAGCATTAATGACGAGATGCTGAACAGGACCAAGGACTCAGAAACGTTCTTCAATTACAAATACGGATGGTCGTTTGCCTTCTCTGCCATCTCGTTCCTTCTCACRGAGGTACCCGGGAGCTGTCACATCCCTGTAACGAGTGTATCCCATTCTCGGGGCGAGGGAAGCATTGAGGCTGTGGGCAAAAAGAGGACTCGGATGGGGTTTAAGGGTAGGCTATAAGAGCAGATATATAGTATGGTGGGAGACATATGCAGTGGGGGGACAGACCCCAAGCCTGGAGCACTTGGGGGCATTTGATCACGATTTGATGCCGAGGATGGATGCAGAGGAGGAGACATGGTTGTGCCACGTTATTTACTGCAGGAACCCGGGGCAGAGGGCAGTGAAGCCACTGTCCTCAGGAGCCCTTGTGCATCGTCAGCAGAGCAAAAAAAGCAATTTATATTTTTGTTCTGTTTTGGTGGTGGTGGAGAAGGCAGCCGTTAGCAGGGTGAGCGTCAGACCGTGTCTCTCTCCCCTGCAGAGTGCCGGGGTGATGTCCGTTTACCTGTTCATGAAGCGATACACGGCCGAGGACATCTACCGACCTCACCCCAGCTTCTACCGTCCCCGTCTGAGCAACTGCTCCGACTACTCGGGGCAGTTCTTGCACCCAGACGCGTGGGCGCGGGGACGTAGCCCTTCGGATATCTCCAGCGAGGCGTCCCTGCAGATGAACAGTAACTACCCGGCTCTGCTCAAGTGCCCCGACTACGACCAGATGTCCTCGTCCCCGTGCTGAGCCCCGCCACCCCTGCGCCTGCTCCCACCCAAGCGCCGACGGTCGCCACGTCCTGACTCCGTTTGTCTTTTTTTTTTTTAAGCCACTCTTTCAGGGCAATTTATAGGAGCGTAAATATAACCAGAAAGATTGGTTATATAACCAATAGTGTAACCTAGAGAATTGGGATATTTTCCTTTCTTTGTTTGTTTGTTGGTTTTTGGTTTGTTTTTTTTTATTCTTTCCTGCATAACTAAAAATCTCTCCAAAGTCCTCTTCTTTCAGCTCATCCCGCTGAGCAAACAGCAGTTCTGCCTGGGGGATAAATCCAGGGCTGGACTTGAGAGCAGAAAAAAGAAAATAGAGTAGAACTAAGGAAAAAAAAAATAGTAGTAGTGTATTTTTTGGTTTAGGTAGACTGCAAAAGTTTGTGCATTTGGCTGTATCATTTAGTTATAAATTTATTGGCCTAAGCACCAGCAAGTGTAAAAGATTTGTGTAAATTTCCAAGAAATAGCCATCATTAGAAAAATATAAATTTTGCCTTGATTCAATATTTACTGATTGATATCTCTTGTTGCTGGATATCACTTTTAACCAGGCTGCAATGGGAAATAGCCATCTTTCTCGACTATACCTCAGCAGGCTTAGACACAAGCAGGTTGTTGTTTCTTTACGGCCACTTGCAAACTGTTGCTTAAATATCCCGTGTTAGACTGGAGGCACTACAGCCCTGGGGTGTCTGGGCTGTTGGGTGGCTCAGCACCCAAATGTCCTCCACCATGCCATAGACTGGAGGTCTGAAGAGTGACTGGGAGAATTTCAGGGCAGCATTGAGTAGAAAACTACCAAAAACTTTTCCACAGGAAACATTAGGCGCAGGATTTAGGGGAAATTATGGCCAGAAGTGCAAGTTATTTCAGTGAAAGGCGAGATCCCAAACCGGTGTAAAGTGATGTAGCTGAAATTAATGGCACTAGTCCACCGTAGCAAAGTAGTTGGCTTATATTTCATTTTTGCTGAATATGGTATTTCAGCTGCTTTTTGTGTGTGTGTGTATGAACCTTATTTTGAGGTTTTAAGTTTTAAAATTTCATATGATCCTTTGGCATTTTGGTCTTAGAGGACTTGACAGCTGCCAGGGTGAGAGCATCACTCCGATTGAAAACGAAGGGCAGGGAAGGAAAAGGCCGTGCTCCTTCGTGCGCTCCTCTGCAAGCCATGAGCTCGTCCCCCTCGCAGGAGAAAGAGCTTCGTCCAAACTTTATTTCTGTTCTTGTTATTTTAAACCTTCCTGAAAATTTCCTTTCTGCAAAACAAAACCCCCCAGGGATTCTTGGTATGTTTGAGCTTGTTTTGTCTTACTGTAATTAAAACAAATAGAATACACGCACTTTTAACCTCATTTGTAGCATACCGTGTAATGAAAGTTGCACCTCTTTGTTATTATTTATTATTTGTTATTTGTTATTTATTATTTATAAACTACTCCAAAGTAGGGTCCGAGTCCTGGCGCAGCACCACTATCTGCATCGACTCTGACGCCCATCCTGTGGGACCTCACTGCAAGCGTACATCCAGCCAACTCTTGAACAGGATTATTTCCTCTCCAGTTCCTTCAGATAAGCAAGTAACGTATAACTAGTGTATATCTATTGTCACTGACTCCTAATTTGCTAAGTTTTAAAACCAGGGCATCTTTTTCTAGACACAGTTGTATTTACCCTTAGTTTTTGTATTACCCTCAAGCATCTCTCTTCTCATTTTAAAACCCAGTTTGTAAGTGCTACGTGACAGGTTCGCTGCTGGGAAGGTTCAAGCATTAAAGCACAACCCAGCCCCACCATCCAGTGACAAAGCTTGCTGGTCCTCATCTGTTCACCCCAGCCAGATAAACCATCAGTTTTCTGCTGGGATCTCTATGTTCGGTGTGAATTAGGCTCCAAGAAAGCCCTGGAGTTCACAAGCGATGATCTTGCATTTCCCAGAGCCCAATCTAGTTTGCTGGGCTTGATGTTAATGGTTTCTAGTGGCTCAAAGACAGTTGCCTTTGCATCTTCCCCTTGAGGGATCCTTTATATTCTCAGTCCTTCTTGGAAGGGAGACCTTCGGAATCACCAAAACCGCTGATGCTCAGAGGCGCGAGGGCTGTCCCACACGGCTATGTTCTCCCATGCCGGGGAGTCGTTTAGTGCGGTTAATCCTGTGCAGCGTCGTGAGATGTCCCTGTCCCCGAGTGGAATTTTCCTTTGTACTGATTAAATACAGAATTATTCATTTTATAAATTAAAATGTCTGCCTASATAAGCAGAAGACGTGAAAAAAACTTCACGCCTTCCTCAAGGCCCCAGAAGGTTTAGCAGAGTCTAGGGGCAAATTAGAAAAGTAATTATTTTAATTCATTGGCGAGATTGTCATCATGTGGCTGCATTTGTAAGCCCAGGAGTTCACACGTTCTCCCAGTGAGCACAAGCCTTTTGTAAGTGCAGGACTGCCGAAAGAAATCTGTCAAAATAAGTGTTTGCTGTTGGTTCAGTAAATGCTGGTTTTGGGCAGGAAAATGTGGTGCTTGGTAAAGCACGGGCAACGGTGGTTGTGCCGCCGGGTGGTGGTGCTGTCCCTCTAACAGTGCCCGGCATGGCAGCAGCTCTTGGCATGGATGGCTATGGGCCTCTAAATGCAAGTATCACACCTTCATTGACTGTGGAGAAACTTCTCCAGAGCTTCTGAGGCACGGAGACGGGAGCATGGTGTGGACGAGGTGGTGGGACAAGCTGCGGAGCCCAGCCACCCTGCGAGGTCCTTCTCCCCCGAGCATCACCCTGTCGCTGATGTTCTCCACGGCAATAAATGCTCAGTAAATACATGTAGTACCCCCTTAGGACACCTACTCATCATTTAAACATCTCTCCTAGTCATCTAGCATCGTTTCACCCCACCTTAATCTCTGTTATGCCACATCCTTCCCTCCCTGAAGGAGGAGGGAAGCTCAGTTCCCTTCTTTGGTCTCTCTCCCACCCCCGTTTCAGTGCTGGCCTCCCGCTGTGTTCTTTCTGTGTCTGTTGCTTGGATTGCAATAAATAAAAAGTGGAGTTTGAGGATAAATTTACAATTAAATTGAGGTTTAACCCCTATGAGACTGAAGTCCTTAAATTCCCCTTAAATGGGATGAGTCAAGCCACTCACGGGCCCGTAGGAAGGTAATTGCTCGTCTGACACTTTGCAGAAAATTGTTTGTACTTAGAAGCAAAAAAAATTCTATTGTTTTGCATGAATGAATAATTGGTGTCAGACTCTTGGTGCATGTGGCTGTGTCTGCTTGAACTATAGTGTTACTGGGATTAAGGGTTAAATAAAAACCTAGCGCTGCCTGATCCACGCACAGGTTGCTGCTCCCTGGTGCTGCTCAGGACTGCAGCGGGCTGAAGCTTTTTCTTTCCCTGCCATCGGCCTCCCACGCGGCACACACATCCATCCCCGAGTTCACGGCACCGGGAGGGATGGATGGTAACTGAAGAAACTGCACATGGGAGGCGAGCGAGCCCCCAGCCCGCACGGCTCAGGGGAGGCTGGTCGGGAAGCCAGGTGCCCTGAGACCTTCTCAGGGACGTCCTGGGAGCCACCCTCCCCCTGTGTGTTTGGGGTTTTTTAAATTAAACACCCCTTCTGTAAGCCCAGGGAGGCATTTTCTGGCCTGTRTCTCCTGGGACATGAAAGCTCCTCTCTGCCAGCATCTCCCCTCCCACCCCCAGGACATGCTCTCCTCATTGCATCCTTCCATCACATCATTCCCATGGCCCCAGGTGTGATGGAGCCTCAGTGGGAATCGGCTCCATTTGCCCATTAGTTGGGAGTGTCCTGAAAACCCTTATTGAATCATGAGGTGTGCATGCAAGAGGTTCATTAGAGACCAATTGTGAGCAGTAATTAAGTAGCCAGGAATAATGAGGCTGTGCTGGCTCATGTTCTCCCTCAGTTGTTGCTGGAGCAGCTCGTGGCTCCAGAGCTCTTTCTTGCACAGTGGGAAAAAAAAACTCTATGTATATAAATCTACATATAGGTATAGCTGAAATGCCCTCCAGTGCTGCTCCCCTTGCACCTATGTTGCTACTGGACAYGAGGAGCCACTGGGAAGGTTAAGGTGAGGCAAGAGCCCCTGCCAGGCAATAATGCCCTCCCGGCAGGGATGCAGCCCAAGAGCACTGCTGAGCTGTTTCGGCTGCTGGTGAAGCTGTTGCTGTGGTGAGGTGAGGTTTGGGCAGGTGTTTTGGGCCAACCTGGTCCTGCTCTTGCCCAGGAGGATGGCATGGAGCTGCTGCTTGGGTGGGTGGGGGGAGAGCAAATCCCTACAGATGAACTTGCTGTTGCCTCCTCTGGACACAGGACTGAAGACCTGTGCCCTTTCATCAGCTTCGAGCAGACAAAACCCAAAGGTATTTTATTGGGGTGGGTTTCAGCCACATATCACTGTGGCAGGGTAAAGAGCTGGCTCAGGCACGGTGAAGACAGTTTGGGGGTTTCCAGTACACAGCGCTCTGCTCACAAGTCCTCGTGTTGCACTATTTTTGTATTTGTCAGGGTTGTGTATTCATTTTCCCAAATGTGAGTTAGCCCCATGGGCTATTCAAGGTGTGCTAAGAAATTAAATAGTSTTATTCCTCCCTGTTGATAGCTTGTTAGTTGTGCAGAACTGGCATGTCCATGGTGGGGATGCTGTGTGAACAGGCAAAGTATTCACACAAGAAAATACTCCTCCGCTACTGAGAAGTAGCTGAGAGAGATTTACTTTCTTCTTCTTCTTCCTTCCTTAAGAGAGTATTTATTTACTTCCAATTTTTTTACCACCACAAAAGATTGACATTCAAACCTAATTAGAAAAAACAGCATTTTCCCTCCTCGCTTTTCTCATCCAGTTTTAGGGTCTCTTGGTGTGATCTTCTTCACCTTGCTGCAGCATCCCTTGCTGCACGGATCAGGTTCCTCCRCCACCTCTCCCTCCTCGAGAACCACATCAGCCCTTTAACTTTTATTTCTGCAAATTGGCTGCACCACAGCTGTCCTGTACACATCAAGGCTGTGACTCCTGGGGCGGGGAGCAGGGTGTCCCCAGCACCCCGGCTGCTCGGCGGGTGCCACCCCGCATGCCCTGCCATGGCCGAGGTGCTCAGCTGACCTTTTCTCCATGCGCCGCGGGGTTTCTGTCTATCGCTATTGTGTAGATATCAAACTGTAACCTGTTCCCATGGATACAGTAGATTATAGAAAGGGAAGAGCCGTCTCTTCGCTTTATCTTCATGTACGGTTTTATATACCTTAGATTTTGGATTATGATGACCTTAGTGGGCAGTGGTTATAATGGGCCGGCGATGACTGCAGCGATTACCCCGTGTATCTTTAATTGCAAACCAGCCCCCTGGGTGTAACCCTGGCAAGGAAAGGAGAGGTGGCTCTGGGTGGTGTGGGATTGCCCATTGTCTGGCCCTCCCCGCGGCTGCAAAATGTGTGATTAGCAAAATACGTGCCCAGGATAAATTGATTTCGGTGACGGGCACTGCAGTGCTGAGTACACTGATAAGCTGTGTCCCCATGTCCCTACGGGTGACACAAGGAAGGGCCTTTAGCCAGTCAGTCACGCTGGCTCATGTCACAAATGATTCCAGTGAAAATGGGGATGGATGAAGAGGAGATGACGCTGTCAGCATTGCTGTCCTGTAGCCTGGTGCCCATCCCTGCAGCAGCTGCCGTCGGTTGTGTAGCATCACTGTGCCAACATCCTTCTTGTTTTCATACCACTTCATCTTTGAGTCTCTGGCCAATTCAGTCTTCAGTAGGGGAAAGACTCTTTTGTTTTTATTATTATTATTATTACAACTTGCAACACAGGAAAGCAGTATTTCAACCAAAAGATTAGCCCCACTCGACTGTGTTGCCAGACTCCTATCCCAAGGGCTGTATTTGAGGAATACATTGGCTCTAACTGGATGTTTTCAAGCCCTGAGCAGTTTGTACCRCGGTGTTCTGCAGGCTCTGTCCGGCATTTTTAATTAAACCATCTCAGAAATCCCCAAGCCTCACCACTCTCTCCATTTCCAGTGAAAGGAGAAGTTTTCACACACAAATTGTGATTCATATGCCTTGAAAATATGCAGCGCCAGCATTCAAGGTTATTCCCCACTAAGCCATCATTTTTGTCATCGGCTCCCGATAAATCTTCTGGCTGTGATGAGCTGCAGCTGCTTTTAATCTTTAATGTTAGGGCAGTGTGAATTCATTTTTCGAAGAGGAAAAAACCCGTGTGAGTGGGGTGCAGAGAAGGTGTTCGATGACTTGGGCCTGTTTGGGTTTGCAGCTGCTTAAACGGAGGCTGATGCAGCTCCGGCTGCTCGAAGGGCTGCGTGAGCCAGCGTGTTTGGGTTCCGTTTAAATCGCTCGTTTTGGAACAAAGTCTATATTACCTGAATTAGTCCCAGCTACCACCAAGCCACCTGTAAATCTGCATGTAGACAAATCCCCAGACCTTCAGCTCTCCRTTGCTAATCAACAAAGTGCGGAGGCGCACGTTGAAATCCCTTGGACTCCAGCAGGATCCATATCAGAGCCAAAATTAAGCCCAAGCGAAGCTCTGCTGAACAAGAGCTGTCTTCGTGGGCATGTTTAAAAGCACCTGGTAGTGGGCTTCTGTGATAGAGGAGCTGGAAGGCACGAAAGAGGAGACAGTAAAGAGACATGACCATAAATTTCTTATTTTCCCATAGCGATAACATCTTTAATGAGGTGCGTGTTCACGAAAATATAACCCTGAGGTTCTCGCATCTGCCTGGCATCTTGACACACCCCAGCTTCCCGCTGCAACATCAGGGGGAAAACCTGCCAAGAAAGCTGAAAGGTTTTATTTAATTAATAACAGCTAATTTGAGTAAGTACCGACATGTCGCTCAGCTTCTCTGGAGGCGAGCTCGGAGATTTCACCTCCGTGGGGAAATGGGAGGTTTCTGAAGCCAGGGGACACCATCAGTGTCACGCGCGCGAGCAAGGAGCAGCAGTGTCTTAAGTCTCAGCATGTTGTCATGTCAGCGCAGGTCAGATCCTGCTCATTTCTTCATATTTAATAAGTAAATCTACGGTATTTAGATTTAGCATAACTGAGTGCTGTGTGGGCCTTAATGCTGGTTTAATTTGTCTCCAGCTCGGCTCATCAAAGGCTGCTCTAAGAGATAAATGAGGCATCCTGTGGCACTTGCCGAGGCTGCATAGCGCCCAGCCAACATCTTACATTGAAATAATACGGCTTTTAAAGCTGCCTTGCTTCAATACTAGACAAGTTCAAATATCTGAGTGAAAGCTCTTATTTACCCTTGAAAAGCAAATTGTGTTTTATTTTAGCAGGAATTACAGGGTCTGTTTCTTGAGAGAGCATCCCCAGTTCCTGCTGCGCTGAACGAACTTCGGAATGACCCGTGTTTGTCCAGGACAATAGGATTATATATTATTTAGTATTATTATTCATAATTTAGATAAACAGAGAAGGTCTCTCTAGCAGTGCAGAACATGTACATATAAAATCCCCGTCAAATTGTTTATTTCCATATAAATTATGTACTGTCAAAACTGCTCTACTGATCTGAAGGTTAAAGGCTTCATCACAGAAATGGAGCAGTTCCCTGTCATTTCAACCAGAATGTGATTATTTACAGAAAAAAAGCATCCTGGTGGCTGCGGATTTCCTATTGATCTGCTTCAGCAGCTCGCTCTGACTTCAAACAGCTGAAAGAAATGAAATAAAAATACAAACTTACGGTTGTTTTATCTTCCCATAAAAAGTAGGTCATATCCCCAACTGAGCTGTATTTTATTCATGGAAATACATTTTTACAATTAAAAATGCAACAAAAACTACGTTCATGTCAACAGAGCTGAGCCAGGTGAAACTGGGTTAGGGCTGATGCCCGGGATTCCTCCGGGCAAAGCCTTGCTGCCGGGCAGGCAGGTTCCTCACTCCTCTGCCCTGGACCCGGGACCCCAAACCGCCCATTTGGGAGCAGGAAAGCCAAGCGAAGCAGGAGAGGAGTGAAAGCGCTTAAAGCTCTCCAGATTGAGCTCCATATAGGAATAATTATGGCTGCTATTTTAAGAAGTTGTTTAATACCGTTAAACCGATGACAGCCTGAGATTATAACACTGCCACCTCCGCGCTCCTGGGGACTTTTTCTTTTCTTCCCCCCCCCCGGCCCCGTCCTCTATCAGCTCTGGTATATTTGCATTTTGCCAAGCCTGTGTTACCAATTATCATTCTCAAAAGGCTCTTGAGCAAGCTGGGAATCGCTTTGCATGAGGGGAGAAGACGAGGCATTGAAGTACAACAGCCGTTAGCCCCTCTCGCGGTGTGTACCTAGCGTGTGTGTGAGTGTGGTCACGAACAACATCCACATTTTCATTTGGTCCAGTAAAATATTTTGGGGCAAATCAGAGCTGCTTCCGATGGGACTGAGAGGTTGCCCCACAGATACCACGGCATGCGTGGGGCTGCCGGAGGGCAGAGAGGAGCTGCAGCCCATGGGAAAACGCACCTCTGTGTAAACCATGGTTTGGCTGTCTCAGTTTCCCTATTTATAAAACAGAAACTGTGTTATTGATTGGCATCTTGGTACTTCAGGAACTTTGGATGCAACGTGTTGCCCTTAGTATGCATACAGATGATTAATAATGTTTTTCCTGGAGGTTTAATATTTCGTTTGCACTGCATGGTGATTAGCACTGAGCTCCTCTTGGCAGGATGCTCCCTCCCCAGTGCGGGGCTGTGTGTTACCACTGCAAGAGAAATTGGAGCTGCTTATAGAAACTGCCGTAAGAGGGATGTCAGGGCTGTCTTAGGGACCTGCACTGCCAAAAAATGAGGAGCCTGAAACAGAGGCAGAAGGAAAAAATGAGCTAGAAAGAATGGGGCTTTCTACCACATTTTCCTATTTTTCTGGTGTTTCATTTGTAATAAGAGGGGAAAAAAAATGGGGTTAGGTCCAGCTGGCCTTTGTTTGAGAAGGAAGGTGGGAAGGTGATGCCCTGAAGCTCCCGAAGAAGGGTGTGCAAGGAGGGTTTCACAGTGCCAAACCCAGCCTGAGCTGCACCGAGGCTGGGCTCTGGCCAGCACCTCCTCTGCAGGCATCAGTGGGTCATTAATGGGGGGGAAGAAACTCTTTATTTCCTCCCTTTGACCGGGTCTGTCCTTGTTTCAGGTGATGCCATTCAGCTGGGTTTTTTGTTTGGTTGGTTATTTCTCACTGTTTTGTTGGGAGTAGGATGGTCCTTTCCATGCACAACATCCTTTTCCAGCCGGCGAGGGACGGCTGTCTTTCCTGTCCATGCTGGAGCTGCACAAGAAGTAAGAGGTTGGGAAGATTAAAATGCAATTTAACGTACTGTGAAAATAGATCTGTCGACCTGACCTATTTGCTTGAGGGTCTTTGTGCTTTGTTTGGTTGGGTTTTTTAAGATGTCAGGAAAGATGCTTGAAAATAAATTAGGTTTCATTTAGCTCAGAGTAACAATTAAAACTTGGAATGGTCAGGGCATGTTTAGGCAAATCAATTAAAAGATTGGCACATAAATGATGTGTACCTTTGTCTTTCACTGTCCTAGTCAGGCTGGGATACCTTCAGACTGGGACGTTCGAAGGTGAGGCCATTAATCCAACACCTATTTTCATCGGCCAACCCTATAACTGTCCTTTAAGACCTTCTGGCTGGTCTCTAACCTGTGACACTGTGGGCTTCTCCCTGAGGAGGTTTTCTCCATCACCGGCTCTTCCAGCCTATTTCATTTAAAGCAATTTCATTCTGCATCTCCAAATGCATCCCCAGGAGTTTGAAGGAGCAGGCACATCTCTCAGCCCACCGGTAGCACTTGAAGGCATCTGCGCATCCCACCCCAGGGGTGATGACTTTCCGTCAGTGGGGTAACCCATGGGATGGGTGCGAGGGTAATTCCAGGGAAGTAGAGAAACTCTTAGGAAGTACGGTCCCTATTTCATACTCCCTCAGTGATGGAGTTAACATTTTTCACGATTTACAATGAAATTGGGACAAAGCACCAGCTATTTAAAACATCTAGCTAGGGAGACCACGGGTCACAGCACAGAAGACATCGGAGACAAAAGGACTCTTCAGTCTAGCGGACAAAGACACTGCTGGGCTGGAGGAGGCTGGAATGGGACAAAATTCAACCAAAACTTGCAACTGTTAAAGAAAAGCTCCTGGTCTCAACTTTGGCCGTGCAGCAGTGCTGKCGTTAAGGCTCTCAGGCTGCTCACCATGTCCTGGGCATGCAGCGAGGCTCGGCAGCAGGCATGGGAAGACAGGCAGCTTCTGTGGCATCCCAGCTGCAGCAGTCATCGCATCAAATATTCACGATCCAAATGGATGCAGAGAGCTCCCCCAGCCCCCAGTCCGCCTCGCCGCCTTGCCGGCAGGTTGCAGTCCTGACAGCCAGCATCAGATCTGTACTGGCTGCACATGCCCATCAGGAGGGACTTGAGAGACCTTCGCTAACAAGGCTGAGGGAAGGCCCACAGATTGAAATATTTAAGAGTAGCCAGGACGGTTCCCTAGTAACTACCCCGAGGAGACTAGTCGTGCACTGGCAGCTCTATATGTGCTTGCATCCGCAGTGCAGGAGAGCAGCCTCCTAAAAACAGCTCAGCAGCTCCAAATGGTGATGGGCATCCATCGTTGAACCACTTGCAGCGTGGGTATCAGACAGGGCTGTGTGACAGCACCCGGCATCACTAAACTATCACTGGGGCCTCCCTCCCCTAACACCCCAAAGGATTTCTTGCTCCAGGCAGGTTCTGTGTAGGGAGCTACAGCGAAAACTGGGATAAAACCCGCTTCTCCTGCGGTTTCAGGGCACAGGGTCTCCTGTCTGCCCCTGCCCAATGTATCTCGCTGCCCATGGCCTCACCAGTGGCTGGGTTCCATGGACAAAACAGGGTCTCAGCATGATCCCTGCCCCAGTTATGCTGCTTTTCAGCGCTGAAAATTTGTGATATTTGTTTTTTCCTTGCAAACTGTACCAGGGTACCTGGATGCCAGGTGCCCAACTGAGAGGTGCTGTCACCGCTGGGATGAGGGGAAAGGCACATCATCACCAGGCAGCAGCCTGACGGGGCCCTTCTGCCCGGCACGGGTGTGAATAACACCGTTGCCAGCTCCAGCACTTGCGTTTTGTCCAGGCGGGGATTGATAATTAAATAACAGCCACAGGAGAATCCCACCCGTTCTTCCTTCATGAAAGACACAACAGGTTGTAAAGTTCATCATTGATCCCAGAGACAGAAAAGCTGAAAACCAGAGGATTTAAAATGTGGTTTTAGAAACACTTTAATCTTCTTTTTTTTTTTTTTTTTTTTTTTTT
>JAYKAV010000223.1:3857785-3940567 GCA_035582835.1 Phoebastria nigripes
CCCCCCCCCCCTCCTTAGGAGAAACCGGCTCGGCAGGGGCTGGGACCGCGGCCGCGGGGGCCCCGCTCCGCCCGGCAGCGCCGCAGCCCCCGCCGCTTGTTCCGCAGCACCCTCTGCTGCTCCGACGGCGAAACAGCAGCCCGGGAAGGCTGGGAGCACATCCCAGAAATTGTTTTCTCCATCTCCAGTGATCCGGTAAAGGCTCCTCAGTGACGCTGAGCCCCGAGGTTAATTTCTGGGAACAGGGGCTATTGAAAAAGCAGCTGAAACTCCTTCTGGAGAGGCAACGGTGGTGCTGTCCTCTAGAAATTCTGCTCTTCCTGCAGAAAGTAGTTTGTTCAAATAGTAAAAGCAGAGTTCAAAGTCCTCACTCAGATGTAACACCCATAGACTACCGGGATTTCGCCAGAGCAAAAATATTTTTTTTAAAAAAAACCAAAGACTGGGGTAGGCTCAGCTAAAAAGTATGTATATGTAATACTGTTTAAGAGCAGAAAGGAATTAACCCATGTAACATCAGGGAAACCTGCTTCCCGTAGTGGCACAGGAGTGTGCGGCTGGAGCAATTAACACAGGCAAAGAAGTGTAAAGTCACTCAGCTGGTGACGGAAAGTGTTGCTCTGGGACCAAGCAGTGACCGAAGAGGAAGCAATACCATCATCATCCTTGCAGTGCATCCGCTTTTGTCCTGTGCTCTCACGGTCACGGTGCAATCTCTCGCAGATGCTCTCGTTCTGATCTAAACCAGCCTCATTGCTGAATCAGCAGAAAACCTGGGGCTACTGGAGGGATGTGAAAAATTTGGTTAGGGAAACTAATACTTTCCCAAGCAGTGGAAGAACAACCAGAGCCTGGTTTCTGATGGACCTGTGACTTGTGGTGGATTCTCTGATGTCTGGTGGAGATGCATTCCAGCAGCAATCCTTCCCCCAGGAGGGGCATTAGCACCCTCATCTTCTTTCATCCAGCTATTTGCAGTGACTTTGTAGTACTCTGATATTGTTCCAGCTTGTATCCTACATCAAACTGAAACAGCTCAAAGTGTTCAAAAGGTGTGGAGGGAGACTGACAGGTCAACGGTCCTGCAAAGTTACGGATACACAAACACGCACAGAGTCAGCATTGTGGACTGACCACACAAACCACACTTTCTTAGGAAGGAAGGGTTAAAAAAAAAAAAAGCTGAAAGTTTTATGAATTCTTAGCAGACAGGGAAAATGCTGTGAATGGGAATACAATATGAAAGGGCTTTAGGGCAGAATGAAGGACCTCTAAAGTGCCACTTAAGTAGCACCATGACGGGGGAAATGCAACACTTCAGCAGACAAAGCCAAACAATAGCATGGGTTTGGAAAAAGGAAGCAGAAAGTGCAGAAGCAAAGAAGCCACTTAAACCAGCACGGAGGAGCAGGAGGGAATGGGGAGAGCATCCAGTCCTGTGCTGGGGGTTGCAGAAAAGAGGAATCAGGAACTCTCTGGAAAAGAGAGGAAAAAACGTAGCAGCAAATATCCAGGTAAAAGCATTCCTGCAAGCCTGAGAACCCACTGCATGGGTGGGCTCACCATCTCCAGCGCATCTTCCCAGCCCTCCTGCCCCACACACCGTGGAGGGCATCTTGGAGCTGAATAATTGATTTTGTTCTGTATTTTCCACTCGTCGATGGCTCTGAGTACCAGGTCTGGCAGGAAACCCTGGATGACATGCTGACTGCAGGTGTCAGGCTCCAGTTGCCAGATGCTGTCACATGTGATTACTGAAGACTTCAGTGTACCCGGATTTTCTGCTCTGCAGAAATGCTGCTTTTATGACATTCAAGAAAAAGGTACCACACTCCTGCCTTTGCTTGGACATTGAGGATACTCAGTGTTTACGTTGTTGGATATGGGAGAGCAGAATGGGAGCAAATGTCCCAAAGGAGAAAGAGCCTGCCACGGGGAATATCCTGCCCTTCTCTGGGTCCATAGCTCCAGGACAGGAGCTTTATCATATAATAATGGAGCAGTTTTTATTCTGGCAAAAGAGATGTGTCAATAAACACCTCTTTAGTGCGATTTCTGGCAGCTGAACTTTGATTTGCATGGCCTCTGCAACTACCTCGGGGATACAGCTACACATAACACATGGATTTTTGCTGATAAGAATTGAATGCCTCAGTCTGGACAGAATTGACCCCTTAGTAAATACAGCCCTAATAAAAGCTGCCTTGTATCAGCCGGGCTGCAACACTGGGCAGCTAAAGGTGGGCTGCTCCTGCTTAAACGTGGACAGCCTGGGACAGGGGGATCAAGGGAAACAACCTGACCAAGTTATCTGACAAAGGCTGGAGGAGGGGAGATGGGACAGAAAATGTCCATCGTGTACGAGGGCTGGGTGAGTGCATTCTCTCGCACCCCACA
This sequence comes from Phoebastria nigripes, assembly GCA_035582835.1. Classification (NCBI taxonomy): domain Eukaryota; kingdom Metazoa; phylum Chordata; class Aves; order Procellariiformes; family Diomedeidae; genus Phoebastria; species Phoebastria nigripes. Next base: position 3,860,183 of record JAYKAV010000223.1, read on the forward strand.
GCAGCTCACTGAGGACCAGGGCGTAGCAGGAGGAGAGAGCTCAAAAAATTCCTTATAAACTAAGGATGTGCCAAGACCAAGAATTCCCCAGAGTCTTCCTGTTATTATTTTGAAAAGAAAACAAATGAAAATGTTTTTTATTATTAAAAGAGCCTATCTCAGGAAGCTGAAGACCTCCTCAATATCTGCTTGCATTATTAAAGGGAATGAATCATTAAATGCACCTTGAGATGCAGTCATAGGTATCAGGATAAATCAATCCCCAGAAAAGCGAAGCATCAGCTGAGGGTCTTRTTTGCAGCTCCTCTTCAGAGCAATTTCGAGGTATGCAGGCCCCTGCTTCAGGAGGGCACCTGCTTCCTTTAATATTAAGAACCCCCACGCAGCGCTTTTAGCAGCACACACATCTCAGGCTATGGGGAAAGCTGCTGTCTTCGGTACAGAAACCATCGTCCACGGAGGAGCCCAGGGCTGGGTTTAGGAGAAACATAGCGCGCTCTTTGTAATGGTGCTAAAGGAAAAAGCCAGGCATCAACTCTCAGCAATAAGATACATTAGCATGACAGATGGCTTGCARAAAAAGAAAAACTATCTCGGGTTTTGAGATTTGTGCTGACTGCGCCACAGAAAGGAACTATTCCAATTAGCATCTGTGCAGACTAATTGAGGAGCATTGAGAGTATCAATCCAATTTGCCGCCATTGTCGAGCAGTCATTGTTCTTGATTATTTTTCTCAATTATCCCTTCAGTCACAAGTCTGGGGACAGAGAAAATGCCACTTTGGTTTTTGCCTTCCTGTGCCTGTATCGGCTCTCCCCGTTCCCTTCCCGGGAGGGCATGCAGAGCCGTGCCGAGCAGCTTTCCGGGCTGCAGCTCGCATCCCATCAGCAAAAGTAACGCAGCTTTCCTGGGTACCTGAGGTTATTCCCACCTGGTTAAGCAAGTCCATCACAAAGCAAACATTGTGACTCATCAATGTGGCTAAAGGCAACCGAGTTTTTAGCCATACGGCCATGTGCAGCTGTCATTTTGCATTGCCGTAATGCAAAACCAGCCTGGGCTTTCTCTGGAAGGAAATTCCTATCACCATTGAATGTACCTGGGGGAAATGCCTCTCGGCACACATGCTGGAAGCCAYGACCCTGGCACCCATCATTTATCTGTCTCCTTCTGTTTGTAAATTAGCCCTGAAATGCAAGTGCTTTTTCCGCTTACCATGTTTATGTGCTGTGGCTGCACCCCAGGCTCTGGCGCAGGGTGTGCGGGAGCCAGAAATCAGCCCCAAACTGCAAAAACTCCTCTCGCTGTTCCCTACCTACCAGACCTGCCCAAAGAAAAATGCGAAAATACTCTTCCATGGGAGTTATATTCTTTCAGGAACAGAAGGTGGCAGACGAGTTTGCTCTGAGTGCCTGGCACAAGTAGCTGTGATATTACTCAAAAGTTTAAAAGCATTTAATTTCTCGGTGCAGAGCGTGGCTGCGGTACACCCGCCCCGAGCCCAGGGCAGCAGCCCCACGGCAAGTGATGAGCTCTCGGGTTTACGGGTGCTCGACACAGGGTCTGTATGGCAATGCTGGCAAGACAGCACCTTTCCCATGGATGTGCTCACCTTGGAAACAGGCCTGTGTTTGTTAAACTCTGTGAATTGCTATTGTGAAAAAAAAAGATATTTGCTATTTGTTAGCTTTTAGTGTTTAAGCTACAGGCACAGCAAAGAACTGGGCAAATCAGGACATAGTAAAACCTTTCAATTTATGTCATTTTTCTCAGTCATTGCTTTTTTTTTTGTAAGGTGCTCCTGTAGACAACACCTAACACACATCTGAGAACAGAGTGATGGAACTAATCCTGACAGGGTCCACGCAAGAGGCAGCACGCCAATGCAGGCAGCGGGAAACTGCCTTTTTTTTTTTTTTTTTTTTTTTGCAATGCATCCGGCCAGGACAGTAATTTTTCCCGGTGTAGAAAAGGAGAAGGCACCATAGGGACAGCTTTGCCCCTCAAGTCGCTGCAGGCTATGCTCAGGGCTGCACCGGCCAGGCACTGCCCACAGCAGTGGATCTCATTAGCGAGAAAGGGCAAAGCAAAGGCGGCACACGCGGGTGCCTCAGCCTGCTGTGTCCTCCGAGCCCCGTTCAAAGCTCTGAGCTCATCCACGCCGAGGGCTGGCAGCTTCACCTCCTGTGGTCCCCTGGGTTGCTGCCTGCCAGCCACGGGCAGCTGGGTTTGCTTTCAGGCTCCAGTGGGTTTTGGCCCCTTTAATTTGTGCTGAAGAGGTGGGAAGCAGTGGGGCTATAAAAGGTCTGCAGTGATCAATGAGGCTCCTGGGAAGGGTTTCATGCTCTGGCCAGGCAGAGCTGCGGCAGTCCTGCCTTGCTGGGTGGAGGAGGGCAATAGCTCAGGTAAGAGTCCTCCTCTCTGCTCTAGMATTGCTGCTTTTCAACTGAAATTTATCTCCTCTTATTCTGAAACCTGACTTTCTCAGGAGCCCCTGCAGGCATCAGCAGAGGTCTCTTGCTATGCTCAGCACACTGGAGAACCTGCTGGGGCTGCAGTTTGAGCCTCTACAGGTGAGCTTCTTGCCTAGGGGGGGAAAAAAAAAAAAAAAAGGTTAAACTGGGGCCAGCAAACCCTGTGTCTGGTGGTCTCAGCTCCTGCGAGGTCCAGGCTCGTTTGGGCAGGTGGGGACCTCTCTGTGCTGGACTGTGTCATGGGCCCAATGGGAGGGAAGAGGGTTTGTTGGTGTGAAGGGCTTTAAGTGAAGCGAAAGCTGCTTTCTGTTAGCTTTAAAAGCTGTATTTTTATGTTTCTGTCTTCACAAAAAAAAGCTCTCCTGATATGTATATATAGACCATGTGTGGGTGAAAATGAGAGCTGTTGCCCCCTAAGCAGGAGCAGGGTGGGGGAGATGGGCCAGCGAAAATAATTATGGTCCTGGTGAGGAATACTTTGATTAAAAATATTAATGAGTTCCTCCAACTCTCAGCCAGAGAATACTGTAATCAGGTGGTAAACCTCTGAGTGGATAAACCACACTGCTAATTCCTCTATCCATCTTCCACTGCAGCAAAGCTTGTGTTACAGTTGGGATTTTCAGTTTTCACCTAATCATCAGGCTGCAGCTTGATGTTGCTCATCACCCATTAGTAGTAGCTTTAACAAAAAAAGATGGTAAAAATTTAATGTCCCAAGAAACTAATTCCCTAGCTTCAGAAAAGCTCTTCAGACTTTACATATGGAGGGAGCTGTTTCTTCACCTCTGCTCTGTGACAGGGCTAACCTGTCAGTCATTCACTGAAGAATCATATCTGGGGGCAAATCCAATTTTCAGGAAGGTTTGGCTCCAGCTGCTATCTCCCAGAACAGGGAATTTCATGCTTCCAGGTGATGATGGCAAACTTGGTTTCTGCTTTCTTTCCATACCAGGATACTTTTTTTTTAATGTCTTGTTTATAGAATCATAGAATAGTTTGGGTTGGAAGGGACCTTTAAAGGTCATCTAGTCCAACCCCCCTGCCATGGGCAGGGACATCTCCAACTAGATCAGGTTGCTCAGAGCCCCATCCAACCTGACCTTGAATGTTTCCAGGGATGGGGCATCTCCCACCTCTCTGGGCAACCTGTGCCAGTGTTTCACCACCCTCAGTGTAAAAAATTTCTTCCTTATCTATGACTTTGTCCAAATTCAGATAAAAGCCTTGAGCCTAGCATAGAGCTGGATCCTTTGAGATCCCTGGTGGAGGTTTTTGACCAAAACCGTTATTTCTTCAACACTTTATAACATGCGTTGACATYACGAACAAATAAAGGTAAATAACAAGGCTCCCCTACCCAAGTTAAACTAATTATTGGTAGTTCAAAGCTTTACAATGAAAGATAACTTTCCTACCCTGTATCTTTGGAAAATTGGGAGGCCACGCTCCATCTAGAGACAAACCGGACAGCAGTAGGGGTGTATCTTCTACTCAATTCCCTGCTAATATCCCATTTATAAGGAACACTTTTAGCTGGGAATTGTTTTCAACTGAGGTGTGTGGGTACTGGCAAAATGAGCTGTATTGCATTAACGTTCTCTTAAAGATTCAAAAATGTTATGCAACAAAGAATTGCCAATTCACGCCACTTCTTTAATAGACTTTCTAATGTATACTTAAAAAAAAAAAGCCTGGATTGCAGAGTTTTCTTCTTGAGCTGTCTGGGTTTGTTATCAGGAGCAGCTTCAAAGACGTTTTTCTTTTCATATGCTTGTCTGGTGTGTCTAACTGAGCATGATTACTTTTTCCTAAATGAATAGATAATTTTACCTTACAAATAAGTAGAACACCAGGATTTTTTGTCTTTGACACTATTGGGCTGAATCTCAGGATGGCTTAGTGCAGCAAGTGTTCATTATTTAATGAAATTTGTTTTGTGGGGTTTTTTCCTTGTACCTGAATTTGTTTCCAAGTAATATATTTTTGTGGTAGTGCATTCAAACACACTTGAAATATTAATGAGGCAAGTAATGGCCCATTTCAATTGAAATTTGCCATAATATGCAAGTAATCCTTCACAGGTCTCTGTTTTAGTAACGATGACGATGGAAACGTCTAATTTTCTCCCCAGCCAAGTATTCCAGTTAGGTTTTGGTGTGTGACTGTCATTAGCTATGCAGTAGCTGAACTCATTACAACAACTGTTGGGAAACGGGCTCTCGCTGGTGTGCGAGTTCTTGACGCAAAACTGCTTTTCAGGCCACGCACTTGCTTTTGGTCAAATTTCCAAGGCCCTCGTTAAACAGGATGGCTGCTAGAGAAAGCAGACTGACTCTTAAGGTGGTGAAATGCTTTTATGGACTTCTGATCCAAAGCTTGAGGTTTTGCCACCCCAACTGGGGCAGATCTCTGAGCTTTTCCTGGAGCCACCAAGGAGATGAGGGTTGGATGGGAGATGGGACTTTGCCTGGATATGCCAAGGGGGTGTTGAGGGGGATGTGCCGACCTCCCCATCTTACCGTGCATTGCATAGTCCAGCTGCTGCCAGCTTGATGTTATTAGTAGAAGGCCCCTGAGATGAAGTTGCCTTTGGAGAACTTGCCTGAAGGGTCAAGATGGAAAAGACAGAGCACGAAAGCTGCCTGTGGACTTCAGCATCACCGGTGGGGATGGCTCCTCACTGCAGCGGCCAGCTCAGAAATGAGGGCAAGTGCGTGAAAGGAAGACGAATGCACTATGGAGAGCTCAATCTCCTGGTTTTACAAGCGGCTGTGGCAGGACCTGTGCTAATGTCATGGCTTTCCTGGAGTCCCAAACCTCTCAAAGCCACCTTCCAGGAAACGCAGCCTCCTTTGTGACCCCAGAGGAGAAAACAGGTTTTGAAGACGTTAAGAGGCTCAGCAGCTTCAGAGTGAATCTGTGAGAGCTTTGCATCACCTACCAACCCATTTTCTTTAGATCACTGACTTCTTTCAGGACTGTCAGGCTGTTTTGTGCTTAAGCTTTATTCAGACCTTGCAGTGAGAGATCCCTGTGTCTGGGTGTGCTGCTGTGAACTTGGAGCAAAAGCTGTTTGCTGGGATGCATACGCGAACCCTTTGCCGCAGCCCTGACCGTGGGTTTGGTCTGGCAAGGGCTACGGTGAGGGGTGTCCCAGCCAATGCTGGGTTATCCATCGGCACAATTGAATGATAAGTAAGTCAGGTTGACTGTAGGCTGCAAATAAAGATGCCAACAGCCTGAGCTGTTTGGGCTGCTTGAATTATATATCAGTCCAGAGCTGTTCTGTGTTTTGTGCATGTTTTGCGAAGGCAGCAACCCCTCTGCGATCAAGGTGTGCGGCTGGGGGAGCGCTACTCTTCTCTACCTAACACCCAGTCCCTTCCCCCTGCTCTCTGTGCAGGGATGGAAAGCAAAAGGGAAGAAAAGCARGATGTGGATATCCCTGCTCCATCAGGGAAATTGGGTCTGAAAGTAAACAGCTACCCCAGGGAGGCAGGAATATGTCCAAATCCTGGAAATGTATATCATGCTGCAGCAAGTGCTTATCGGTAAGCCCTGTTGGGGGAGAGCCAAGCACCTCTTTTAACTCCCAGCTCCGCTGCTGGTTTGCAATAAAAACGTGAGCCTCAAGAAGGTGCCTGGAGAGGCATGTTTATGGGTGAGGGCCCGGAGCTGTGTGGTCCGTAGGGGGACTTGGAAACCTCATACTCTTACACCAGAGATCAGCTACCATCCTTTCTTCTTCCCAGAGCCACCAGTCTCAGGGTCAAGTGAGCTGCCGTATTTCTTGCTTCTGTTCTCTTTTTTGTTTTCCATTTGTCACTGCTGGCTGACTATTATGGAAATTATCATGGTCCTGTTAGTGCTGGGGATGCATGGTACATGCATCGTTGGGTTTGCAGAATTACCACGGGGCTGAGCTGGCGAGTCACTAGGGTGTTTGTCAGCTGGTAATTTGGCTCCAAAATTGTCATTTCTTAAGCTGCCAAATAAGAGAGGGTCTGAATGTACTTGGAGATAGCAGAGATGCAAACACTCCACCTCCTTTCTCAGAAACCCTACACATGGACCTGGTTAAGGGATGTTTCTATATTTTTCTTATACAAAGCCACCTTTGTCTTTCTGCTGGTGGGCATGGGTCTTATTTTGGTCTCGTTTGCACTGCTGTCAACTGGAAGTAACCCCTCTGAAGCCAGAATATAAAATGAAGCTCCTTGCCATGTTTATGTATTCTGCTCCTTACAGTATAATTTGTCCTAGTTTTTAAGTACTGAATGCCTTCGTAGGGATTTCATTATAGAGCGCAAGTTTTGTCAAGTGCATTCTGCTAGTTTTGCTGGAGGTTGCTAAGCATAGTCTATTTTTTTGGAATCCTTTGTACTGATAAGTATATTTGCACATGCCACAAAAAAAAAATTAAAAATACAGCATGCAACAAAATACAGCTTTGTGTCACGTTCCTGGAAAAAAGACAGGTTGTTCTTGTAGGGGAAAGGCTTTCTGTACCAGGAAAACTATCTCCAGTGGCTCTTTGGGATGCAAATATGGGCAATCTGAGGGTAATTTGGAGGATCTCAGACTTCTTGCCCAATGGTACAGCAGTCAGTGCTGATAATTGATTTCAACCCATCTGCGAGATGAACACCTGCTGTGCAATATGGCTCTGCTCGGATTATTTCTCCCTGCGTAGCTGGAGTGAAATCTCCATTGTTGACCACAAGATTGGGGGCATATTTGCTAAAATCTGAACCGCATCCTAGTGCAATGTTAGCAGTTCTGTTGCAGTATGTTTTAAATACGTTGCCTTGACACGCATTTTTGTGGATTTTAATGGGCTTCTTTCTTTTTAAGCAAATTTAATTCCATTACTAAATAATGCACTTGGCCTCCAACCTGACTTGTGCTAATTACTCACGTGCTGAATGGGTTTTAAATCTTGTTTGGAAACACTATAGAGTTTATTGTCTTATTAAAAGCACGTAATGTGAGCTTTTCTTTTTTTTTTTAAGACTGCAATTGGTCTCTAGTGAAACCAAACAGATAATGCAATAATTTCTCACTAAACTAATTATCAGAGCGGAAGATGCTAATGTGTTTTGCCAACTGTGTCTCCTCGGTTAACATGTAGCACGGTCACGGGTGTTCAGCAAGACTTTACATCCCYGGAAGCAGAAAACAGAGGCTGAATTGAGCTCATCCCTTGCTCACTCTCTTTTGCAGCCATGTTAACATGTTCAAGCTATACTGCATCTGCCTGCACTTACAGTATTAATCAAATGTTTTTCTTCCACAGAGGACTTGCGGGGACTTAATTTACCCAGATTCCTAAGGGTATTGGATTTCTGGRTTTCCTGCTTGCAAAGGTCCCAAGTACCCAATCTTCAAAAATAATGCTTCTTCAACTGCGTTGGAAATTGAGGTACCCAAAGTCAATGACCACTTTTGAAAACATTCATGAAATGTTTCTTCAAACATTGAAATAGGTCTCCGCACACAAATATGCGTGATCCTGACCATTCGTATAGTGTGCTGAGGCTGACATATATTACCAAGAAGGACTTCTCGTTTCCAATTAACTGCAGTATGCAATAAGGGTGGGCTTTAAAAAGTGACAAAACAAATTAAGAGCCTGCAGAAATCCCGCCCCTAGAAGTGCAAAGCCTGCAAAAAGCCACGGGTGCTGAGAAAAATGTCCTTTTCTTGGAAGAAGAAAAAAATTAAGAGTGAAAGAAGAAAAGTGAGGTTTCACCTTGAGCTAATGCAGCATGTGCTGCTTTAGCTATCCTCGGAGCAGGCTACGTTTGAAAACAGAATTGCAGCTTTGGTAAGGACTGGGATTTGCCTGTCTGATTGCCGTTACTCCCCAAAACAAATAAACAAAACAATTATCTTTGAATGTTACCCAGGCTAATGTGTAGAACTGGCACTGGGGAGTAAAGAAAGTAGAGGACACCAGGCTAAAATCATTAATTGGTAATGGAGTTTGTATATTTGTCAACAAGACACACAGCTTGGTGAGCTGAGCAAAAAGAAAGCAAGCTGCAGAAAAACAAATGCATACTAAGCCTTGCCACTGATATTTGTTTAACAGCCTGTCACAAACAGAAAATGTGGATCAAAGGTAGGAAAGGCAAGGAAGAAGCAGCTTCAGTCCAAGGCATCCGTTCTGCATTGCATCAGGGTTCACTTCTGGATCAGGGTACGTTCTGCCACATCATGTTACATCAAGCAAGTTGTGAAATGATGGAGCCTAATGCAGAGCGAATGTTGGGAATGGGAAGTAAAACAACAACCCGTTGTTTTCTTATACATTACTCGCCATGGGTTTCGGGGTTATCCAGGAACAGAGATGCTGTTTTAAGTGAGGTGGGGAGTTATTTTGCCAGACTGTGCTTGGTAAGAGAGCACTGCAAATTGCTTATGGGATTTGACGTTGTCCTATCCTGCCTCCAGAACAAATCATGCTGGTAGGGGTTTTAGGTTTTCCTTTTTCAATCATTGGAAAAACCCTTACAAAAGAACCCTTCACTCTAATTTTCTTTTTCTTTAATAATTGTCTGTTTTCTTCCTTCTACATTCTTTTTCTGAGTCTCAGATCATTTTACTGGGCTGCACCTTCCCCTTACTCAGCTACAAACGTTGGTCCTGCCTGCTCGGTGTGAATGTGCAGGGTAAGGCTCATTGATTTTGGTGATGGAGGTTGTGGCGTATTGCTTCTCCTCCAGGGATGCTGCTGGAGAGATGTACTTTTCCCCTTTGGCCGCTGGAGCAGAGGTGACTGCTGGCCCCAAAGGACCTGCAGAGGTAACTGCCCTCGGACGTGTTTGCTGCCAAGCAATCTGAAAATAAAGCTTAACTGGATAAGGAGAAGAGATGGAAAAAGATGGTGGGGGTAAGAACTGAGGGTACAGAAGGAGACAAAATGCCTGTTGAAAAATAAGCACTGTTCAGTTATCAAAGAACAAAATGAAAACAAAATGAACTTGAAATTCAGCTAATAATTTTCATGTCTTTGCATCAGAAAATAATTCGGGAGGGGAATTGAATTAAATTGTCAGAGCTCTTTTCAAAAACTTTAATGGCAAATGCTCCTCTTCCTTCCTAGCCAACCCCAGTGCTAAAAAGACAAATGATCAGTTAGAGAAATTGCAGCAAATAATGGAAACAACTGATTTATGATATTTCTTATTGTACTCTGTGAAACAAAAACACTTTGTGTACTGAGCAGCTTCTGAGTATTGTTCCTTAAATTTAGCTCATCTGCATCCACTGAAGATGACTGTGCAGGTCTGCGTCTGGCAGCGATGAGCTGGCTCGGTGACTTTCCACTTCCATTCGCAGCGCTGGTGGAAGCACCGGCCACCTTAGCTGCTGAAGCTGTGGTTATTAATCACATCCTCCAGCCGCAGAACGTGCACCTCCCGGCCATGCTCGTGTGCAGGAGACGTCACCTCCAGGATTAATTGGTATTGATGAGCTTGCTTAGCAACCACACACCAACTGGTATTGATCCCTGGGGATGCGCAGCCTCCCCATCCACGGCTGAAAAGACCAACCCTGTGGCAGAGTAATGCTGGGCGACAAGAGGCAAATGAGGATGGGCTTGTGCCAGCTCCTCCGCGGCTACCGCTGCACGGTGGTGGCAGCGTGGGCTGCCTGGGTGTGCAGCAGTGGTGCCGTGTTTTACACTTGAACCCTGTTTAGCCTCTGTCTAAGCCTAGACTGGCAGCTCTAATATCCAGCTGTTGGCTAACCAGAGCCAACACCTTCGGTTTCACAAATGTTTCTCATATTTCATTAAACTGATGACTTTGGATAGGAGTTGCAGCAGCAGTATAATCCACATGCTGACAGTGCCCCTGGAGACTCAGGCTGGGGATAATTACATCCTTTTTATACTGCCAATAATTAACTATTAAAACAATTTACTAATGGATGTAGTGGCTGCTTTAAATGATGAATTGATATGATTTAGCACAGCTATGAGGTATGGGCTTGATGCAAATATTACTGAGCGCAAAGCCAGCCTGCGTTATAGCCTGTTGAGGTCAGAATCTATTAGCCATAATTCCTCTTAGCCTAAATTCTCTTCATCTATGGAATAAGTTTTTCCTACAGAAATTATTCTAAAACCTTCAAAAACAGATCTGCGTGTACTCTATCACATGGCAATGTATGGTCTCATTCGCTAAGTGGAAAAGAGGGGTGTTCATATAAACTCCAGCCAAAAATATAGTAGTATTACCAAACAAAGTAAGTTTATCAGATATTTTAGTTAAAAATTTATGAACTTTGTTTGCATAAATAGATGAAATTATATTTACTGGCATGAATTGAATGGGTCTAATCTGAATCAAAATGGCTGTAACACCTATTAATTAAATAGGGAAACTAGTTCTACCTGATTCTTTATTTTAATAGGTTTCCAGTATTTACGCAACATAACTGTCACAGAAAATTTAATTAGATATCTGAGATCTCGCCAAATTAATTTATGAACTCTTGACATTTCTGCGACAATACTGTCCTAATTCTTCTTGTAGCATTTTCTTAAGAAGACTCTAATAACTAACAGTCATGTCTGACAAAATAAGATAAGCTGTTATTTCTCTCGAAGAGATGACAGTTCCATTTTTCAAAAGAGAAGGGAAGGTTGCTCACAGTTTTACTTCCTGCAGCAGCAAAATTTTCAGGCGTGGGACTGGCAAAACAAAGAGTTTTGCTGTAGGTAAAGGGTTTTTTTCTTTGCATCTAACCATTGTGCTTGGATGGAAAGGTCAGGTGTGTCAGAGATAGTTAAGGTTTTGAAGAAGACAGCTGTGTGTATGCAGAAAGAACATAGAGGGGATTGGAATAGCTTAAAGGAATAAGCAGAATTGGAAAGATCTGGGCTTTAAACTTCATTCTGCTATTGAAGTCATTGTTAGCGCTCTCCCCCATTGAGGGAAAAAAATGTCTTGGCAGGGGGGCGGGAAGCAGAAAAAATGAAATATTAAATAATTTTTCTGGTTCTCTCAACTGCTGGAATTACAACAGTGCATATTACTCCAAGCTTTTAGCAACTGAGGAGAATCCACTTCACCTTTCTTTCCTCCTATGAAGCAGGATGCTGTTTCTTCTCCAGCCCTGGGTTGGGATTGTGGGAACAATTGCTGGCCGTGCTACAGAAGTGGGGGGGGGGGGAATGGTACCCTGCAGGCTACAAGCCCTATTCTCAGCAAGGCAGATTTCTATACAATAATTAAGCTGGTTTTGCTTAGATGTTTAGTAACCAAACTCTCCTGTCTTTAGCCTCCTGCCCCTGTAGTTGGCACTGGTGAGGCTGCACCTCGAATACTGTGTTCAGTTTTGGGCCTGTCACTACAAGAAGGACATTGAGGGGCTGGAGCGTGTCCAGAGGAGGGCAACGAAGCTGGTGAAGGGTCTGGAGAACAAGTCTTAYGAGGAGCGGCTGAGGGAACTGGGACTGTTTAGCCTGGAGAAGAGGAGGCTGAGGGGAGACCTTATTGCTCTCTACAACTACCTGAAAGGAGGCTGCAGCGAGGTGGGTGTTGGTCTCTTCTCCCAAGTAACAAGCGATAGGATGAGAGGAAATGGCCTCAAGTTGCKCCAGGGGAGGTTTAGATTGGACATTAGGAAAAATTTCTTTACTGAAAGAGTGGTTAAGCATTGGAACAGGCTGCCCAGGGAAGTGGTTGAGTCACCATCCCTGGAAGTATTTAAAAGACGTGTAGACGTGGTGCTTAGGGACATGGTTTAGTGGGCATGGAGGTGTTGGGTTGATGGTTGGACTCGATGATCTTRGAGGTCTTTCCAACCTTAATGATTCTATGATCTGAAGACAGAGGGAGCCCCTATGGTCCCCACAACCTGTCCCCATACACCGTGGCACCRGGATGCTCTTGCACAATGGCAAAATCCTGTGCGTCCCCAGCCCTCTGTGTGTGCGGTATTTTCAGGGGTCTTTAAAGCATCATCTTGGGAGGATGGTGTTGGACTGCTCAGTCTAGCCGATTACCAAAACCCATGAGGTCTGTATGGTATTTGCTACATTTAAGACCCTCTAAGAAGGTAGGCATTGCCCAGTGCTCCCTGGCATCTCACAGCACCGCGGCTGCCGTCCAGGGAACCCGCGCACCTTCTCCCACCTCCACAAGGCTGCAAATGTGCAAAGAACTGTAAATAAAACAGTATGGTTTGTCTAAACAAGAAGAAAATCCCTGACACATAATTAGTTTATTGCAAATGGGAATGGCTTCTGGCACTTTCTTTCGCAAGGCTGCAGTCTGGGGTGTGTGTGGGTGTCTCACATCAGCCGATACTCATTAAATAATCCTTTCCRCCCATGCTGCCCCATTTGGTTTGTCTGCCTTGATGATGTTCCATGAGGGACTGATTTTGGAGATTAAAAACTTTCTGCATCTTCTCGTTACCTCTGCAATGTCCCCTCTGAGAGGGGATTTGAATTTCTGGTCCCTCACATGTAATCTTTGGYGTGCCATATTCACCACTTCTATTTATTTTCCATTTTAACGCTTGTAAGACTGGAATGCTCCTTTTTATAGAGGCATTAGTTATGGGTAAAAAGTCAACATCTGCCAGCTTTTTCAGTAGAGATGCTGTGGGGTTTTTTTTCCTTGCTACCTAGAAATTGTTGTATTAATAGAGATCTTATGGGAATGCTTTCCTGTGAAAAATGTAAAAATTCCAGTAAAAAGGCAAAAACATTTTTGCTAGAATCATTCACCTAAATAATGCAAAAAAAGGGACCTGAGGAAGGATGGGGTGGGGACGGATCAGATGTTCATGTTTTGGATTTCCAAGTTCCCTGTAAGAACATGTACACATTTCAAGAAAAGCAGGCACTTTCTGGAAAAAAAAAAAAAAAAAAAAAAAAAAAAAACCCGTTGAAAATGTGGTTTTCTTTCAAAAAAAAAAAAATTTCAACAGGACAGTTTTAATGAGCCTAATCATGAAGTTTGACAGTAGATGTTGACCTTGTAATGGGTCTCTGCTATGAGAAAAGAGGTTATTTACAACCAGAATGGCTGTTGTTATTTTTCATTCTACTAAGTAAATTGTAGTAGAATTACTCGCATGATACCGTTGCTGTGTGGAGCTCAGTGGAAAGCTAATTCCTTTCAGGTTTCTTTGAAACCTCAGCCTCATTCTTTAATGGTTTCCTCATAGATAGATCAAAAAAAAAAAAATCCAGTTGGATCAACATACTTGTGATGAACCTAAACCAGTATCTAGAGATGTATCTATTGAATTTCCTAGGCATATATTTACTGGATACATCACAAAATAGCACATTACTTATCTGTTAATTGAATAATTATTCAACTGAGTCTCATATGAGAGGAGAATTTTTTTCTCCATTAGTAGAGCTAAAAACACATGCAAAACCTGTAGGTGTCTTCCAGACCTTCTTTGGGTAGATCACTCACAAAATAGTGTCTTTTTAATAGTAGTGGCAGTAACCATCTAATAACCTGAATTAGGAAGGCTCTAGCAATTGGCAAGCGTTCTCTTCTTCTCCGTGTTAAATATTTTGTCAAGGCTTTTCACAACTCTGGCTGCTGCAATTTCTTTGTCTTTCTCCAAAAGCCGGTTTTCTTTCGAGCCGATGAGACTTGAGCTCTCTTGGGCAAAACCTCCTGTTTCCGGAATGCTGTTTAACAGCCCTCAAGAGCCACGTTGTGCCAGCACAGCACCGACCCAGTGCTGTGAGCTTTGGTGAGTACAGCCTGGCATTGCCCTTGCACATACCCGGGAAGGAGAAACTAAAGCAGGAACTCAGGGGCTGGAAGCCTGTGGTTTTGCTCGCTCCGCCATGGGCATGGGTCTCTGCTGTCCTCTGGCTTCTCAGATAACCCCTAGCTACTCCTGCACTTCCCAAAGTGATGACAAGTCGTCAGCCCCTGGGATAAGGGAAGCRTTTGGCTGGGTTCCTCCCAGCCTCGCCACACCCCATCCACCATGGCAGGGATGCTGGTGGCACCGGTGCTGCCCACCTCRGCACAAGGACTGCTGAAGGACAGCCAAGTCCCACCAGACTATCCAGAATCTTCCTCATCTCTTCCATGTTCTTCTAATCATCCTTCTGAGAAGACGTTCTTGGTGGGTGAACAGAGAAGGCCGTGTTGGTTTGTGATCTTATTCTTTCAAGGTGTTTCTGACTTATTTTTTGACAATTTCAAGTACAAGGGGTTTGAGGTTTTTCTTTTGCATTGCTTTTGATTTGGTTTGTATTTGCAGTAGATTGGCTGCTCTAGCAAAAGCCCTCTCGCAAAATTTTCTGCATTTACAGTTTACTGCTAAACGTCTATTGTAGAGCTATTTGCCCCCCCAAAAAAAATCCACACCACCATGGGAGAAGCATTTAAACAGAACCTGCAGGTGTTACCAGCTAGATGTACTTAATCACTGTGTTGAGTGTAGAAACTTCAGCTTAAACTGTACCAAGTTCAAACAATTTTATACACGGCATTAATAGGATGTAAAGCATTACTGGTCCTACCAGCTTTTCCTCCAGAGCTCTGTGTTACATTAGGGTCACCACTTTGGAAAAAGAAGCAGGGAAGGGAAAACCCTTGGGACCTTATGGTGGTTAAAGATACCGTCTTTGTCACAAAGAGTTTATGGTTTAGCCATGGAATAGGTGTTTGCTGAATAAGTAAGTGTGCTGTGACCTGGCCTTGAGCAGGCAGGCAGTATTTGAGGTGTGAAGAGAGATAAAAATCAATAAATACACCATTTGCCAT
This sequence comes from Phoebastria nigripes, assembly GCA_035582835.1. NCBI lineage: Eukaryota > Metazoa > Chordata > Aves > Procellariiformes > Diomedeidae > Phoebastria > Phoebastria nigripes. The sequence goes on from JAYKAV010000223.1 coordinate 3,875,431, forward strand.
TTACTCAGCCCAAACAAAATACTTCATCGAGACACCGGTATAGCTTTAAAAAGTCATAGCACAAATTACAGTTCCACTGCAATGTGTATGGCAAGGTTTTCTGGCATTCTGCTGGCCATATTTACAGCTCATTTAAAACACTCTGTCAGGGTGTTTTGTTATTATTGCTACTGCTTTTCTTCCTCTCCTTCTCACTGCTGCTATCACGTAACAGTCTGTGGAAAGGGGTTTCTGCCACTCCAGGTACGCAGTTGCTAAATGGAAAGAGGTGCATGGACTCTTCCAGCATCTAGTCCACCTCGGTCAGCTCGTGAATTGGGAGTGGGTTTAAAGTTCTGCTGCTCTTCGTGTTGAGACGACGGCAAATCTTCCCCTTGGATATCCCTGTTTCTCACCTGCTGTCTCCCCCTCGCTTGTTGGTATCTCTAGCTGAAAAACTAATTGCATTGAATGTGGAGAAGAGCGATGAAATGAGAAATCCTTGACAGAGACAGGCTTAAAGCCTCTCAGTTTAGATAATCTCAGTCCAGTGGAGTTAGGAGTCTCACAGTAAAGCTTTGACTATCTCATTCAATAACCATCTCTCAGGCACGATTCTATGGAAAACCAGCTCTTCGGACCCATAAGTGTTACAAACGTCTGATCAAGAGCATGTTTTTGGTAACTTGTGCTCAGCACCAGAGACTGCGGTTCCACCTCTCGCAGCAGGCTGATGTGAAAGGATTTCCTGGTCTCTTGTGTAGAAATAAAAGAACCGGAGCACAGGGAAGATCAGATAAACCTTGTTTCGGATGCTTGTTCTATCACTGACCTCTCAGAAGTAATGGCTAGCTTTAATTTTACCTTCCAATTTCCTTTCTTAGTAGACTGAGTGTTTATAAAACYTTTCCAAGTGAGCTGCTGGGGTGTGCTCCTGAAAGACCATCTCTCTGGTGAATAATCAGCTGCAATTCTAATGAGAAAATCCTTTTGCTGGGCAACAGCCTTCCTACTCGAATGCTGCATTATCAGCTCCAAATTATTCAGGCAGATCTGAGGAATTTACTTTAGGCAGCTTAGGAGATAACTTGCTGCACTGAATTTATCATGATTGATTTAAGTATTTAAGACTTATCCTAAAAACCTATTTCGCTCAATCCGCCTCCTAACATGTTCCCATTGAAGCCCTTCTTTTCAGGTTAAAATGCAATCTGAGTACAGCAAGCAATTTCCCTTTCCCTGGCCAGGGGTAATTCTCCTCCATCCTCTGGGTGCGCGGGTGATGCAGTGTTTCCGAGGCAATAGCCTTCCCGACAGATTGTCTCATTTTACACTTCATGTGACCTCAGCGAGCCTCGCCGTGCCGCTCTGCTACAGCACCTTCTCCCTTAGGTCTGAGAAGGGGCATTTGTTTGAAACAGGAATTCTTTTTTTTTTCTTTTTTTAAAGAAAAAAAGGACATTGAAGAGACTAATGTTTCTTTGTTTGTGGAGTGATTAGGAATTGGTGCTCAGGAGTCCTGGCAGTGATCAGCAGGATGGACGCACGCAGGCGTGGGCTTGGAGAGAGCCCCCAGAAGTGCAATCCATCACGGTGACGTCCAACTCCCTCTTTCATCTTTTAGTCTGTCTGAAGTTCGTGTGCGGTTGTGTGGAGTAGCTGCATGTGTGTGTGCTTGTATAGCATAAACAGCTTGTTGCTGGGCTGTTTACAGGTGCATAATTATTCCTTAGAACTGATTGATAATGGGTGGAATGAGAAAACCTCACTGGCTTTTTTTTTCCTTCCCCCCCCCCCCCCATTGCACTGTATTCCCCACTGTATTCCCCAAGAGAATTTGTATTTCCCTCTGGATGCTGCCCTGAGAACAAACGCAGCTCATTCCAGTAGTGCCTTGTCTGGATGAACCCTCGGTCAGCACATCCATTTCTCCAGCGTCAAAAAGAGGTTTTTTTCACTGCGCTTCAAGCAGCTCTCTTGTGCTAGGAACTTCCCGTAGCGTCTCATCGGGATACTGCCTCTCTAAATCCTTTGAACTGTGATGCAAAATCAAGGCTCTAGTCCTATTAACCCCTTGTTCCTTCTCCCACTCCCTTTTTAACACTTTAAACTCATGAGTAACCCCCGCTCACAGTTTTAACTCATACTCCTGATAATCTTTAACGTGGCATTTAACACTGCAATGAATTTCCCAGTTATTAGGACACGGACAAGAGGTAGGACTTGAGGGATGAAATCACATGACAGGTAACGGGCACAGTGAACTTTAGATCTGCGAGATGTGTGCAATATTAGTTCATTCTGTAGCTGAATGTGAACGCTATTGATATTTAATATCTTACCAGGAGGGATGAGTATTTGAAGGACAAGCATTCATAATTTGCTTTGACATTTGACATGATCAAGCAAGTAAAGGAATAATATTCCGTTTCTCCATTGTCAAAAAGATAATGAGTTTCATAACTATTGGTGTTATGGGAAAAATACAGCCTATGTAGTGTAAAATGTGCCAGAGCTGCTACATACTCTTCTATAAATTGTGTATATCGTGTTCTTTTGATGGCCCTATTCAAACACAGCATGCCTATCCTTTTTAATTTTCTGGTTTGCTGTGCAAGTCTCTAGCGAAAGAGACTTTTTTTGAAATGAAAAAATGTTTTCTTCAAATTATTTATAGAAAGAGCAGTGCTGTCATCTAGTCTGTCTCATCATATCATTCTTGGGTATCAATTTCCAGGCTCAGATGACAAACCATAGCAGCTACTTTTCCAAATAGCAGCATCTGGCTTCCTGGCAAACTCAAAATGCAGTTATCTGGAAAGCTTCAGAGTTGCTTCTGAGCACTTTTTATTTATTAGAAAGCAGTTGTGTTGCTTTGCTTCCCATGACTAAGCCAAAAAATATTTAATATATTAAAAGGAATAACAGAATCGAGGCCAAGCTGTTGTCCCTCAAGTGGCAAAAGAACAACAATATTTTTCCTTTAAGAAGACCGCCTCTTCAGCTCTGAAGGACAATCTGAAACTATTCATGCTGACTTCAGATGATCTTTTATAGGACTAAAAAAGAAATTCAGCCTTATAACTCCTCAAACGACATTCAAGTTCACCTTTTTCTAGACGCAACTCTCTGAAATGTGATGGTGACTTCTCTGCCAGCCTTCCCTCGCTGGAGGAAGCAGACCCTCCACACAGAGGGGTCCTCAGAGGTGAAAGACCTATGTCCTTGCAATGTATGATGAATGATAATAGAAGGAATAGGGGGGTCGGTGGGTCAGGTACTGTACCAGCCCTCAGAAGAAGTGAATTCAGCCTTTGTTTTGCCACAGAATTTATGAGCTTGGCAAGTCATTTGGATCCAGCTCTGCAAAGGTCTCCTAATGTAGTTCAGTAGGTATCACGCTAACCTGCAAGATCTGATCCAAGGTATATGAAAATATAGTTCCATGAACAACTTTGATATTACTCCTTCTTAAGTATACCTGCGACATAACTGATACCTTCTGCCACATCCTCTATTCTTGCAAGGCTCTTCGCTYGGGCTGAAGGTCTTTGCGCTTGTGGAGCTCTGCTGCTAATCTGGTGAGTTGAATCGAATCCCACCACTGCCTTGTGTATAAAAGGAGATTATCTGACACTGTACAAAATGTATGAAACATTTCTCCAGTTCTTCATATGTACCATAATCTGAAGGAAATGATTAAGGATTTTTTTTCTCCTAATATCAGCATCGCATTGGCTAGGAAAGATATCAAGACCCATAGGAGATGGCAATAGTCCATTATAGAGATGTCCTTATAGCTTTAGGACATTCCTAGATGCTAAAATTCATTCTCACAAGCATAGAGCTAAAAGCTGAGAAAGGACAAGRGAGGGTGAAGTATCTGTTCCAGGCTTTGATGATGGTTAGACTGTATCTATATCAAAAGCTCTATTTAACTGAAGTGATTATTTTCATTCTGAGAAAGAACTCTCTTGAGTTTTTCTTGAGCAATTTCCAAAAGTTTCTTTTTAGTGAAATCCTAGTATTATTTTTCTAGATGACAGATTTAAAATAAAAAAAAAAAAAAAAAAAAAAAAAAAAAAAAGGGAAAAAAAAAAAAAGCCTAATCTATTAAAGTCAATGTGTTTGACACTTAGCAGCAGAAGCAGTAATGCTAAATGGTAACATCTTGCCGTTCTCTTCTGATACCAGTGGTGTCTCTGGGGCAGGATTTTATTAGTGACAGCTCTCACTGAATTCAGTTAAAGCCAAAGTTTCATCTCCAAAGTAACTGTTACTCAGTTCAGAAATAAAATGATCAGGCACAGGATTTCATTTAAAGCTTTGAACATGAACATCAAGGAATCAAAACACTTCTGTTTCAAGTTTCTGTTTCTCTATAAATATTTCTGGGTTTGGACACTTGCCCTTGCACAGTGTTGTTGGGGGGGAGCGGGRATAAATTCCAGGGAGAAGCTGTGGGGCTTTCTCTTCTCATTGTCATGAGCTTCTGTCTCTGGTCTGAGCTTAGAACAATTGGGTCCTAATTCTGATTGAGGACGGAGGATGCTACTGCAGCGCAAAACACCCTGCCCAGGCTGCTTCACTGCTACATTCAATGGCAGTATTATAAGGCGGTATTATAAGCAAAGTCTGCAAATCAAAGTTTACATGATGGGCAACCTTTCCTACATATAGTGGGTCAGATAGCTTTCGCATTTAAGAAAAGACTACACGCTTTTTTGCTATTGAGGAGCATAAGCACTTTTGCCTTCCTTCCGCCACAAATGGAGATTATTCAATGGTTGGATTTAATGAATTCAAAATCCTTAGAAAATCACTAGAGCCAGACATCAATGTAAAATACTCCACCAGCTTTCAGTAGTGGAATATAATATTAGCTCTCCCACAATCTACTTCATGCATTTCAAAAGAATAGAGAACATTTTTAAACTAAAGAAGATAGCTTGGGCAGAAAATGATTGTCTGCCTCGGATGCTTCTCTGTAACCCTTTAGGAGCCTGACTTATTTCTCACAGGGCAGTAGAAACAAAAAGAGATGTTTTCTTTGCAAAAATGCAGGGGGAGGAAGAGGAGCAAGAGATTTTATTCTGTTAACGTACTGTTACCTTGCACAATCAATAGGACTGCGCGGGAGGGTTGCCGCAGGGCTGTGGCTCCCAGCCCATGGAAAACCCTGCAGTTGTGTGTCCCCTTTCTGCTGGCGGAGGCTGCTGAGAACCCACCAGACCAACCACCATCCATCCCGTCTCTTGTTGCAYGTCTGGGCTGGGAGCACTTGAGGAGGACATTTCTGTGCTGAGTGGGAACCCTGCCCTGGTTACAGCCCACCCAGCCCTTCCCCTGCTCCTCGCTATGGAGAGCCAGCCATAAGCAGCTCTCTCAGGCAATACAGTAATACAAATAAATAATATTAATTAAGGCTTGATAGGTTTAAAAAGCTATGGAAATAGCTTCTCTCCTGCTGTTTCAGTATCTCATTTTCCCGCTCTGTCCAAACCCCCAAAGCCCAGAGGTACAAACATATATTTTAAATGAGAAGTTTGTTGAACCTCATTAAACTTAAATGCTCGATCCAGTTTTTCTGAACGAGGCTTCACTCTGCTTTTGAGCTTACCTGCCTTCATTCTTCCATCCCTAATGGAGACATTCATTTAGAAGGCGATTTTGCAAAGGCACTGATAGACCTACAAACTACAGCTGAAAAGAAAAGCATAATTTACATGCTTAAACCAAGCATCTAACTTTGGAGCTCTTCTATGTTTATAGACTTCAGTCTGAGCAATTTGCCGAGGTCTCTGTGAAATAAAGACCAGCTTTTAATTTGTATTTGCTTTTCGCTTTCCCAGTTTTTATGAAAAGGATGAGCAGCTGAAAAGCATGTCTGCGTTGGTATGCTGAGCAGTGGAGTCACACAAGCACCTGCAGCCATCCACGCACTGCTCGGGAAGAGAGCTGTATTTCTCGAGGTTTGTAGCTCTTGTCCTCCCACTCCCTAATTCATATACATAAAACTGGTGTGCTGCCACGTTCCCACCACACAAATGCATTAGCTGATCAGGAAGGCTTCCCATTCATCTGGCTTGTCACTCGGATGAGGTGGAGGCAGGACCGACTTGTCAACTCACAGTGATGGGAGTCAGGGGTGGAAGGCAGGATAACATGATAAAAAATGGTATAGATATTTCTCCCCTTGGTTTTCCAAAGGAAAATATTTTCAGGTGCTGGATTCTCTCCATCCCCTTCCAAACAGGAGAAAAGCAGCAACCCAAATACTTGCCTACAACCCCCTTGCGTAACTAATTGCAGAGGGAGGCTGCAGGAGGAAACCGTGGCTAAACCCCCACGTTCGCTCTGCTGTAGCAACCCAACAATGTGGGCACTCTCCTTGGGATTGCAACGCTTTTCCCCCCGCTGTAGCTGGCACCATTTCTAGGGTGATTTCCAGGGCAGCCTGTGCAGCAGAAGGAAGGTGTGCGTAACCCACCCGAGGGAGAGCAGTGAAGGTGCAGAGCTCTGCACCCGTCAGGTGGGCAACACCTTCCTGATCTCCGGACAAATTCTGGCCGGGCTCTGGCGTGTGCGGGGGTCGGGAGCCGGACTCGCACACGCTCACACCTTCATCCCCCGTGAAGTTGCCACTTCAGACGTGGCACCGCGCTCCTGTCGCCGGCAGAGCCCACCGAGAGCAAGCGAACAAAGCGATGCTCGAGCCCCGCCGGGGGCTGCGGGCCGGGGCTGCGGGCCGGGCTTTCCCCGGCCGGGCAGCAGCACGTCGGGGGTCGGGCGGGTCCGCCCCCCGCCGGGGGGGTCCGCGGCCGGGCGGCCCTTCCCTCCCTCCCGCGGCCGGGGCGGTGCGGCGGGGGCGCGGCCGGCGGCGGAGCCCGGCCCCGCGGCGGCGGCAGCGGCGGGCGGCTCCCCCCGCCCCCCGCCGCCGCGCCCCCGCCGCCGCCTCCGCCCCCCGCCCCGTGACTCGGCTGCCTCCCGCGGGCGGCGGCGGCGGCTGCCGGGCGCTGTCGTGCGGCCCCCCGCGCCCGTGCGGGGACTATGAAGCACCATGGTGTGGTGTGACCGTGGCGTCCAGATGCTGCTGACCACGGTGGGCGCCTTCGCCGCCTTCAGCCTCATGGCCATCGCCATCGGCACCGACTACTGGCTCTACTCCAGCGCCCACATCTGCAACGGCACCAACATCACGGCGGACGAGGCGCAGGGGCCGCCGCGGCGGGCGCGGGGCGATCTCACGCACTCGGGGCTCTGGAGGATCTGCTGCCTCGAAGGTACCGGGGGGCCGCGCCGGGGCGGGGGGAAGCAACTTCCCGGGGGGACCGGCTGCGCGCCTGGAGCCGCCGGGCTGAGCCCAGCCGCAGCCGGAGCCGGAGCCGGAGCCGGAGCCGKAGCCGGAGCCGCGCCGCTGCCTCGGACACGGCCGAGGAGGAGGATGGCGTTACCGTGGCAACCGGCATCTCCGAGATTGCCATGGGAACCGGGCGGCGGGATGCGGAGCTCTGCCCGGGGGAGCTCTGCCCAGGGGTGCGACCTCGCTCCGCGGCCACCCCCGGGGTTGAGGGACCCCGGGGCTTCAGGGCTTTCCGGGGCTCCTGGTGGGTTCGGGGCATTTTGGGGCGCATTTGAGTCCTCCAGCCTTGGGGGCTGGGGACCCCCCGGGGCTTTGGCCTCAGGAGCTTTGGGGCTCAGCCGCAGCTCTCAGGCAGGACAGCAGAAACCCAAGTTCCTCCCCGTCTACCCTCAGACAGAGACACCGGGAACCTGGTTGAAGCTGTTGTTGCTACTGTTCAAGTGCTTCAGCGTGGACTCGGGGTTACTTAATACAGCCCAAGGGTCAGGCTGAATAATATTAACAAATAAAAAGATACGTGTTTTAGTGGCTGGGATGGGTAGCAGGACACCCTGTTCCCCGCAGAGGCCAGACATGTGGCTCCCTTTCTGAAAATGGAGTTGTAGAGAAGGCGCGGCGGGTAACTACCGGGACAAAGAAACACATGGGTGTTTAGAGGATTTGGCATAGCAGATCGGAAAGCCTAGATGGGAAACAACATCTGTCAGCCAAGTGCGCGGAGCTCTGACCGTGGGAAATCAGCACATCCCCAGGAAAGGGACCCACGCAGATGCTGGCAGCGGGGGCCGGGGCCACGGTGGCTCTGAACCCCCTCACCCGCTGGGTCCATTCCGACCGTGCGGACAGCTGACAGAGCCTCAGTGAAGCTGGATAAAAGGGAGAGCGTAGAGGAAAGCTATTGACTTTTGCTGAGCTGCTTTGTGGCTCGTGGGGGTGGGGGTACGCTGGAGTCTGTCTTCCCACAGTAATGCACTTGGCATATCGGCTTCGGTGCACCTAATTCCATCAGCACAACTTAGCACACATGAACTTTACAAACCTGGTTTCCTGGTTTATTCTAACTGAATGGACAGCTCAGCCCAGGTGAGCTGAGCCTAGTTCAGAGTCTAGCAGCTGTATTCGCAGGGTTTTTTCCTCCCCAGAAAAGGCTGTGGCATGGTAGAAGCACCTCATCCTCCTGTCTGTTGTCATCTTCTCCTTTTGCTAACAATTCAAGGCTACAGTGTAACATCATTTTTCTCTTGAAATACCAGATTTGCTACCTAGTAATAGTATAGACACATAGAATAGCTGTAGGACAAGAAAATATTTTTAGACAATAAAGAGAGAAAGAATTACTGAAATGTGAAGGTTTACGGGTAATAATAATGCTTGGCTTTATAACTCCTAAAGGAAATCTAACTCTCGGTATGRGCTTTTATGACACCTGGGAAATGAGGGCTTGCGTCTGAGAGCTCCRGAGTTTGCCTGAGAGATGCTGAGCACCCTCCACTTGAACCGAATCTTGTGATCTTCGCTGAGCCTTTTCTAGTGTCTTCAGTCTCCGTTTTCCATGGAAAATAAGTTTGTTTGCATCTTGTGGGAGTTGCTGAGCATGCTCTGCTAGACTGGGCCTGTCATCTCCGGGAGAAATCCCTGAGTTTCCCAAAGTCAGGATTTCTGCATGGTCTTCCAGGAATCTCATTCACAGAAATGAATTGCAGCTTTGACTGAAACTGGTGGRATTTTTCCCTTGATTTAAACTGGCCTTAAGTAAGAACTTTGTTAAAAAAAAAAAGAAGTCAGTGAAGTCATGAGAACTGGGCAGTGCCCAGTAATGCTGGCCGATCTCCGGCCTCATGGCATCGCTGGGGCAGCGCCTGTGCCTTCCTGAGCACGTTTTATTTGCAAGGGTATTTGCTGAAAAATTGCACCCGGCAGTTGCGTGCAAGTGAACCTTGAATCCTCATCAATTCAGGGGACAAAAAAGCATTTCATGTGACCCATCTGTCCAACGGCAATTGAGCTTTTTTGCTCAAAATTCAAATGCTCATAATCAAATTACAAAGTTACAAAATTTAAAGTTGTCAAATATGTGCTAAGAATGGACAATTTGAGAAAACTGTCATCTGTTCACAGATACGAGGAACAGAGACTACATTCTCTCCTACATTTTCAGTATGTTCTCTCTTTGTAAGATAAAATCTATAGATACATTAAGTTATTCATGTTTTAAACCATATCATGGGACTTTGATTTCAACGTGGAAAGGTTCCTTTGTTTCACAAAATAATAAAACCATTTCTAGAAGCTGATTTAAAACAACACCCCCTTGATTGTTTCAGAGCATCACTCATTCAGAGTGGATGGGTCTTTTAGTAAAATCAACGTAATAGTTGCAACTCTGAGGAGATACAGAGCAAGAAAATAATTTCAATTATAGATTTTTATATGTGATTAAATGGTCTGGCTTCAAACRTATTTTTAGAACTCTTTTTGTGCTTTGGAGTAATAATTATAAAAACCTACTTAATTTATTTTAATGGTCTTAAGCACCATTTCACTCTTACCTCAAAAAGACAAATCTAAGACGCAAACGTGCAAAAGCTGAAAATACCTTGAACAGCCTCTCAAGTTGCTTTTGACATGAATAAAACATTTTGCAAAGTAAATTTCAGGTCAACTGAAATTTTCCATTAAAATGTTTCTCAACTATATCCATAAAACAACTTGTATGCTGGATTTTGAGCAGTCATCGCTTTAGTATCCCAAATTCCAAGATTTCAAACAACATTGCTGAAACAGAATGGAAAAGAATAACCTTCTAACCGAATTATTARGTGTTCCTCAATGTTTTCCTGTTTTTCTTCTCTGGGACAACATTTTACAACAAATTAACATCGTAATGATAACTGGAGTGATACAGTTTAGGGATCCAGCATATTGTCTTTGTTTGGAGCTGCAGTTGGGGATGAAATCATGTTTCAGTACTAGTAGTTGATACTACTATGGAGCTTAGTCACTCAAGAAGTAGCGTTAATGATACATCAGTCAAACTCTCACCTGTATAATCCCAATTTTGTTCTTTTAGCGTGTTTGTCAAAGGTGGAGGTAGGAGGCTCATTGAGTGGATTTTAAACAATAGCAGTATTTCTGCATGGATTTTTAAAACTTCTATCCAAGGTGATTGCCTTAGGTAGGAAACTGTTTAAAATAATTCTTGGTAYGAATGTGCGTATAGCAGAAGTGGATGCTCTTCGACGGAGCCTCTGCAGCGAAATGGCCCAGGGCCTCCCTTGGCAAAGCTGGTTTTTGGTTTTCCAGGGTCACAGCATCTACAATAACTGCAGTTTTGACAGCTCAAGTTAAACTATCACCGGAGGAAGAAGTTTCTGATGAAGCCCCATGCAGCCATCCTGGCCACACCTGAAATCTCCACCCCAACCCACAAACTAATAATAAGAGCAAATCAGCCCCATTTCAAGGGACTGCTGTTATGTCCTGTGTCCATGCTCGAGCTACAGTAGTTGTCACAAGCTGTGGGTCCCTGTCAAGATGGTGAAGACCAGAGTCTTGCAAACACAGCAAATGCTGTGTCTTATGAATAATCCTGTCGTGGTCAAGCTAATCTGAGAAAGAGAGATTAAACCACCATAATTTTCCAGCAGCCCCTATTCCTATGGTAAACGTGCAGCACAACTATGTAAGCCTTGCACAGTCTTAGTCACAAGGAGGATCTGCTATTAAAATATTTGCCTAGAAGGAAAAAAAAAAGATTTTAAAAACACCACTTTGTCCACCGAAACTGCTTATCTTGGTGAACAATCGTGCTGAAGTTAATAGGATGGCTCACAATAGAGAGCTCTACAGGCCCTGTGACATCACGATATGAAATCAAGTAATGTACTTGTAATTTAAATTTATTCAAAGAGTATTTTATTAAACACTTYGGCATATGAATGTCTTTGAACCCATTGTGTCTACTGCTTTCAGTATTCCCTGYTTGCCATTTACTTTTCAAGTGGTGCAGTTCATTATTTAATTCACGTGGAACCACGTGTCCTTCCTGACTGGGTGGCTGGAACATTTATAATTGGGAGGAAGGATCGAGTAAATCATTTATGACTTGAAAACTTGCACAAATGCACATTTGCACAATTATTTGCAAGTCTTCCGGCTTGGATGAATGCGCACAAACATGGGAACTACAGCATGCGCATGCGCTGCTTCCATGGATACTCTTGAAAACAAAATAAAAATGCTTATACAAATGTTTGAGGCAAGCAAATAAAGGAAGGCTGCCATCCATCAATACTGCAAATTCATGGCTCATCCAAAAAGAATGAATATTCTTTAGTATTCTCAAAGCAACGCTATGAAAACCTAGCACCACCACTATTTGTAATAAACTCAATACAATGCAGACTTTATATTCAAATGCTATTGCCAAAGTTTTATTTGTCAGAGAGCAAATGTTACATCACTTTAATATCAGACGTGGCCTGCCTTGGAGGTTATATCCTCAGGCACGTTAAGAGGTGGTTGGTCTTCGCAGTTTTGAGAGGCATGTGAGCCTGCCTATATTCATACTATGAAAGAAGGTAGCTGCAGATGGAGAATACACGAACGGGTGTCTCTGCTATGAAAAACTCACTCTGTGTATGCTATTTCTTGGACAATATATATGTATTTTGTACATGCATTATAGGTCCTGAAGAGTGAACTTTCATCCACGAATCCGTCAAAACAAATGTAAACACGTTAGAGAAGGACTTCTCTGAGATTCAGCCCATGTTTTCATTCTTTCTTTCCATACATCCTGCTCATACCATCTCCGTTTCCTTGGTAAAACACGTGCTGTTGAGAAAGTGCCTGTGCTGCACTCATTTTTAAAAGCGATTCTCAGAGCTCCAACATCATCTTTGCAACAGTGTTTGAAGCAGTGCAGTTTTGTCAGCAATTGATGGAGTGATTTTTGACAGCCTTTTTAGGTTAATTTTTTCAAGAGCATTCCATTTGCTAGAGAAAGTTTCTGAATTTGGAGCAATCTTTAGGGATGCAGAGTTCAATCTCTTCAAAATATTGTCCATAATATAACATATTTTAAAATACCGAGAAATTTTGTGCTGGAGGAACTGTCAGCAGAAGATGGGTTAAGGCATTATCTATTCTCTTCTCAAATAAAAAAAAGCACGGATCTCCTAAATACACCTCTTTGAACATTTGTAACAGAGGTTCTCAAATGACCATATTGATGTAACAAAACATCCATTCTTCCTGAGACGCTCTATGAAACAGGGATCTGAAGCTAATTGACTGAATATATGTTGCTTTAATGAATTAATTTGCTTTCTTGACCTCGATCTACTATATAGCCAGTAGGGAGCTATCAGGCTACACGAGGGTTTTGGTTTTTTCTCCATGGCTCTCAGCGTGTCAGATATCCCAATGCAGAACTTAGAACCCAAAGACTTTCTGTGCATTAGAGATACTCCCTGAAGGCTGTAAACCAATGAAAGCACATTTGTAATCCAGCTGTAAAGCTTCTTCATCTGTACCAGATGTAATGTGGATAATATTAATCTTACCTAGGCTTCAGAAATGTTATATGAAAAGGGTCAAGGATGCATTGGGTTATACAAATAGGAAACCTGTGGCTGTGTTGTGCTATAGTTACTTTTTTGTTCTGTATATAATTGTACTGCATATTGTAGGTGGTTGACAGATGGCATTTGTGGTAGTATCTGTCAGAGCCATAGTAAGTCATTTTGGGGTTCTCGGGGACCTTTGCAATGTAATCTTTGGGCTTCTTCCAGCTGCCATTACCTTTAGCTGACCCTCTGCCATGGGCTTTTATTACTGTTTTTAGATACTGGCAGGAGCTCATAGCCGTTGCACCTCGTCAGGGCTTGCCCTGCCTTCTGGCAGCTCTACTAACCCTCGCCAGTGTAAACTGGTAAAACAGGCAAATATGACAATGTATGTTTTTGTTCCTGTAAAATTTCAACGCAGTAATTATTGCTCCGGTGGATCCTGTCCCATTCGCTGGGTCACTCTGCGTTACTTCTGCCCAGATCGTGCTGGTCAACCTGTAGTTTTGGTCAGTGTCTTGCCAGGTGCAAAACACATGAACCTCCTTAAAAAGCTGGGGGAGAAGGCGTGTATATCTGATATCTCTGTTCCATAGCCTTGTGTATCTTTACAGAAACAGAGAAGAAGAGAAAAAAATATTAGGAGAAGCAGCTAGTGCTTTCATCTCATTTTTAATTCTTTTGAGGCAGTAGGAGTACTTAGGTACCGAGTGTAATCTGAAGTCTGTTATTAATACCTCTCAGCAGCCAGATATTTAGTTGATGTCTGTGTGGTTTGCGTGTCAAAGAGCTGAGCAGTAATTTCTGCATCTCCAAACTGGAAATGGAGAGGGAGGAGGAGGATAGGTTTGTCGGTCTGGGCTTCGCTAGGTTTCCTGCCTGGTTTGGGGCCAGTTACTTTATCTTTCTGCCCCTGACTAGGCGGGATAACTGTGCTTCCTTCCCACCCACTTTCCTCTCGTACTAATAATAAAAGGGAAAAGAAGATGTGGAGAAACTGGGACACGGCGACAGGGTTGCCCAGCTCAGAGAAGATGTATGAACACGACTTTAACTGGGTTTGAAGCATTTTGCATGCAACTTATGTTTTATACGTACAATATTTTGTGTTTAAGCATGTCTTCCTTGAGGGACAGGATTAAGTCTGATTCTCCACCTACATAAATTTAAACTGCTTTCTAGGAAGGCGGTGGAATTATGCCAATATGAAGCCAATATAAGAGAAGGGATCGTAGATCTGTCCCTTCAGTTGGACCTTTTCCTGCTGGTCCCTCTTTTCTGAGCCAAGACTCATCTCAGGAAATAAATCATACTATCAAACTGAAAAACTGGTCTTGCTTCCAAACATTACTTTGTGCTTATCTTCATTTCAGATTTCTGTTTACTGGTATTTATTATGTCGCAGACTTATGGTTCAGCATCCAAATTCTTACCAACAGATGGCAAGGCAGGATGCACAGGCGTAGTAAAATAAACAGGATAAATGCACAACTGCCCGTATGTCTGAGAGGCTGATACGCATTTATGACTTCAGAACAAAAGGATGTTCTCAGTAGACAGCTCCAATGCTGTGCAGGGCCTCTCGCTATTTTCTGCCTTGCCCTAAAGTCTCTCACTTCTTCAGCATATTTTGATCGGTTAAATTACAATATATTTTGTCCTCTCTCTTCTATTCCCAGATAGTTGTTTCCTTCAGTTATCTGTCTCCACTCCCAAAGTACATCGGTTCATTTTACCTTCAAAATTTGAGAGTGGAAGGTGGCTCTTTCCTGGGATTCGGCTCATATTTTTTCTTTCAGAGTCATTGCTTTGGCTATTTTGAGGGGCACACAGAGGTGCTGGGGACCACAGCAACATTTGAGACAATGACTTTCTCTATATTGGGATTTATTATCATATTAATGATATGTGGCCTCTCTAATCTCTCAAAATAGCAAGCCCCAGGGCAAGCTGCCTGCAGGATGGATGGCCCAGCCTAGACAGACTTTAGCTAGATTTCCCTTCAAATCTGGGGGCATTTTTGCCAGTTGTTGCATGCTGTGGGTCAAATGCAGTGAAAACATTGAAACAGCTCTTGGCTGTTTAGCCTGGCAGATAGTCCAGCTCCTCTTTCTCCTCTTTCTTGTGGCATCCTGTCATCTGAACATCTTTGTTCTCATTCTCTTTTTGCCTCTCGTTGCTGAAACGTTGTAACTTTCCTTCTGCTAAAAAGGTACCTTCTAAATTAGCGTTTCAATGATGGTGCAAGAGTTTTTCTTTAGAAAACTGGTAGATACTGCCCCAGGTAGAAATTCAGGATTTTCAATTTCTCTTCTTAACTCTTGAGCATCCCTGTGCCCTCCTGCCAAGGAAAAATGTATAATCTTGTCAAAAGGTATGAGGCTTGGGTTTTCTTTTCTCTACCTGTTTTACTTTGTTTCCCATGTGTTTATCCAGGCTCCTGCTTACTTTACAAATAGCACTGTAAGTTCTTCTTCAATAGAATTGAGTCATTTTTTTGTCAAATGTTATATGTGAAGGAATGCTAGATTATAAACATGCGGTCATGATATGGAGAGATGGATGAAGGGAGAGTGCGTTATGGAATTACAGTATTTCCTGTGCAGATTGCCAGACCCTGATACGAATTAACCTCTTTTATTGTTCTTTTTCAAGCATTCCGCCTTTTAATTGCTGTTTTGGAATTGTGCCACTTAGTTATGCCCTTTGAATGCTTCTCACTTAGCCAGTGCCGTTAGCTTGATAATGCCAAATATTTCAAAGATGTTCAGAAGCGACAAGCATCCCCTTGTTCAAGTGGGAGAGGTACCCAGTTCAGTGAGGAATTACCACCCTCGTTTAGCTGCCAGGGTTTTTTTCAGATTTAGTTAATAGCCATTTTTAAGTCACTGCCAATCCTCTACTGGAGGTTTCAGATCAGTTTTCTCCTATTTATACATTTTAAATACTGCAGTTTTGTGTAGAATATGGATGACTGAATATTTTCTCCTGTCCAAATATATAGCACTCAATAATGTTAGATTGTTATTGTGTCTTACTTGCATCCCAGAGGCATAGTTTATCTATTGTTGCTGCTAGGCATCAAAAAGGAACCATGACATGTCGCAATTATGACTTGAAATAGGATCTTGCCAGAGGTACATTGCCTAAATATTATCAAATCTAAAATACAACTTATTGCATATACCTGTCTCAGAGCTGTGCATACCTATCTCATGGCTCACTGAATATCAGTGATGGCTATTAGCAAGACACTGGATAATTTTGTTGTAAGAATTTCCATGCTGTTGGTTTTTTTTCTTTAAAGCTCAGCCCCCAGCGTTCAGCTGCCTGCAAGAGAATGAAATAGCAAACTCTTAACGCTGGAAGACCTTGTGACTATTTAGACTGAGTTTTCAAAGGTAGCAAGATGTGAAAGTTAGTAATATTCCTTTGTATATGACTCAYTAATAGCAATAGTGGGCTTTAATCATCTTAGTCCAGTGGATCTTCTAGACTCAGGTAAACCATAGCAATGCTCCTTTACATACTGCATACATTTTAATGCAAAATTGGCTAGAGTTGGTTTCTTTGTGTGTTGGTTTGTTTTTAGCAAACTGATGAAACAGCAAGTTGCATTATGTCGCATCACGTTTTCATCCACATGGATCATGAACAGGGTCAAAGCCCTCAGATTCACTGAACAGAGCTGTTACTTGAGCCAGTGGAGTAAATAGCCCAAAATAGATTGTTATTCTCCAGATACGCCTCTGCCGATGGTGGGTAGGTTATTTGTTGGCAATTGTGAACTGCCAAAGCTTCAGGAACTTGGTTTCCAGCGCAGGTTGCAGAGGGAGAGCCCCAGACTCTTCATCTATTTCCTCCCAAATTTACCGTCCCCTGGTCCCACCCTGCCACCTGACCTACGCCCGGCTGACAGCGGTTTATTCTGTACAATTAGAGCTCGGCAACGTTATTAACAATTCCAATTGGRTTTTATTAGGGGAACTGTTGGAAAACATCAGTATCAAGCAGAGCTATCCTAGACATGATAAAATATCAATTAATAAATCAGGGAGCTAAGTAACAGTTTGGAAATGGCTTCTTAAAACTAGAATTTCTGACCCTAACCAGTTGGGTGCTTATCCTCATCCTCCTGCCAGCAGGCAGCAGCGCATTAGTTATTTGCCATTTCAGCGATTTTGGGTTCAGCAGCGTCCTCTTTGCGGACAGACCAACATCTTCCAGACGGACCGGTAGGACGCAGACAGCCCCGATCCAAAAGCCCCTCTACATTTATGCATGTGCTGAACCCAAGCCAATAAACCTGGCAAGAGGCTGAGTTTCTTGGCTCAGGCTTCGTGCTGCTTGGAACTGCCCCCCCTGCGTTTGGATCAGAGCTGGTCCACGTCCCCCAGCTCTGCCCGCTGCGAAAACACATTTTTGTCTGTCGACAAAAGATCCTCCTCCGAGATGATGAGTAATCTTTTCAAAGAGTGTGGCTTATGAACTCTAACCATATTTCCAGTAAAGGTTTATGTCTTTGAAGCTTACGTTGCATTGGGACTCAACAGGATTTTGGTTTTTTAAGTTACTTAGGGGTTTCCAAAAATATTTATCCAAGACTACACCRCTATCTGCTAATCATGAGATTAAACATCCCGTGATTCTCCTCAGCAGACTGAAGGTTTGCTTCAGAGGTTGGTAAGCRTTTCTCCTTTGCTCTGCACATTTTGCTGTACTCTCGTCCTTGCCTTTAGCGCTGGCAAATGCAGACGGTTTTGGAGATGCTTTGGGATTCTTAAAGATACAAGACCTGAAATAAAGCAGGTAGTATTTAGGAATGATGCTAGGGCTGTATTCACAGTATCACTTCTAATTATAGCCATTCGAGCAATTCATTTGCAATGTCCCACTACGGTAGTGTTTATTAAAATAGAATCCTCTTTATAGTTTGATAGCAGATTAAGAGGGGAAAAAAATAGCTATCCCATTCCATCCGATGTCTTTGAAAGAGGTTTACCCTCATAACTTGCTTTCTAGGGATATTCCCCTTGTTTTCACTTGTAATCCTGGTCTGATTTTTAATGACTGACTTTGTGTCTCTTGGTAGCCAATTCCCAGTCACCTTTTCCTCATTTTATTTTAATTTCTGTATATAAATGGCAGCGTTCTAGCTGGAGACAGTCTTTGGACACAGCAGCAAAACCCCATGGAGAAGGAAAAACAGGCCAGAAATTTTCCACCTGAATTCTAAGTCTTACCCAGGGCTTCGGCCGCGCAAAGAGCCAACGCGCTCGACTTTGCAGGACCGGCGGAGCACTCAGACGCAGAAGCTGGATGAAGGGCAAGTGGTTCAGGATCAGGGCCAGACCTGGGCAGCCAGGACCTCGCCGTCGGCATCTTCATGCGACAGCGCTGAATGCAGCTACTCCCACAGGTTATCCCCTTTTTCTGGCATGCCTGCTCTGCCCCGGGAGGGCTGAGCAAGTGGCTGCAGCTGGCCAGAATATGGGTACGCAGTTCCTAACGCTGATTTTATAGCATTAATGTGCACCTGTTTTGGTGGCCAACTGGCACTGTGTTCAGCCTAAAATGTGTGTGTAAGCCCTGTATTAAAAGAGGCATAAGAATTAGCGTGTATCAAACATGTCATTAGACACGTGCCTGGTAGACATAATGTAGGATAATGAATATGATCACAAGAATAAATTAATAACTGAAAATATTTTTTATACGTATGCACTCTTAAAACAGGATAAGAACTAAGTGACACTTGTGTCACCAGTTTATAATTAAAATGCAGTGCTTGAATGAAAATGTAAGCTTCAATTAGCCAGCACGACCCTGCTTCCGGCTTTACTTCCCACTGAAAAGCAACGATAACAAGCTCACATTTATTATCAGAGTTTTTCCTGGAGCTGTGCACTGAAACATGCTCACATCTGAGCCCTTTCACTGAAGACATTTTTTCGCTTCAGCAGTTTGGCATGCCATACAAAGGCTCTCTGATTTTTAGTGATGTTCACCTCCTCTTACATAAAAATGTTTTCTGTGCATATTATTTGGTTTTAGTTAAAGTCCAGGTGCACGGGTTACTGAAGAACCAAAAGGATGGCTCATCACATAGCACAATGGGTAATTATTGCTGAGCTGCGCTGTATTGCACAGACAAATCCTTTATTGGAGCTCAGCATTGTAGCTGTGTGAGAGAGAAAATACCTACGATCTAGCCCAAAGTCCTACAAGGGTAAGAATAGATCCTCTGGTGTCTGCTTTGCCTATTTAACTTTTAACTATCATCTCAAGGGATAGAGCTTCACAATTTTGTTTAGAGATACTATTTTGCATTTTAATTTCACCGGTGGGAAGTCAATACATATATAAATTATGTTCCCGTTTTCATCCTAAGAGTCTTTCTAGTTAGGCTTTTTGTAAAATGGTTAAATAATTCTCTGGGTTTGGCCCCCATTTAAGCCAAGATTTATCTTGATTTATGCACAATTCAGACAAAGTTCAGTCCTGCATAGCCTGAGAATTGAGCTTCTGATTTCTGCAAGACAAGGCAGGGTCCTTGGCTAGACAGCTGAGCTGCCTGTGTAGGCAGAAAGAAAACCCAGGTGCCTTGAAAGAGCAATTCTGGAAATGTGCATGCTGGGTGGGGACCTGCCTATGTCAACTTGCAGGAAGGTTAATGCTGTGCAACATCTTGGCTCCTGCCCATCTATGCAATTTGGGTACCTGGCTCAGCGCTCCGTGCGAGGGGCAATGCCATCCAGATCCAGATCCTTGAGGTGCCTTTTGAGAGCTGCTGACAGCAATGGTGCCTTCCCAGACACTAATCCTGCCAATGCCAAAAAAATAGGAACCTTTTAGTCTAGGACTTATTCGGCCTGAAGGTGTCTTTCATGTCTTGAGGACATGAAGTAGGTGCTCAGCTGGGCATTTTTGCGCCCTTCAAATTGGTCCATGTGCAGACAACGCTACAGGAATCAGAGTCCAAAATAAGGTGGCTAGGGAATGCCCTTCTCAACCAGTGCTTAGGACAGCTGGTGAAAGGGCTACAAACCCTAACCAGCCCCAAAATGTCAACGTAGAGCAGCTGAGCCTCAGAAAGAATACTTAAGGAATACGTCCTCTCCGACGGAGATGGGACCAAATGTCCACATGGGTATCTTTTGCAATGCCGCTTCCAATATTTTAAGCAATTTCTGCGGGCAGAATTCTTGTAATGTAGGAGTGGATGTCAAGCCAGGATATCTCAAGTCAGAATAGATATGTGCTCTTAGCTTTGGGTCAGGCAGTGATGTGTGGTGTGGTTAGAGCCCGCAGGGACTCTTCAAGTTGTAAAAACTACAAACCTTCTGGTTTTTCACTGGTGCTAGTCACATGGGACAGTGACCTCTCCAGAAAGCCTTTCCAACAGCAGCAGCAATCTCTCTCAATAGCGTTTAATAACTACCCATGGAGAAAATTACACTCTATTTAAAAGGCCAGAAAAATCATCTTCAGTTTAACTCTGCTGACTTTGGTAGAATTACACCAGAAATGAGTTTTGTCTGATATCCTTTCCCATACTAATGTTCAGTAGCTGGGCTGAAAAAGCCTTTCGAAGGCAGATTAAACAAGTCCAAATGGTGAAATATTCTTTTAATTTTCCTTCGCACACGTTATTTTAGGTGTAGCTTGGAATGCTGCCCTTACGAGAGGCATSCCTTTAAATATTTATACAGCATCAATATGTAGCCACCTTCATACGTTTTTAATGATATGTTCCTTTCTAAATTAACCATTAGGTAACCCTGTTCTATAGCATTCCATGTTTTGCACTGCCTTTACGTTACCCTTGGATTTTTATTTATTTATTTTGCTGTGGAACAATGAAGATGTCAAGGCAAGGCCCAGGGGCACCGTGGAAATCGAATTCTTGGAGCACCACYGCTGTTGCCATGGTGGACACGCACTCAATAGCACACTGTGCTTCTCGGCAAGCCAAGGGGATTAAAACCCCGGCTCCGCTGCTGGGCCATGTCAGTTCACTGCTGTTACAATGGCAGCTCTTCCYTTCCGTAATTGTAGTTCCCAGTATCAGGGGGAAAAAAATATTGAAGCACATAGAGAATGGTTCTCTTCCCTGAGAACCACAGTTGTGTCTGGCAGGTTTCTGGATTTTCCAGAGGCTTTTTACTTCCGTCTTCTCATTTTGTGTTAGTTTTGACTAGATGATAGAAGGAAGAAATTTTTTACGCTGAGGGTGGTGAAACACTGGCAGAGGTTGCCCAGAGAGGTGGGAGATGCCCCATCCCTGGAAACATTCAAGGTCAGGTTGGACGGGGCTCTGAGCAACCTGATCTAGTTGGAGATGTCCCGGCCCATGGCAGGGGGGTTGGACTAGATGACCTTTAAAGGTCCCTTCCAACCCAAACTATTCTATGATTCTATGATTCTAAGATGCTACGGTACGCCGAGGTGAATAGGACAAAGCCCAACACTGTCAATTGAGTCAAAAAGATCTTCACTATTTCCTCAGCTCTGATTTCAGGCTGAAAACCCACAGATGAGTAAAAGTGTTGCACAAGCCATGGGTTTTTATAAAGGTGGGATTTTTGAGTCTGGTTTAATTACACCACATTATCATAGCAAAATGATTTCTGCAGAAGCTGCTCGTGGCTTGTTTCCACCCTGGTTTCCCTCTCTCCTAAGAGGACCAGAGGAGATGGCAGCATCCAGAGATCATGGCTGCATAACCAAAAACTTAGCAAAGCCTCAGCAGATTGACAGAGGGCACATGCGTCGCAGGTTTGGTAGGGAGATTATTCCCCTGCCAAAAAAAAAGAGACATCAGAGCTTGTTCTAAGCCCTGTTATACTGAAAGCAAGAGCAAAATATTCCTGCACGCTGCTTTGTAAAGACAAGTTGCACCCTTTAGAGCTGAAATCCAACCTCTCCTTCTCTTGCCTGCTAAAGGGGCCTTATCCTGTACTTGTTTTGTAAGAGCTTCAGTTAAGTCAGTAAAGATTTTGTCTGAGGATAATGGGCTCAATGAAATACTGAAATGCAATTTCCCTGAGTTGCAGTGTATTGAAGAAAGAGATTGAGTCACAAGCAATCCTCTTCCAGCGATGGAGCTCGGTTCCTGCTGTACGCAATGCTGAATCAGTCCGAGTAAGGATGTCACCGTCCCTTATGCTGGCAGATAAGATACTTCATAAAAAGCTCAGGCGTATTTTCATATCTTCCCTCCTGTGAACCAAATCTGGTATCATTTGGCTCCAGCAATGACTTGGTTTGCTGGGTTTTTAAATGGACTGGTAAAGGGACATTGTTTGCTCCAAACAAAAGCCGTCTGGGCTTCGCATTCCCGACATGTGTTTCAGTAAAAGAAGCCAGGCAGCAGCTGAAACACAATGAACTGCTCTCTTCCACCGAGGGAAAGGAAAGGTATGGCCAAGCTTAAATTGTGCCATTATTTGAGGCTCTTCTTTGAGTTGCAGAGGCAATTTTTTTCTCAGTGTTTGCCGCAAATATGTTTAAATTCGCTCTGTTTTGGAGGCAAGTAGTCAATGCATCTGAAGTGCATACTTGACATATGTTTCTTTTCACATGCTGTTCTCCATTCGTTTCATGTAGCAGATGCTCTGTTTACCGCTTTAAATGTATTCTTATTTACTAGAAATTATTTTAGAAAATAGCTGTTTGGAACTAAACATTTCCAGCCCTTCTTCTGGGTGCTGGGAGCTCCTTTTTGCAGCTGTCCTGTGTGGCTGTGCAGATGTTGACAGGTTAATTTGCATTTGAAGAGCTGGATGCAGTGAGCTAAGCAAGGGGTTTTCTTCCCTGCCTCTGAAGGCAGTCACTTAAACGCTCCTTGCCAAATTTAGCCCTGATGCTACTCTTCTTAATTAACTAGAGCGACATCCAAGCTGAGTTTGGCCCGTTGTTAGCTGCCCATTTATTCCAGGGTAGAATTAAGCCCCCTGACCATGTAAAAGAAAGGATCTTATTCTGAAAATTGATTGTACAACAGTGAGATGCAAGGACAGTCCTAATTCACAGCAAGGTGGTCTGTACAAGCTGGTTTATCTGATTTCCGCTATATTGTCCCATTGCCAGAAACTGCAGGTCTAAACCTTCCAGCTGAGGTCTCTGGTTTACCTGGCTGCTGCATCCTACTGGAGTCAGAAATGTTTTAGTAAAAAGGAAATCATGCTATCAAGAAAAAAAGTGCAGCTTGCCCTGCTTCGTCCCCCTTCCTGGAGAGTACTCTTTATTTTGTTGTTGTGTGGGGGTTTTTTTCCCCTTAAAATAAGATTGCATAAAGACTTTCAGCACGAAGACCCAAATTTAGACTTCAGTCCCTCCCATCGATAAAGAAAAAGGCAGAAGTCTTGATCCACAGCTATGCTGTCAGCCTCTAGAAACTCTTGCTCCAGGTCTTTCATGTACGTGACCCATCCACATTGACTCAAAGCGTGATTTAGCAGAGACCAAAAACTTTCATGCCGTAGCAGGGAGAAAAGTTAACATTCAAAGAGCTGTAGCCCTGTCACGATCAAGGCCCGTACACTTTGCTTCCTCTTAATTTTCTTTTCTTTCCTTTAGATGTTACAAAACTGTCAAGGAAAGCTACATCCAGCAGGTATTAGAGCACTGAACTGAACCTGCAGAAACTTGGGAAGGCGTAATTAAGGTTGTCTTTTTTTTTTTACCTTCATTTTACTGTGCTTCTATGCTTCCCTGCCATGTCCCTGCCGTGATCAGCTGTGGGCAGATGCTGGTCTCACTTCTCCCCCATAATCTGGATTTCAGCAATTTTCCAGTTTCCTCGTGCTGGTCTAACACAAGTTACAGCCGCAGCTGAGTTTGCTGCGCATCCCCCTGGTCAAGGCTGCCATGGGGACGAAGTTACCCGTCTGAACTTCGGCAGTTTTGATGTCTACATGTAGGCGTTATAATGAACACTAATAACACGTTGGACTCAGTCTGTGTTTTGGAGCATTCATGGCAAAATTCTTCCTAGTCACAGTCACGTACAAACTAATTCATCACCCCGACTGTGCATGGCTGCGGTATGAGAGACCGCCAGCACAGTGTGCTTTCTTAAAAGAAAAGCGTTTCCTCCAGTCGATCATTTGCATCACGCATGAAGCTTTTCTTGTAGATATCTTTTTTTTTTTTCTAGGTAAGAACTTAAGGGGAGGGGATAGGAATGGAGAATGTTGCTGTTAGACAGGCATGATTCAGGTACCCATGGCGACATGAGATCACTCTGCATTGTCACCAACACAACAAGATTACCTTATACAAGAATAACTAAGAACAGAATTTTTGACCTTCAAGATTTTTGTATCTGTAAACATTATAACTGGATAGCAATGCAACCCAACTTGTCAACACGAAGAAATAAAAGAAAAATAAAACTAATTTAAAACCCCACAGTGGCAGTGGAATAAATTCATACATTTATCATTTCAGAGGTTCCTGTTGCTCTTGCTTCTTTTCCTGCAAGGTTTAAATTATTAGATTTTTTTTTTTTTTTTTACATTATGTTTACTCTCCTAAGAATAGAATACAATTTACAGAAGCTCATATGGATGAAAAAAACATTTTCCTTTTGCGCTGTTGCTCACACAGTTAACACACACAAACCTGCACCTTCCAGCTTTCCAAAACCTCGGTTCATACCGTCAGATAAATTAATTCAATATTCAGAAATTTATTTTGAAATCCTTGAAAGAAGAAGGTTTATTCCTTGAACTTTCACTTAAGAAATATCATGCGTTTCAGATTTTGGTGCAAGACTTTATCTGGTCCAGTTGAAGAGGCAGATTCTTCACAACACTTACGTGTGTGGCTGGTACTGCCAACGCTAGAATCAGAGATATTTGCATGAGAAAAGATCATGTGAAGAAATGCAGGATGAGGACCTAAGCTTACCATAACAGCTGGAAAGAACCTAGTAAAATGAAATTCAGTATCTGCTACTATAGATCTCCCAGGTTTCAAGCTTCCGAGGCAGAGAGTGATTTTTAAGCAGAATTTTAACTTGCGCATACATGAATTATTTCTAGTGACTTGCTCAAAAATAGCAATTTCAGCCTGACTCGCAATGTACTTTACACAGGGCTGGAGGGGGACCAGGCAGCCTGCCTGTGCCTGGGAACACGACACTTTCTGCACACACCTGAACCAAATACCTGCCTTGGGTCTGGCACTGCGGGCTGGGGACCCGCTCTCGGTGTCCCTTGTCCCTCCCCTGACACAGGTCAGCAGGGAATGGCCAGGGTTCGGGGTCCAGACATCTCGCTAAGGTCTGAGCCAGCGAGGGAGAGCCGTAGTTCGCTGCCGACAAGAGGCTAATGGCAAAGTGCTGTCCCCCGAGAGCAGGGGAGCATCGTGCTGCCTGACTCAGAGGCGCAGCTGAGTCACAGCCTCCCGTGGCTTCTCCTGTGATCGGAAGGGGTTAGACACCGTATTCAAGATTGTGCTTGAAGTCACGATCCAAATCATTGTGTTCAGGCTCCTCATTTGCTTCACAGGGAGAAAGTATGTTGCGCTTCTTGGAGAAGAAAAAGGAGTCTGTGGTGCGGGAAAACCAGCTCCTGGATTCCCACTCATGAGAGCGCTGTTAGGGGAAAAAAAAAAAATCCAACAAAAACCACCTTTAAAGCACAAGGGGATGACAGGATCTCTGCTGGAGCCCCTCAGAAGTCAGTGAAGGTACACCTGGCATATCAAATATTCGGTTAGCAGCACGCATCAGCTAAGATTGCCTGAGGCATGTGGAGCTGCTGCGGAAAAGCATTCACGTCTCATGAGGGTACGGCTCTCCTACTCAAGAGCATTTAGGAGCATATCCATGGAGGGGTTTAGGTGTTGCCAAGCCTAAAAAGTAGAAACTCAGCCTACAAACCCCGGTGCCCTGGACAATAAATGACACCGAGAGCAGAGCTCGGGAGCTGGACCCTAATCGTGAGCGGGCTGGCATCAGATCTCAGCTTTGCAAACCCACAGGGCCGGTGTTTTGGGCTGTGCTCATCCCAAGGGATGGACATCACATTTAGGAGTCCTCTGGATAGAGTCATAGCAGAGCGGGCATATATCGGTGCATCTCCCCTCGGATGCTGGCGCTTCCCTCGCAGCACCGTTGGAGTTAAATGACATGGCAGATCCGCACTCTCCAGGAGGTATTTGCTGGCATATAACCCAGTGAATCCAGTCTATGGAGCATGAGTGATCTATAGTCACTAGGAAAACTTTCTCAAGAGCTTATTTTTAGGAGAGAAATTATTTATAAGCCATCAGGCCTCCATCCTAGAGAGGAGAACCTGGGACACAGAGCAGTTAAAGGATTTGCTCCCAATTCCCACTGCACACGCTGCCATTTCTGCTCAGCACAAAGTAAGGCTTTTCTACCCAAATTTATACACGGTGAAAACAGTGCTTCCCTGGCTACAAGGCATACTTTCAACTGGAAAATAAATTAACAGAAACTCTATTTCCCGCCCCCCGAAACGCACACATGTGTACACACACACACTCACGGTCTCTTTGCACACAACTGAGATTTTTCATAGGCTGAGGGAGTCGGAAGAAGAGACGTATTTTTGTCTCCTTGGCAAAAATATATTGGCAGCATATCACTGAGTTGTAAAGATTGAGTAAGTACCAGAGCGTGGCCCCGTTAAGAGAAGCGGGTTTTGGAAAGCTGCCTTTCRGCTGCCTGCGCCCGTCTGCCAGGACCATTGCAGGGATGCTGCCTTGCAGGGGGTTCAGCATGTGGGACCCCAGACAGCCTCTACAGGCTCCTTGTGGAGGAAGAGGAGTTTGTAATACCTGGAAATGAGGAGCTGTCAGCTCTGCATCACGCCAGATGAAGTGTCTGAAGGGGAGAGGAGCTGTAAATCTCCCCTTGAGCATGGCACCGTTCCCGGGCGGTCGGAGCTGCTGCCTGCCTCCCGAGCTGCGTACCTCTCAGGAGGTCTCGCCAAGGTGGTGACGAACTGGTCCTCTCCTGCTTTCAAAACTGGAGAGGAAATATGGTCCCCGAGATGCTGTTGTACAAGGGCAGGGAGAGAGATGAAGGACTGAAGCAGGAGGGCTGTGAGGGAGTCAAAGGCACAACAGCCTGTGCAGCCAGRCTCGGGGGCACCTGCCTTTTGCCCAGTCTTCCCAGCAAAAGGAAAATTTCTTGGTTTTCTCCTCCCAGCTGTAAACCTTGCCAGTCACTTCCATGCCATCCTAGGACAGCAAAAAGCAATAAGCATTTCTGGTTACAATGGAAGATGTGCCTGATGCTGCTAAGGGCTGGGACTCTCAGATACATTATTTAAATCCAAGTCTGAGATCCCAGCTTGGTTTGCCCAAAGCTACCACCACCATTATCCTTCCCTCATGCAGGTAGAGACATTTCTTAGTAAAATGCAATTCTGAAATGCTGAAAGAGAGAAGAAAGTAAACTCAGAAATCTTGACAATAAAATATTTATGCATCTGTGCTTTAGTGCATTGTAATTTTGCATGATATGCTTTGCTTTTCAAGACTGACTAGATTAAGTCACTTCTGACTCATTAAACACATTTTCCCAGACGCTGTTTCTACAAATATCGTTGGGCCATTGTGCTTAGTTGTATTTATTAGCTGGTGTTACAAGGAAGTTACAYCTTCCATAAACCTGAGAGGAACCCACTTAAATCTGTTGCTCTGAATCTCAGCAGAGAAGAAAACATTCTAATGAATAATTAAAGCTTAAAGAGGTCATGCTGCTTTTGCAGTCTCATTTTTATTTGTCACTGCTTAGTTTGCATTAGGAAATAGGAAGTTTCAGGTGCAGAAGCCAAATGAAATCTCTTCTGCATGTGTTCATTTAAACAGATCTATTTGGTAGCCGTCTCCATTTTTATGTATTAGGTCATTTGTTAACTGTAATAATTTAAATCCGTCCTGGGAATTGTAAGTTTCAGGCTCTTAATTTTCATCAGGCAGTGGCTTTGTGCATCCCCTCGCCTTCTGTCAGCGGTACGAGCACCGACTCTTCGGCCGGGCAGGGCTGTGGATGCAGGCAGAGCTGCTCAGGGAGGACCCAGGTCGCCATCTGGTCCCCGTCTCTGCAGGCACCACCAATCTGCCAAGCTCCTGCTCTCCTCCTAGGCCCTCTCCTCGCCTCCGGCCACCCACTGCCCACCCTTCCCGTCTCCTCCTCCTCCTCCTCAGCTCTCTCTCCCTCCCACTTTCTTCCAAGTTTCCTTCCCTCCGCCCCTGCGAACCTCCTGTTCCTCCCCGCTCTGCCCCAAAGCGCTCCTTTTCCTCCTCCTTTTTTACCTTGCTCTCTGCCTTCCTCCCCCAGGCCCTTATGCCCCCAGAGCTGCTCATCGTTTTCCTCCCCCTCTCAGCGTGCCCCAGCGAGACCAGTCTGCTCCATCTCCTACCCGCGGCTGGCCACAACCAGGGACACAYCGTCCTGGCTGCCCAGGCACCCTCTACCACCAAATGCCTGAGACACCCGAGCCTGCCAGCACCTACCCTCCGTGGGGGTACGGCACCTTACGGGTTGCACTTACTGCTGGGAATCAGGAATAACCAAATCAGTAATAACTCTAATTCAAGCTCAAGTCCTTCATATTTCCTTTATATTTTCTTCCAGGATGTATTACAGTTGCAAAATATTTTTGTTCCTTTCGTTTTTTCACACTGGAACCTATTCTTTCTAACCAGCAGCTCTGTTATTTGTTCCCAAGGTTAGACATTAGCCCCGAGTATTCAACTAGACAACACTCTCTCTTGGATGCACGGCACTAATCTCTCTTAGTGGAGTGTCTTTTCCACTAATATATCATGCAGATGATTTTTGAAACCTTTGCCTTGCATTTCCCAAATCCAGCCATCAGCAGGGTTTGGCAGTTACACCCCTTTCTCTTAACCTTTAGATTCCCCGTTGTCATCTGCCTTGTTTCAATCCCGCATCACTGATTGTGCATGATCAATCTCTAGAGGTTTAGCTTCTATGTATAACTCAACAAGCTGGCATAGAAATGAGGAAGACATGCTCCAAAATGAATGCAGATCCAACTCAAGGTCACCGCGTTGTGAAGACAGACATATTGCAAGCATTCCCTTCAATTAAGATGATTTATGGAGTGAAATTTCCCTATTGCTTCTTCAATATCCAACTATTTTTCTAAATGCCATCACCTTATGATGAATCACCATGGATTGGAGAGACATGGAATCATTACAAGATTCCAGGAGTATCCAAATATCCTGCATATTCCTAGTCAGTTAACTAGTGAGCTCCTATATCACTACTTTCCAGTGTAACCCTCACTTTTTTTCATAAAAAAAAMCTTTGTGGTGCATGAATGAGCCAAAAGAAGGTTTGTGAAGAAAGAGTTCAGTTCTAGATGTCAGGTTAGAGACGTTCCCTGCTATTAGAGTAGACAATAATTCATTTTATGCAGAGAGGTAATTACGTGATGCCTTGTAAGCTTCTGCTACACCAAGAGATCTCACAAGGAATATCAATAATATGAACCATTTTTCTACTGACTAGATCTGGAGGGTTTTTTCCATTACAGAAGACGACACCGGGTGCATCTTGTGCATGTTACCCCAAACATTCCCAAGGATTCCCCGGGTCCTCATTCTGGAGAGCTGTTTCTTAAATTTTAGACWGTTGTATGACAACTGCAAACCTTGCCTGTTGTGAAATGAGGATGTTTCGGGAACCTGAAAAAATGAAAAAAGTTTAAGAGGGTCTAAAAGTAGAAATTAAGACTGAGAAGGCAATAGCTCAAGGCTGCACATGTATGAAAGCTGAAGTGGCAGAAGATACAGGGGACAAAGCATCACACGTTGTACTGGGTATGTTTCATCTAGTTCAAGAACAGTATTCATTCCCCAGATGGGACCATGACTATGTCTCAAATTATAAACTCAGTAGGGACTTTGAAGAGACATGAATGTCCATTCCCTTAAACTTCCTCCCCCAGGTAGTGACGAGCCATCATAGATGGCTTTAGAGACATGCTGTGATCTAAGAGGTAAAACCATCAAACCCTGGTTGATCACCATGTTAATGAGGGAGAACTGATGACTTGCTGAAGTAAGGGAAACCAGATGGATAAAAACCAAACTATCCCTTAAGGGAAACTTGATTCCAATTGTGCCAACACAGGAAAAAAAGCACAGTTTGACAATGTGAAAATAAACACGAATTGTCATTTTGCAGCATATGAACGCTTCATCAGACAAAATGACTATCTGTTCTCAAAATTGCATCCGGTAAAATTTGGCATTTCAGCCCGCTCATAATGATTGATGGCTTGGCAGCAATCTGCCTGAATGAGCAGTCTTTGTACAGGTGAATGTATGTCAGGGTCAAGAATATTGGGGGGGAAAAAAGTGGATTTTGGTCTAAATCAAGATATACCTGAATCCTGGCTAGCATACAGGCCACCACAGCTTATTTCCCACTGCTCTCTGAGGTGTTGGAGCAATGATGGCCACTGTGTAGTTACAGTTGTGAATAACGAGTTAGTCTCTGACACATTGTGCCAAAAGCACTGCAGGTTACTAAAGCACCTCTTTAAATTAAGGCATTTTGGACCAAAATGTAAGTAAGAGCTGGAAACTCATTGGAGAATGACTTTCAGTTCAAAGATCTGGTGGGTGAAGATGCTCACCCAAGAAGCCAACACCAACTCCTCAAGTGTTAGACCAATTTAGCTAAGGTAGAAAAGCCAACTACGGAACTCTAATGGAGGTTTCTAGCCAAGCTCCAAATTCATTTTAAAAGGGTAAGGACAATTATATCAGCCACCCAGAAACAGCTTTGGCAAAGTGGCAGCAGAGCAAAGTATGGAAATGAGTGGTGAGACAAACTTCTGGGCTGCCGGGATAAAGGACTGCGGCATGAGATGCAGGACGAGACGAGGTGTGAAGGCAGAACACAGCAAGTGTGGGCCGTGGTGGTAGATAGAAAAGCAGACACAGAAAAGTGAGTTAACAACCCCATGACAACTAGAAACGTTGACAGTCTCTTGGGACTGAGCCAGGCATGGGAACGCTCACCRTGGCAGGGCTAACTTAGCTCCGACTTGAAAATGTTCCTCAAGCAGCCTCACCAACATTGCCCMAAAAAAATCATGTCATACGCAGGTTGAGGAATTGTCCCTATTTCCCTGTGCAGATGATTTGCAAAATGCAAACTGAACATCAGGGCTGGAAGTATGTGAGTGTTTCTTCCTAGAAAACACAGAGTCATTCCCTCAATAAGCTCCATACAAAGGAGCAACAAAGAAGACTAAAATAAGCCACAGACACACACACACACCCCCAAAATTTCCCCCACTTTGCCATCCAAGCAGCAGCACAAGAGGACATGGTTAATAAGGAGCAAATTGCAAATGGTAGTAGGAAGACCATCAGCAATGCACGGAGGGGCTACGGGGGATGCCTGAGCAGTGGTGGTGGAATAACGCAGCACGCTATTTTATCTGCTGTTTGGCTAAGGAAAGGCAGCTGGGAAAGGGATAGGAGCATTGCCGAATAACCTCAATCATGACTTCTGTGGCCAAAATGCTGGTTTATGAGAGGAACATTCAAAGAAAATGGAAATTAAGTAGCTCAAAACAACATGTAACATGCAATCAACTCTTACCTACTTTGCTGCTGTCCTACATTTCCCTGATGCTATTGGTATTCACTGTGGTAGCACAAGGACACTTAGTACTTTTGGCAGCAGTTTTGTAATGACTGAAGAGAATTCAAAGGACAGCAGCCAGACACTGTGATGTGTTT
This sequence comes from Phoebastria nigripes, assembly GCA_035582835.1. NCBI lineage: Eukaryota > Metazoa > Chordata > Aves > Procellariiformes > Diomedeidae > Phoebastria > Phoebastria nigripes. The sequence goes on from JAYKAV010000223.1 coordinate 3,907,120, forward strand.
TATTAGCTCCCAGATGTGCAGGTGAGGTGAATCTTCGGGAAATGAGTTTCGCTGCCACGGATTTTCTAACATCACTCAAGGTCTCAAATAAAATCTTATAATGGAACAAAAGGCTGTCATAGAATTTTAAAATCATCTTTGCCAAAGCATCTTTTCTGCATCTGTTCATTTCTTACACAGAAATACAAATGCACAACTTCTTTGATGATATTTGCCCAGCTGAAAACAGAAGGTTGGCTGCTGAGGCTGTATATACCCATGTGAATTAAAACCGACTGAGCCTCTGTAGGCATTTCCCTGGATGCCTTCTGGTGTAGGTGATTCAGAATCTGGAGATGCTTTACCAGGCTGTACAAAATACCGTTCAGGTGTTACGTCCTGGATTGCAGCCTGCCAAAATCATATTGCTCAAAGAGTAAAATTGTTCAAGCCAGAACTAGAAGTCACCATCCAAGAGCAGACTTCTTCACCACCTAAGCGAGACACATCATCTCCTATGTGGCTAACTTCTTCAGGCAATGGTGAGCATCCACTGGTATCTGGAGGAGATCAGCTAAGGCACCACATCTGGGCCACGGGGAACTCAAGAGTGTTAGAAGAGAAGAGGGTGGGTCGTGACAYGGAGGTCAAACTGCCCGAGCGGGAACCTCGCCGGTCGCTATTTATGGCTGTGAAATTGGCACTCAGGTCAGTGGAGATGGCTATTCTGCAGTACGGAGCATGAGCTCCACTACAGTTTGAGACCACTGTAGAAAAAAGCAATGCAAGGAATAGAGCAACACAACCTTCATTCTGCGGGAATGTGGTGAAAGGAGAAGCTGTGAGCTGCCTCTGCTTCCAACAGAGAGGGCTTTGTAGAGGAGCACCAAGGAGAGGCTGCAGACGGCAAAAGGCAATCAGATCAGACACTGCCACAGTGCAGGCAAGTTGAGGAAAGCAGATTATACTATCCTRGAGTAAATACTTGAGAGTGGTCATGTAAGAGAGTCTCTTCTCTCATAGAAAGTCTATGATAAATCCAGGAGGGAGCATTAACTACTATATGAAGGTAAGAGAAGAAGCGGAGTGAGGTTAATGGTGGGACTGAGCATGTCAAATGACAAGATAAACTGAGACCTGTTCCTAGAGAAAACGTGCTTTTGCCAGACTTGAGGGGAATGGCAAGCGCTAAGAATAAAGGCCGGGGTGAGAGCGGAGCACGATCCCCTGCCAACACCAGCTCATTTGCAAGTGTGTGGGCAGAAGCAGCTGCGAGCTGCTCGGTGCGCGTCTCCTCCAGCGCCGCTGCCGCCCGGGCGGTCTGAGCCCTCGCGAGGTGTTAAACACACCGGGAAGGTGTTTTGCGTTTAAAAATGTTAAAAGAGGAGCAAGATGGAGCAGGCAGCAAAAGCGACCGGTAGTTATTCACGTGGCACYGAGGGGTCTGATGAAAAGCTCTGAGCAGTGAAGGCAGCGGAGGGGGAGGACTGGAAAAGGGGGAAATTCATGTCACAGCAGAAGATAAGAAAATAAGAGACTCGAGGAGGAGTTTTGCTTTGCCCACCAGACAATTGAAAATAGATCAAAAGAAGAACCCAAAGGGTTTGTTAGAGCTGACAGCTCCTAAGGAAGAAAGTGGGGCAAATTTCATACATTTGAACATTTTTACATCATTTTCTTTTTGCCCGGGAAGTAGAGGGGGAGCAAACAAAGGGAGAAGACCAGGTTCTGATATCATTGATACTGGGTGAGTCAGATTTGAGTCCACTGCACTGAAATCAGAATCTGGCCCTTAAGTAGGCAGTTCAGCTCCCTGCAATGAGAAACAAGTGAATTCAGAGTTATGGGATGAAAGACAGAGAAAGAAGGAAAGGACTTCTATGAGGAAAAACAGAAGATGATTATTTCACACTCTCAACACCTGTCGAGAAACATGGTTAAGATTCAGGATAAATTCCTTTTAAAGACTCAGCTGAGCTGAATTTGCTTTAGCATGACCATGACACGCACGGACAGCTAATGCTGGTCAGCTGGTTTATGGTACCCTGCTAGCCCACAGTTATGGGATGGACTTCTAATCTTTTTAGGTCCTAAGCATTTTCTGAAAACAAGACCTACCCTAGCAAAAGTATAACAATAACCCCAGGTACTAGCAGCGCTCTTCATCAAATTCACCTTCAGGACGAAACAAAAATACAAACTGTCGTATGGACAAATATTTCCCGGACTGGCAGGACTCAGGGGCTGTCAGACAGCATCTGTCTCAAAAACAACCTATGCTTTGAAGTTTCCAGCTTCACGAGGCTCTCATAACAGCCAAACTTTTCCCAAAGGCAGACACCCAATAAATGTGTATATTTAACCTCCTGAAGCTTCTTTCTCTGCTGGCCCCATCCTCCGTGGCGATGAAGGCGGCGTTACAGCAGCAATGTGGGGTAGCAAATTCACATGGGGTGTGTTTTGCACACAACCTGCATCAATACTTCATGATTTCTTTTATAATGACAGCATTAAACGTCCTCTGGCAGAGGCTCACAGGATCTGTGCTCATTCACGTAACTTAAGGACAGGCCAGTGAAATTCTCAGCAAACAGCAGGAGACAAATAATCAAACTCGGGACAATTTAACATAGAAAGTGCTAAGTTAGAGAAAAATATCTAATGCTGTTCCTTGTGGCCTGAGTGGAGAGCTCAGGACCAAAATTGTCCCTGTTTGACCATCAGCACCACAAAACAGGTTTTGAAAGTAAAAGGAGGTGCACCACCCATTCCTCTTTTCAAGGGTTATTTTATGATGAGAGGAATGAAGAGAAAAGAAAGTTAACTCGGCAGCTGCATTCGCTGTTGTGTGTCAATCCAGTGAGACAGGGGAGTTGTACTGGTGGAAAAATCAAAGAAATGAACTCAGTGCACAGATAGACTCCGTGCTATAAATTTTGCGGAGAGGAACATTTTTTGGCATGTCTGATCTCCTTTGCTCACTATTGCTCAAATCACGCAGCAAAGGATTTCAGAACTTGTCAGCAGAGAAATCTTCCTAAGGAAAAAAAATATGTAACTGTTTCTCTTCTCCCCTGGCAGCATCCAGCGCTGACACGCTCTCACTCACCATAAATAGAGGTTCTCCACTGTTGTCCAAGGGAAGTGCAAAGCCATGGCATTAAGGAAACCCAGTCCCACACGGCATGCTCGGATGGACACTGTGTTCAGGCAACGTCTGTTACAGCAGCCGCACTCTGCATGTCATGCTTTTCTTGTTGTCTGTGATGTTATCTGTCAGTCAGCCTTCTCTGTGCTGATATATTCAGAAAACTTGTCACTTAAACATTCAGATATTCAAGTGGTGCAGTAAATCAGGCTAACGGTTGGCTCTGGAACTGAGGCACAGCATTTAATCACAGAATAGATGCAACAAGCAGAACCACCGGGCCAAATTTCCCATGGTTCCGTACTAATTGCCTTATTTTTAATATACAGCCAGCTCCTTGCAACTTGTATTCCCTGTATCTGCAAGCACTTGCTGTCAAATGATCTTGAAAATCATTTCCTTCCACACCTTCAAACTATCCCAGGAGACCCACATTTGCCAGAAAGAAATCAGCTGGTTAGTATGATTTTAGGCTGGACAATTATAGGGTGTATTTACCTGCCCGCAGGTAATTGCTGTAGCCATGCGACCACTTCTGCAGCTGACATTCATAGCACTCATTCCATCAGTATAACTCCCCTCAGGAGAAAACCCTGCTTAACTCTATTAATAGCGTGCACGTGTGCGCACTAAGTATCTGTAGCTGCTCAAGAGCTACAAGAATGTGGCGTGTTGGCAGGGGAGAGTTTGATCCAAGGAGGTCGTAAACGTCTGGTGTCCCATGAGGAAACAAGAAAGGCTTCTCAACCAAGTCCCAAAACCAATGTTCCACTGCATAGTCTCACCAACAAGGGCGGGCGAGAGGGCTGGAAGATGAAATAGTTAATGGAGCAATAGTTCTGTAGAAGCTGTTGATGGAGAAGGAGGCAGCAGCTCGACCCATCTATCCTCACGTGTCTCCCACTGCTATCAGGTATCGCCTCTCGTAAGCTCGTGCTCAGAGCAAGGAGACGAAAATTGCTATTGACAGAAGTACCCTGCAGACAAGGTGCTCTGCTGCAAAGCTGCTAGTGTCTTGCATGGTGGAAACCTATTTTAAATGACAACAGAACACTAATGTTATGGAAAGATCTTGTTGTATATAGTTTTCAGGATTAAGGGGGAGCAGAAAACAAAAGTACAGCCTGCCCTGACAAATATTGTCAGACATTTAAGTGCTTTATCTTCCAGTGCTGATTTGTGCAAACACTTCCAGGGCATCAGGAAATGTTGTCATTGATAAATACTAACCATCGGAAATGGCTGTTTCAAAGACATGGCTGATGGTATGGCCAACAACAACATGATCATGTAATGCATGGCCACAAACAAAGTTAATAAGCACTTGCATCCTACAGCATTAACCATCGCTCTCAGTCATCAAAAAATAAAACCCCAGTGAACAATTCTGCAATGGTGTAGGCAGGATTATTAAAGGATTATTTGAGAAAGGGCAAGGAGAAGGTAGTATGTCATCAGAATTTGGGATCACTACTTTGATTTACAGTTGAAAACTCTATGTACTTTAAGATCTCAAACCCCAAAACAAAGTTTAATCTTCACTTGGGCACTACAATTCCCTCCCTTATCACATTATCTGAGTACATCACACTCTAATTATAGTTATCTGAACAACACTTAGTGAGATTGGGAGGTACTAACCTTGTCGGAGAAGCCCTTGAACACAGAGTAAAACCGAGTCAGAAACAATTTTTAGTATTTAAATGCCAGCTACGTATGCTGCAACCAGTGGAAAAAAAATGTTCTTACACCATCAGCAACACTTCAGAAAATTTGCCTCTTCATTATCATTAACCCAGATCCTGAAGTCCTGGCTCAAAATTCAGAACAAAGTTATTATTATGAGGAAAAAATGCATTATAATATTTGTATTTCTAAAAGCATCATCTAAAACATATCAGTAATCATTCAAAGAAAGGAGTAATACTTACAGCATCTCAGTGGGATATTATATCTTACTCTCAAGAGGTATCCAGAAGTGCTTCTCAATATTTTAGTATCTGTTAGGCAGTGATTGCAGTTTATTTATCTCTCTCTAGTGGGTACAGAAGTAGAAGTTAAATATTCCATCTTCCTCTCCAAAGTATATAAGGGACTATATCCTCATACTCAAGCAAAGAAAAAAATCTCTCATCCACATCACATCCTGGTGTGGAAAACAGCCCATGAGTGCCCTACTAAGCGTGGACCAGTGGCCACGTTTGTCTACATGTTTCTTCAAGGCAGCCTCGTGAAGCCCTTGAGAAGAGCTTCAAGGAGTTCAGGCCTTGTGCAGATGCTGTAGAATAGTTGTTACTGAATTTAATTGACATGTTTCCTTTTCTGCCCCCTCCTCTGTTTCATGGCTTTTATTCTTTTGCGTTGCTTTACATGCTAGGGCATGGAGCCAGGTATTTCACCAAATCTCAGTTTTGTTTTGTTTTTATTTTTTGTGTTTAAGTACACGTCAGACCCTGCTGTTGTGCTTTTAAAGCTGACCACTGCTTCAGTAGCTTCCACCCTGCTAGTTTTCATTTTTCCCAAATCTGAGTTTCAAAGTCCATCATTATGAGAAAAAGGTATTGTTACATTTCTTAGCAAAACTTTGTTTCTGATACTTTGTGGATTAAAAGAGCCCTCGATCACCAGAGTTCTTCAAGCCTCACTGAGAGTTTAATAAGCTGCTGCTGAGTTATATGACACCTATTAAGTTTATGGAAAAAATTTATGCAGTCTGTTGCTGTTATTAGCTATGCAATACCATAGACACTAGAGAGGACCCTGAACCAATATCTATGACCTGAACTACAGCAAAAATATTGGGAAGAATATTTGGGATTCCCAGGCTTTGATACACGTCCAAATTTCACGGCCATTTGCTATTTCTATAAAAAGTTGGCCAGAATGACCAATCTCAGTATCCCCAAGAACTGGAAATAGAAAGGAACTCTCAAGCTCGTCTAGAGCTTCCTGTTTGGGGCTAATTATCTTCTTTTTTCACCTCTGCTAGACTTGATAATGCTCTTTCATGTGACAGGCTCCAGATATAAGCACAAGGAAATGAAGGTCTCCAACCATAAAAGAGGAAAAGCCCAGACACTGCTAATACCAACCCATCCTGTCCTGCTGACGCGTTTCAGTCCTGCGGTGGAAGGGATGGCTTCATGGCCTCCGCGTAAGAGAAAAAGTTCTGCTAAGGGGCCCATTTCATTCAGAAGTTTAATAACGTGAGGCCATTTTACAGAGGCCAAAACTCTCCATCAATCCATCAGTGCTGCAAACACAAGAGGCTTGGGGAACATTTCAGTCTTGCAGACTTCTTGTCTCTTAATTGAGTTTCTGGAAGTGGGACATTTATTTGGGCTGTCGCCCAGGTCCATGCCCTGTGAACGTACAAGTTCACAAAGCAGCCTTCGGTGGACAGAGCTCTCTCCTTCGTGCATCTGCCTGTTTGCACGGAAGTTGTGGGAACTCAGTTACCTGTGATACTTCTACTTGTCTCTCAGCTCTGGATAAATTCAACCTTAAAAGTTATTGGAGAAGTACAGACAGACAGAGAGACAGCCCCAGCTATACACACAGAAGCACAGAGTCATTGAAAAGCCTATTTCCATAGGAAATTAGAGTGAGAAGATTATTTAGATTTTTTCCTTAATGAATAGGAGAGAGAAAAAATCATACTCTGAATGTATTCCCTCTAAATTGGCACACCATAATGAAGAGACTCAAAGAAATGACCATCCAGTCTCAGAGGCCCTGTCATGCTGGGAGAGATTTAGTTTCATTGCGTGAACTGCTCTAAAAATAAGCACTGGGATCTTTAAAATCTGAATTTTGGATTGCCTTGCTGGAGAGCCATCAGGAGCAACAAACCAGCTGATGGCAGAGGGATGCATGGGCCAACCGTGCTTAGCAGGAGCGGTCCCAGCTGAAGTGCTCTCGTCCGCCTGGCAGACAGGACAGGCGTGTCACTTCCAGATGTGACGTGAGCCACTTGCTTCTTGTTCACAGCCTTTGAAGTGCTGTGCAGAGAAAGCCTGAGCCGTTACCGCAATTAGAGCAGATACAGCATTTACTGGAAGAATTAAATGCGCTGTAGTAGCAAACCTGCAGTTGACACTCACAGGGTGCAATTGAAATCCTCTGGATTAGTAATTCTTTTGAGATCTTTGTAATCATTGGTAATAGGTAGCGAAATAAATCCACATTTATATCCTACAGACTGCAGCTGTGCTTCTGTTAAAGTAGTATTAACCGATGGTTTTTAAATCCTTCTGCCAGCTCGAGCTGTAAGCACCGAAACTCCTGTGCAGAGGACAACTCATCCTGGGTGATGTATGTTCCTGAGCACGAGAGCACTGGTTAATGAATAATGAAAGCACCGAGGCAGAATCACGCCTCGGGGCTTCGCTCCTGCAGTAAGCTCCCTGGGGAGAGGTCCCCGTGCAGCTCGCTGTGCAACAGCGGTCTCAGCTACCCAACTGCAGCTAAGCCTGGATGTGGCTATGGGTAACTGTGATAGAAAACAATACAAAATACTAATGTAAAGCTTCACCCAGATGGACAAAGTGCTGAACCTCATCTTGTTCAGTCGAGCGAGGGGTTCATCCAGCCAACTCTGGCGTTGTTCCTTCAGGTATCAGGAGTGCACACTCGTGCCCTGACTTACTGCACGGGCTCCCAGTTAACTAAACAAATATGCCATTAAAAGCTGAGCCAACCTTGAGGGGGACATACGGGTTTAAATTGCAGCAGGAAGAGATTTATGGACTTGTTTTCCAAGCCTAGAGAGTAATTGAAGAGGCCTCAGACAGTTCAACATTTACCAGCTCTGATAAGGGAAACCTTCACTGGGGACGAGACAGGAGGGGTGATGGGTGCTAGACTGGCACTCAGCTTCGCTGTGGARCCCCAGCCATGGAGAGGGACCCAGAGTGACAGTCACTCTAGGAACAAAAAGAAGCTTTGCAAACTCGGTATGCTTGTAAGATAAGCACAGCACTGATAAAGTAAAGCACAGAGAGATTAAAAAACTCAAGAGAATGATATTAGTGGCAGACTGAAGAAAAGAGCCCAGGYATCCTGGCTCTCCCTTCCTTCAGCCAGGCTTCAGCCCAATCTGCCCAAAATTCGTGACCTTAGAGGTGATTTCTTGAAAAAATCAGTGACCAACCTAGAGGAGAATAATTTACTTGTATAACCTGGGAGGGAAAGGACATAAAGCAGAGCTGGCAGAAGCGCATTTATCTGGTTCTATTGTTTATGTCTTATGTTTGCTTTTTCACTTAGGAATCTACAAAGGACATTGCTTCCGAATCAACCACTTCCCTGAAGACAATGACTATGACCATGACAGCTCAGAATACCTTCTCCGTAAGTTGAAAAGTAATACCTAATACACAGGATTAACAGACATGGCCAGAGAGACTTTCCTGGGTTTCTCTTCTGTAGAGTCCAACCCAAGTCTTATTCATTGCTAGAGACTGGCCCAAACCGGGTGGCAGAGAGCAGTGGTGACGTATGTCCAGTTCACGCTGCAGCTGACACAACCGTTACCCTCGGGGACCCCCATTTCAGGGGTTTCCTTCGGCCAGGGGAATGCACACGATTGTGGTGTCCATTCTCTAAAAATTATATGGAAATTTTTCAAATGAAAGCTACAGCTATCATTCCCAGATCGGCAAGGGTATTTTACAGAGGGAGTATTTATCTGATTAGTGTGCAGAAAGAAGTTTGAGGAATGGGTTCCAGGCCATTAGGAAGGTTTTCCTAATGCTTAAACCCAACCCTTATGCAAGCCTCATCCTTCGCAGCTGCTGAGCCACCTCCCCCTGCAGTGAAATTACTGCGTTGTAGGAAGGAAGCTGAAATTTCTGCAGCTAACAGCAAAATCTCAGCGTGCACATGGGCTGTGGCTTCCCTGCATGGACAGCCAGCCATTGCTGCTCCGTGCTGGTGTGTAACTCCCACAGAAGTAATTTCATCCACCAACCTGGTGCTTGAAATAAGAGCAATCGTTTCATCTTCCTCCAGATGACCATTCGCTCAGCTGATAGGAAATCTTGGAACCCGAGTGTGAAACTTCATAAATCCTGCAAAGTTTGAGTTAGATTTCCCCTTCCCCAGAGGACGCCTTGCCTAGTTGTTCCTTTTGAACAAAAGAGCTGATCAGCCAAGCTGAAAGCAATGCCCTTTACCAGAGAAAGAAACTGCAGTTCACAAGGTGTAGGGAAAGCTTCAGGGAGCAATGAATGACGCCACTGGCTGATACACCCGGCAGGGCAAAACACTCCTCAATTACGCTGCTATTAATTACCTGAAACACCACTTAGAGAACAACTCTGCCCTTCTGCTCACCTGTGGGAAACAACTTCTGGCTGCTAAGACAAGAAGAAAAAATGAAAATCTCCAAAAAGTATGCTTTACCAGAAAACCCAGATTTTTTTTTCATCTTTACTCTTGTCAATTTAGATCAGTCATCGCGCTTGGGTGACATGAGTTCAGTGCTTGGGCGAAGGCAGGCTAGCAGAGTGTGAGCACGGCTGCATTTATCTTTCATACAAAGCCTTGGAACTAATGTTAAATTGATGCCAAGTCAGCTTTAGGAAAGAAACATCATTAGTAAAAGGACTGTAAAGGCAAGAGGAATTAAGTAGCATCTTGATAAAAGTGTATTATGCCATCTTTATTTGGAGAAAAGGCAGAACTGGGAAAAAACAGTCTACAGCTCCGCAGTAAGACATGAGATAGGTAAATTGTTTCTAAGTGTACTTGTGATGGGTGTTCCTAAAAGCTGTTTTCAAAAGTGACTAAGTACAGACCTTAAAAACAAGTTGGTACAACCCTTTATGTCTTCTGCAAAATCAGGCTTCAGCTGCTCCCCCCGCGGAGGAGAGCTCATCCTCGCGTAGCCTGCACAGATAACAGGACTCCTCTGCTTTAACTTTTACAAGAAAGACTGCAGCTCTACTTAAAATGCATACGGATGATTTAGAGATTACTGAAAGGTTATGTATCTAAATCCAGAAGAGATGAGCTCATATGTGTATGTAATAGGAACCAAATCATTGTCTAACTAGACACAGACAAGAGGATATTTGCATCCTGTTTCAAAGGAGACGTGAGACCTTCCGTCCCATTTTTGCCCTCTGTGCAGCACCTTTGTGAGCTGCTGGCTCTGTATCGTTCACCCTGCTTTTTAGCCATTTCTTGGCACGAGTCTCCTGGAGGGCCATGTTGGGGGTAACCCTTCTTTTTGCTGTCTTGCTTAGACAAAGGCACTGATGCTGTGTGCATCTTGTGAGGAGTCTCAGCCTGCTCCACAGTTACCAATCGAATATAGGCTTCAGATAAATGTAAACATTATGGTGCTAGCAGAATTGAGCCCTGGTTCAAAACCCTATTGAAATCAGTGAAAAAATGACTAATTTTAGGGGACTTTGGTCCGGAGTGTGGGTAGGAGCAGGAGTTTGGATTTTACCTTTCGGCATTCAGGCTGCTCCCTGCAACACCAAGCGAACRACAGCCACAGTGACAACTAACACGTGCAAAGGAGCTCAAACACATCCCCTTCTATTGAACCTTCCCTGTGACAACACACGCCAATCTGTGTGTCTAAAAAAAATCCCCTTCACATGTCTGTGCAGAGCCCTAGCAAGTGCCAGAGGTATCGCTGCCATGCACAGAAAGCCCATGCAGTCCCCAGGGCTGCATCGCCCAACCGCACACATGTGCTCCGCTTCCCTCCTCTCCTGCATTTCTGCAGGCACACAGAAACCAAGCTACTCCCATCCAGCATCGCACGAAGCACATGCACCTCTCCCTTTGCAGAAGAGGGGATTTCAGCCGTACTCATCCTCACTGCACGTGTGAAGATGTCAGGGCTCTGCTGCCGTGCAGAAGTGCAGTCGTGAGGAGGGGGACTGGGGACCCCGTTTTAGGGGCATGTCTACACTTCCATGCACTTCTTCCCCGCATGCTAGAGCATCCCCTTTTTAAAGCCATTTGCTTGGCTCCTGCCTTTTGGAGGAGAATAAAAGCACGAGCAGAGCGCTGGGGCTCGCAGCCCCGTGGGGAGGAGCAGCACGGCACGCTGCGGCGCTTCACCGAAGGAGGTGTCACAACGCATAGCGGTGCAGAACAGCCGATGCAAACAGACAGGACGGTAAACAAGAAAAAAAAAAGCAGGGGAAAAAGCAAAAACTAGATTGCCTTAATGTTTTTTGATGTGCTGTCATTTTATTACCAGTATCAGGAGACATATGTAAATTCTACATGGTACCTATGAGCTTCCTTTAAAATTTCAGAGCTAAAAGTACACATTGTAGGAAAAAACATCCTGTAGAGTTTTACAGAAAGAGAACGCTGTGTGTTTTGTTTCTCTTCACATTAATTACCTACTATAAAAAAATTATCTCTGGAGATTATTGCTACCAGTAGAACAACCCGCCCCCTATATTTGGCATGTCTGGCAAGTTCCTTCTGATGATATCACTGAAGCATTTTAGGAAAGCTCTTTGATTTAATTGAAATCATTATAAACAGCATGAACATAAAATACAGACAACAACAACCAGAAAGGGTGGGCCACAGTAGATTTTAAGCCTAGGCTGCCTTTTGTCAGGACACTGACAGACAGACAGTGATTTGGGGTGCCTTCATGTCCAGCAGCACAGAGCCTGACATTGAATATTTTTCTAATAATTGACTCTAAAAACTGACCCAAAAGTCAAAGCCCCGTTACCTCATAGCAGACACACAGGGATATACCCAGGACAACAGAATGGGCTCTCAGCACCCAACAGGCTTTGATTAGAGACCTTACACCCTCATTACTTGGATTTGCCAATTATTGCAAGACACTGTCGGAATAGTAATGCGTCCGACTGAATTGGGTTTGGATCCGGTTAGAAAATGCCCCATCTGTGAAGGACACGTGCAGCGACGTTGCCAGTTTTGGTAGGAGAYGGACTTTTCTCGCTGTTGCAGATCGATACAGGCATAAGCTTCCCAGGCAGGGACTGTGTTTTTTGGTTTATGTTTGCACCATCCTAATGAGGGCTGGGCCCATAACTGGGGCTCTYGGGGGCTTTGCAGCGCACACAAGAGCAATGCTGTTATTAAATGCCCAGCCCTGTCCCTCTTGCAGTCAGTGGGAGTTTTGCCACCGGTTACCAGGGGAATCATTAGGAAGCAATTCACGAAATTGGGAACGCCACGGCCATCAAAAGTGAAATGAGAAAGCATCAGCTGTAACATCTGGCCGTTTCTCCTTGGGAAACGGGCGCCGCTCGCTGTGCGTGTCAGCCAGGAAGATGGCACCCGGGAGAGACCGCATCGCTAATGGCACCGCATCAGCAGATTGGTCCAGATGGCGGTTTGCTCCTCTCCGTGCACTCAGCCCCGGGGGTCCCCATGTCCTCCCGGTGTGCTGCGGGGTTTCCACCCCTCTGTGACAGCGGCCTCTGACCCCCACCCACCTGGGACATCCCCACGCCCTGGCACCCACTCACCCTGCCAGGACTCCCCTCCGCACCTTTGCCTTTCCATGGCCACCAACTTTGGGGCAATCCTGTTTTCCACARCAGTATTCAGCACCTTATCTCCCCTTCTCCAAAAAAATCCTCTCTTTATAACAATATAACTCGGTTCCTCGCTCTGCCTTTCAGGAACGCCTACAAAGTTTTACCCCTTTGGTTTTTACAATACAGACTTCTYCTTCTTGTGCCCGTTTGTTTTTTCTCAGCCCTTTTGTTCCCTCCCTGCYGCTTCCCTTTCGATGGCTGCTTAGTCTTGTAGTGACCCGACTTTGAAAGATGGCTTGAAGTGGTGGTTTAATTTTTTTTTCAGGGATTTTATAGCCCATGCTGGTGAATGGAGTGAAGCATACAGAATTTTAAATGACTCTAGCTGTCAGGAAACTAAACACAAACATCTGAGACACTCCGCTTAAAATTTCTTCCTTAGAAATCTGAAAGGCTTCAATGTCTTTAATATGCAACAAAAGAAAAAGGGGTTATTAGCTGTGCTTACTGGCAACACGAATGCTGCAGACTTCAAAAGCTGTAATTTGCTCACCTTGCACATGTATCAAGGAACAGGTCCGTCTGCTCAAGCCATCCCCAAATGTTGTAGCGTTCATAGCCAGCTCATGAATTTTTCACTGCCGCTGCTTGCRTGATGCTGGGCCTTACTGTCACTTACCTCATGCTTTGCCAGAAATTTTCTGTACGTGGTGACATCAGATAACGATGATAACGCTGGACTTTCTAGGAGAAAGCTCAAAAGATTTAAGCTACTCCGTTGAGAGTGTCTGTACCCCATTGGCCACCTACCCATGGCCTCACCTCCCAAAAACGTGCCCAGAAATGCAGAATCAGTGATAATTCCAGCAAAAGCCGGGGGGGTTGAGACTTTGTAATCTCCACACTTGCACCTGAGGAGGCATCTGAAATGATTCCTGTCTGTCTTGGTTTTCCACCTATCTCCCCTCCAGGCATTGTCCGTGCCTCCAGTGTGTTCCCCATCCTAAGCACAATATTGCTGTTGCTGGGAGGACTCTGTGTCGGAGCAGGAAGGATTTACAACAGCAAAAACAACATTATTCTTAGCGCTGGGATTCTCTTTGTTGCAGCAGGTATGTTCTCCTTAAATTGAGTCCTTAAGAAGTGCTGCCTTTTTAAACTGAAAAGGACTGTGGAAACGCTTGTTGGCAGTTCTCTCCCTGTACCCCTTTTCTGGATCGAGGGCACTAGCAACATCACGCTAGGCAAATTTCTTAAGACAAAAACATGTTTTTGAAGTTCTACAACAAGCATATCCTAGAAAAGCTTTTCGTTTTCCTGAAAAAGGAAGCTAAAGTCAGTAACAAGCAGGTTTTACACTATTTAAAATGTATTAAACATTAGATGAATCAGGCATCTCTTACATCTAGGGCCTTTTTCTTTTCTTTTATATGATGGCAGAAAAAATTCACCTATGATAGGTGAGCCCGTTTTTCACACTAGAAGCATCTGAGAGAGTCAGCCACATTGTTAATAGCTTTCCCTGAAGCTCAGATTAAGCATGCTGCATTTAGATGAAAATTCAGCAAGGTAGAAGAGAACTTATCTTGATCAAGGTGAACAGCCATAGCCTTGAGTTCAATATGTATTTTTATTATTATTCTGAAAGTTAGAATCCCACTAATAATATTAGCGAGCTCCCATATGCTACTTCTTTCCCACCATGGCAATGAAGAGATGGGAACAAATCCTGCTGAATATTTTGGGATTCATGCGAGCATATGTGACCCAGATGTGGATCTATTCTTTGTTTTTCAAGAATAAATGAAATCTTGAGATAAATGAAAGAGTAAATAAATGTAATAAAATTTCCTGGTCATAATCTTTGAACCATTCAGGTACAGAAAGTAACGTGGCTTGAATTTTATCTTCCCAGCCACATAACCACTGATTTATGTTTTTTCTCTCTCTAGGACTAAGTAATATCATAGGGATCATTGTCTACATATCAAGCAATGCAGGTGACCCAAGTGACAAGCGCGATGAGGACAAAAAGAACCATTACAACTATGGTTGGTCTTTTTATTTTGGAGCCTTGTCTTTTATTGTGGCCGAAACCATAGGTGTTCTAGCTGTGAACATTTATATTGAGAAGAACAAAGAGCTGAGGTTTAAGACCAAGAGGGAATTCCTTAAGACTTCTTCCAGTTCTCCTTATGCCAGGATGCCAAGTTATAGGTACAGGAGGCGGAGGTCCAGATCCAGTTCTCGATCTACAGAGCCTTCTCCATCTAGAGACATTTCTCCGGTTGGCATGAAGATAGCAAGCACCATTCCCATGAACGAAATTTCCATGTACACTCTTTCCAGAGAGCCTTTGAAGGTTACAACGGCTGCCAGCTACAACGCAGACCAAGAAGCCAGTTTTCTGCAGGTTCACAACTTCCTTCAGAAGGAATTTAAGGAAGGACTCCATGTCAACATGGTCAACAGGAGAACGACGCCTGTTTGAAGTACCTTCCTTCCTCGTGCTTTTTGAAGAAATATCGAAACAGAATGGATCTGTCATGAAAGAGAAGGAGCGATGTTAAAATACCCTCTCACCTCTTTAATTGTGGCATGTGTTGAGGTAGCAAGTGGAGATCCTCTGGACCAACATAAAGATGTTACACGCTCGTAGCTTTTTTTGAAGCTATTCGGAGTTTGTTTCTTTCAGTTCTTGGTGTCACGAGATGAAGGCAGTTCATGTTCCTGCACTATTGTAGTGTGTACAAAGTCTTGGAGAAACTGCAAAGGACTTGCCACCAGTGTGTTTTAAAGGATTACAGAAAAACTGTTGTACGACTTTTTTTTTTTCTAATATTGAGATCCCTTAATACAAACTTGCAAATATGATTTATAACCAAGCCCAAGGATGAATACAAACTACTCATCAAGTGAGCCACTTTCCTTTGACACAGCATAAGCTTTGCCTCTTTCAAAAAAAAAAAAAAAAAAAAAAAAAAAAAAAAAAAAAAAAAAAAAAAAAANAAAAAAAAAAAAAAAAAGAAAAAAGAAAAAAGAAAAAAAAGAAAAAAGAAAAAATATTTTTGAAGGCAACACTTTCTAAAACTGACCTGTGCTACTGAAACTGTAGAGCACCCGCATACCAAGCATTACAGACTCCCTGGTGGGGTGGTAAGGGGGTCTCCCATTTCTGGGTGTAAGGCGTCCCTCGGGGCAATGCAGGTGGGGGAGAAGAGGGCGGGTGCATCTTGAAACACCTAGAAAGGGAAGGATTAAAGTAGGTGGGACTTGAGCATATTTGCAAATATCATTTCTTGCCTAACATTTAGAAAACTTGAATTCTTATTTCGACTAGCCCTAGTGCCTGATCCGGCAAGGTGCTGAGTGCTGTCTGTCAGGAGCCCCTATAGACTACTCATAGCAAGAGCGAGAAGCAGAGCTGAGCCGGGGTGGCCCGCGCAGGCGAAGCCGCCGGTTCCCTGCGACTGCATTCCTGTTTTCCTTACTGCTTCACAAGTGCAACACTAACGCTACTGGAAACTAAGATATCTAAGCAATGTGCGTAAGAAAATGAGAAGCTAATACGTTCGGACTAGCAAAACTTCCTGCAGCAATGGGAACTGAGTGTTAACAGAATGGATGACAACTTTGTATTTTTTAAAATAGAACAAAAATAATCACCGTTTATGAGATATTTATTAAACTCTTTTTATTATGAATAAGTGCCGCATGGTGCAAGGTATAGTTGCTTTTAGATGGAAATGATGGTTCGACCTAATTTAATTTATTTTGTAATGATGAATCTACTTACGTGCAGAGAGCCCACAGAAAACTCTATGCATCACCTAAGGGGGGAACTGATTTGTACCCTTTGCTTCTGTATGTTTCTAAAAAAGTCTGAATTTTTTTTTTTCTTTTAAGTTCCTGCTTTCATTTTTTACACTTAGGCTTGGAATCTCAAAGCTCGAGGRCCTGACTCAAAGGTAATTTAATTTAATAGTGTTCATGTTGATTTTAGTGACCACTCAACCAAGCCATATGAGAGTGAGGTGCCCGAGCCCCCTTGGATGAATTAGGTGCAATGAGAGAGGAGCATCTAATTCCTGTCAATTCCTTTGAACATACCCGTCGTCTTTGCCCAGAAAATCTTTGCTACCAGAAGACTAGAGAAGTGGTGACGAGAAAAAAAAAAAAATCATTCTTTGGAAAGCTTGGCTCACTGATGGTGGGAGATCTCAGCCAAACTGTTAAAACCTCTTTAGTCTTAATTTATCCTGCGATAGCCGCAGCGTCAGTGACTCGGTGGTGTTTTGGATATGAGGCTTTCAGCTAGTGGAACCAAGTCCTCCAGGGAAATCCCGGAGAAGCTGCCTTAACATCCCAAAAAGCAAGTTGAACCCCCTCTCCCCCCCCAGGTAAACCCTGCTTAAGCCTCTCTCCTTGCAAGAACCAAGACTCAATTCTCCATTTTAAGTGAAAGTCTTCCCCTAGTCGCTGTTAAGCTCTGCCTAGCCCTCAGCCCAGCAGAGCGACATCGTTATTTTGGCGGAGGTGGGTTGGAGCCTTCATCCCTGCTTATTAAGTGTTTCCATTCAGGTTAAAACTCTGCTGGGATCCTTTTTCAAACCTCTGAACTCTGAGAGCTAAAGCGAGTGGAGCGATGGGAACGATTTAAAAGTAGAAAATGTTGTGCTACTTTCTGTACCAACACACTATGGAGAAAGATGTTACACAAGCTTTTTAAAAAAAATTCAAACAGAGGCAGACAAGAAAACTTTTTTACCTACTTTTCGGCTAGGACAACATAAAAGAGTTCTAAAATTATTAAAGTTCTTGATGAAAGGTTTTTTTTACAAGAATCTTTATGCTTTCAAACAATAAATTATTTCCTACTTTTTGAGACTTCGTAATATTAAAATACTTTGATTAGCTATGATAGAAGTAGAAGTTTGCAATGAAAAAAAAAAACCTTCTGTCTCATTAGTGTGTCATACTAAGTGCTAATTAATTTACATCTAATTATAGTTGATGTATTTTTCAAGTGCAATTTCCCAGAACTATTTGTTTCCCACTGTGTTAATAAACTAATAGTTAGAAATAAGTCCTCATCCGTGTTTACTGTAATTAAGAATAAAACCATTCCCTTTAAAACCAGGAGTTAGATATAGGCTGTTTTTCTGAACTCATGTACATTGAACTGGAAGTTGACAGTGTGAGGTTTGCTTTGCGCATTGGTTTTGTTCTTTTAATCGTCATTCTCCAGCGAATGTGTTTAAAACCAACCATCTGATTCCGGCCAAAGTCTAAGGCTTTTCTACAGCGCAGGTCAGACCTGCAGAGGCACGTGCAGTATTTTTACACCACGTCGGCAAAAAAACAAAGTCTTGCCGAGCGTTTCGGCATGTTCCTCTTTGCCAGAGCCTCCTCCCCCAGAGCAGGGCTGGTTTCAGCAGCTCTCCGAGCGCGATGCCCTGCTTCGGTCCGAGCCGGAGCATCCGCTCCTTCTCCAGCAGGCACCTTTGAGAAATGGAGCTGGAGCAGGGAAGTATTCATGGGATGCTCGTGGGATACGGGGTCTGGACAGGGAACAGAGGGATGGGGAGATAACAGGGACCAGAGTTTTCGTCCTGTGGGAGAATGGGGGCTGCGATTTAAAACTCATGGTCTATGTCAAATTGCAGTGCAGTAATTTGTTCAACCAAAGGAAAAAAGATGTTGTTTCATTTGATGATTCCAGTAAAAAAAAAAAAAAAAATTCTCCARAAATCAGTCTTTTCCTGTGGAAAACTTTGATTCTGACAAAACTGAAAAATTTACAGCATTCCTGCCCATGAACAGTGTCTTGCTCCATGGCTGATCTAGCTGAAGAGAATTAGATTGTGCTTGGGCTTTGAAACCACTCACTGATATTTAAAAAAAAAAAAATCTGTTCTTCCACACCTCTCTGGTTTCCCGGGACAGCTTCGAGCACAAATTAGCCCCCGTTTCTCAACAAGGCGTGCAGATATCATCATATCATTAATGATAATTGGTCTTTTGGTATTATCCTATAACATACTGTAACAGCAGACCTAAAAAAAAAAATGCTATTGGATCAGATTCGATTTTCCGAGAAACAAAGTTTCAGGTATATCGTCAGCTCTCTCTTCCTAGTTTCTCATACACAATAGGAGTAAAAGGAGAAATCACTTCGTATGCCCGTATATCTAACAATAAACTATTTTTATATTTCCTTTTCTTTCTGTATGGATCACATATCCACAAGGGCTAATATATCCTGTCCCTTGAGGTTACATTTCTGTCTGCAGTTCTGAAGTGTTATTTCCACTGTGCTTCAGTTCTACTGGTATAATCACAACCATGTATAATGTACTTAATCCTTACTTTTTAAATAAACCATTTTAAATGTATTCATTTTTGTGTGGAGAAAGGTATATAGATTTTTAACTTCCAGATTCTCTGAGCTGAGATTTCTGTGTTTATTTTTTCACATTTCTACCTCTTTCGATTGCACCTGGGGATGTTACTGGAAGCCCATATATCAGAGAAAAAAATATTCTTGTGGTCCCACAGACCAAAAATTCTCCAAGATAAGCTATCTTCACAACATTTCCAGGCATTTGGGTAGGAAACTAAGAAAAACCTTCCCATTTCCAGCTTAAACTTGGCCCATATGAGACACAGTCTGGTTTGGGTACCTGGTTTGAGACTGGTAGGTATAGTGGCCAGGGGCACTGCAAATCACCATCAACAAAAATAAGCCAGTGTCTTCTGAAGTGCTAGCCCCGAGCCTGTGCTTTGCCTCCACCTTTTGAGGTTTCATGTGAATTCGCTTCCGAGCAGCGTCCTCTCCCAGCTCTTGTCCGTTTTGCCTGAAGAAAGCTCGACCCCGCRTGCTGAAGCTCCACAAAAGCCTTGCTCTGATCACCACCACGAAATCCCGACGGTACGAGCGGCGCCGAACACRGGTCGGCGGTTCAGCAGCCTCTCGCCGCTCCCAGACATCCCGAACCATCCCTGTATCAGARACAATATTTCTTCTTCAAATCTTTTAACTTTACCTTCCCAGTTCCTAAGCCTCCAGATTGTCTTTAAAGATGAAGACTGCCTGCGTATCTCTATCTGCCTGCCTCTCCCTGTACGTATGATCAATTGGCACGTCTGGAGGGGGGCAGGGGATTCATCTTTTCAAATGCCTCCGACACCTGGTACTGAAGCCATTTAAAGCTCAAGCCCAAAGCTGGTTCCCTTGAACTAAAATAAATAAAGGCTCTTCCCACATTGCTGAGCAAGTCTGTGGGTAAATAGTGACCCCAAGAGCTGTGGCTGCCCTGCTGTGAACAGGGATGCATCAAAAAGTGATGTTGTTTGAGGGGGAAGAAAAAACAGAGCCCTTAAGGCTTTGGAAAGTGGAAAAAAAAAGAGTCCAGCGAGGAGAATGTGGCATTTTCTTGGAATGAGAAAACTAACAAACATGGGAGGTGCCGAAAATAAAAGGGAATGAGGAGTGCTCTGCACCTGTCTGCGGAGCGGCTCGTCTTACAGCCACCGCCGCCTTGCTTCAGCAGAGCTAAAGGGATCGCTTACCGAAACAGCACACCCGGCACGGCGGTCGGTATTTCAAGAGAACGAAGCCATGGATCAGATGTGCGGGCAGCGGCAGGGATGGCCAGCCCTGCCTGCGCTCCGTGGGGCTGCGGGGCTGGTGCCGCGAAGAGGCTGGGCTGTGTCCGGTGGTGCGGGGGTCGTATCTCCTTCTTCATACCCATGGGAGTCTATTAAAGAAATAAAAAAAGCCAACCAAAACACAGACACACATGTTTTGCTCTTGCCTTCAGTGACGGCAGGATTTCAGCCCCAGAACTGGGGAGCTTTGGGAGGGTGCCATTGGCGGTACTCCCGGGTATCGGCTATGCAGAACCAACCATGGCCAGGGTGGTCTCACCGCGCCGGGGCAATGCAGGCTCAAGAGCTCAAATATTGCTAAGGAGCTCCCATTTGAAGCAAGCTGTTCGCTGAAAATGTGTTTGAGCTGAGAGCAGACCAGGGGCAATCTCCTCCGCTCTGGGTTATTCTCACCTGGGAAGCGTCTTCTGCAGAACATCATTCTGCAAGAAGGGAACCACAGAATTCGGTTAATCTGGTCGTGGTAAATATGGAGGCTGGTCTGGAAGACATATAGAAAAGTGCAAGTGCCGGGGAGCAAAGCCAAGCCAACGCCTCTGCTAGGGACAAAATAATGCAATAGTTGGTCTTGAGACACCTCCTTTAGCATTTTCTGCAGTAGAGAAACACAACTGTGTCTCTCTCACTCACTGCTGCTGAAGTGCAACTAATGACAACCCTCCCTGCTTCCCAACAGGTCCTCATTAATAGTCTGTTTATATTTCATGTGATACTGATTTTTAAATGTGAATACTTGCCAGCTGACGCAGGGAGACTGCAGGAACCGTTCCTAGAGGATTATGTGCCACAGTCTTCTGGATGTGCAGGCAACCTTTGGGGTTTCCTTTAGTCCTTTGCTCCTCCAGAAATCAGTTTTGCTTCTGCATTTGTCAGATGCCCACCCAGCCCACCAGCCCCCCCAGGGAGGGCAACCTCGCCTCCACACTGGGACAGAAATTCCCAGGTTGGGGACAGAGGAGCCTTTTGGCTCTCACCACGGTGGCTGCAGGGGCCACAAGTCATGATCACCGAATACCTGCTGGCGGTCCCCAAAAACACCAAGCCTGTGCCAGGAGGAGCAAGGAGCAGCGCCTGTGCAATACGGCTGCATCAGCTCACGTAGCAAACCCACAGAGCCCATGAGGAGCAATAACCCCACAAAATAGTTTCTTTCCCAGAGACTGGTGGCCCTAGGTCACGTTTTTGGGGCTGGGGACAACGTTTCAGTCCTCAGCTGCAGTAATGCGAGTTTCCAGTCTCCGGGGAAGCCACTGCCGCTCACGTTGAAGCTCATTGCGTCTCGTTCACACTCCCAGCTCCGCTCTGCAGGGGAGGGAAGGGAAGGATGAATTTTTCCCTTCTGATTTCATTTTAGTTGTTTCCTGGGTATTATTAGGAAACTCAAAACAAAACCAAACCCTGAGGAACTTAGCCACATCGGAGTACCTAAAGGAGAACAAAAAGCGTGATTCTTGCCAACACTGGAAGAGACACAAAGACCAACACCAACAAAAAAATTAATGAGTTCCCACCCCTGCAGTCCTTGTAGGTTGTAATTAGTCTAAAGCACGATCATTAGCACTTGCTTCCTCAGCAACCAGAACCTTGCTTTGTGCCCACATTTGCAAACACACATTCACTTTCTTCCACTCAACTTGCAGAGGACCTGTGGAGTTTGTAGCATCAAGGAAGCGAAGTCAGGATGCAGCTCCTAAGATCGACTGATGTCTAGTGAAATTTAACAAGAGACTACTTCAAAAGAAAAGGCATTACACTTTTAACGCATTCCTTTTCTGGTTTAAAGTCTGTTCCCTTTAGGATTTTCCACTTTCATGAGAACTCTTGGTTCTGGTTTAAATGTAAGCCTCCAATATTTCTCCCAGCTCCAACCCGGCATATCACAGTCCTACGCAGGGCTGGGAGCATCTTCCTACAGATGTGCCCGTGGTCTCTGGTCCCTGCCTTGCCCCATGTCCCCAGCACCCTCCCCAGTCCCCTTCCCCTCCGGTCTCGCACCGTGTACCTTCGCTCCTTCCCACGACTCCCACCTCCCCGGCAGGACCAGGGCATCAGATGCCCATACCAGGTTCGGACATGTCACCCTGCTCCCCAGGGGTGTCCAAGCCAGCCCAGTCACATGTTAAGCAGAGTAATGTTAACCCCTTTAAGTCATATTTCAATTACAGTTCTTTTGGATCAATATTTTTTAACTTACTCTTTATTTTCTCTCCCTTTCCCACACTCCCCTTTCACCTTAACTCATTGCTTCAGGTTGTCCTCATTAATTTGAGCTGATAACTCTGCACCTTTATTTTGACATCAAATTGGGGTGTTCATAAAACAGGACTGGAGTAGCTTTGACATTATCCTGACATGATAACATGATATTTGCAGCTTTCCACTGACATTTTTTTAACCATTGTTTTGACATTCAGGTACTGTCACCCTCCTCAGTTTGACATCGCAATTGTAATGTCATCTCCACAGTGGCCTCTGCATTGACATTATCATCAAATTAGCTTTACGATCAGCTGAAATATCAAAGGGGAGGAGAGAGAGGTTGGCCCCAGCCCAGGCAATCTGGATTCAGGGYGGCAGAAGTCACTTCCAAAAGAAGGAAAGGATGTGGACTGTATGCATTGAGGAAAACCTGGATGGTGGGAAAGAAAGTGAGCACTCGAGGGGTTTTGCACTAGAAAAAAATAGGCAAAAAGCAGGCRCGCGCGTGCACACACACGACTACTCAGAATACTTCAGGTTAATTATAATAAAAATAAACAAGAAAATAAATAAGTCTGCTTATTTTGCCACTTTCTTTACGCAGCACTGCTTGGCTCTGGAGAGACGTCCAGCTCCGAACTCCTTGCAGAGGCTGCCGCGAGCTGAAGGCGTGGGCGCGCAGTTTGTGGGCTCCGGGGCTATTAAACTATTTAGAATCAGTCTGAACTCAGACCAGACGCTATTATAAACACAGATGTTTTTATAACCTAGCTGAAAAGTTAATCATCCTATTAATGCCTATTTCTGGGCATGCCGCAAGTCAAGAGATTACAGCCTTTGAACAGCAGCTGTAGCGGCTCTGAGCGAGCGCCCACCCGGTCGGCTCGTGGGAATCCAAAACAAACCCRGTGGGACGGGGCGGAAAGCTGAGCTCTGCCGGGCGCTCCTCTCGTTATGTGCATTAATAGCCTCCTCGCTGGGCTGGCTGACACAGCCCAGCAGCTGTCTGCAGCCGCCCCGCTCTCCCCGGGCAGCGCGGGGCTGACATTTGCAAACGTTCAGATGCGCCGGGATTTCAGGAGACCTCACGAATCACCCGCCACGCTCCACCGGGAGCGCCGGTACGGATCGGGATGGACGACAGCAAACCCCTGAAGGTCCGGCTGACGTTCTCCGTGATCCTGGTTGGCATCTCGCTCCTGTTTGCAGCCGTAGTGACTGACCACTGGGCCGTGCTGAGCCCCAAAGTGGAGAAATATAACGCCACCTGCGAAGCGGCTCATTTCGGGCTATGGCGACTCTGTATAAAGCGGATTTTTATGCAGGAGCAAGGTCCCAAAGAGAAGGGCTGTGGGCCGATAAGCCTGCCAGGAGGTAGGTGACCACCCACCAATGCATGGGAGAAAGTACCAGGCGGTCATGCCAGGCTTTGCTTAGGAGGTTGCAGGAGGAAAATAGGGTCCGTGTTCCCGTGGCACTTAATTTGGCATGGGGCTGCATGGGGCTGTTTTCATGTTGGTCTGCAAACACACCTCGTTGTCATCCCTCTTGCTGTAAGTGTGCGCTGTGTTGCCTTGTACGTCTACTTGTGACCATATTTGAGTCTCCTGTGCRACAACGACAGTGGCGGGGAGAAAGGGAGGAGGATCAGACACAGTGGAAATCACAGAGTGAAGTTGGGATGGAGGAAATTTTGCTGACATCAGCCAAGGGTCCCACAGCACCCAGGCACGCTGACGGCAGCAGCCAAGAAAGAGGATTTATGGGTCCACTATACATAGCTGGATCTTTAGGATTTCCAGATCCATATAGCTACGAAGGAACAGCCTGTTCACGGCTGGCATTAGGTTATCTCCGAGCTATTTCCCTCAGGGCAGGGAGGAACAGGGACCTGCAGTATGTTTTGCCAACTTCCAAAAAAAAAGTCATAAACTGAGTTTGAAGAAATTTCTCAATGACTTACTGAGCCCCCTCACCTCTCGGCGGAGGCAGCCTGGTCCCACGCACGTCTCCATCGTGGGTTCCTCCAGCGCAATCGATAAAGAGGGCGGCGGGGGAGCGGGTATGGCTGCTTTCCGGCAAGACCGTTACATTCCCATGGTAAAAGCAGCTCATTATGTTTCTGCTGATCGCAAAGTCAGCAACATTCATGCCGCGTGCACTAATACATTCCCTCCGTGACTGAGCTACGCTGCTTTTTCAGAAGGCTTATAGGGTACTGGATGCTTTCCAGAACAGAAATAACAGGATTGTCTTCATGTTAGACTCGCTACTTGAAATGAAATATATACGTTAACATATATTTGAAAATTTCCTGTGAAAAATCTTCCTGCCTGGGCTTACTGTATCTTCCCTGTATTACTGCAATTCTTTATCTCTTTGGCGAAATTACATGTTCTGAAGAGAGGAGCTCAGCCTCAGCGTTTGGATCTGCCTCTAACCAAATTTGGGACTGTGTCATCCRTATGCTTAATGTCTCTCGCGAAGGTATTTACATGCCTAGAAACATATTCCTCACTGTACGCCTTTCCTTGCGTGCGGAGAAAAACTCCCACAAAAGGAAAAACAATAGAAATTGGTGGATAAACACCAAAATTGCACAACTGCGGGGTAAATATAAAACTCATAAATATCCAGCTGTCTGCAAAAAGCAGATTTGCAGGCAGGGCAGCACGAAAGCAGCTACTATCTTTGACAGACATCAGCATGTGCTTGCACGGGCATTGAATCACGTCCCAGTGCTGCCGTTCTGCTGGGCACAGCGAACAACCGGGTGACGATGGAGGGGCTGAGCCACCCACCCCACCCCGGAGGTGGTTTTCCAGTTTTTAAAGATATTTGGGAATTTGGATGACATCCTGCGTCGTAATCAGCATCCGAGGTTTCAAAGGGCAAAATTTGCACCTCAATTATAATATAAATATTTTAATCCCCATTTTACTCACACCAGGAACACAGCGTGGGGTGGAGGGAGAGAGCGCAGCCCCCGCGGATTCAGGCTGCTAAACGATGCTGCGTCCGCACGGCTCGCGTTAGATTGATTTCACACTTCTGGGAAGAGATGGCGGCAGGGAAACACCGGGGTTGTGAAACCTGCGGCAGTTGAGAAAATGTGAATGAACAAACGTGCAGTAAAAGAGCAGATGTGGGCACTGGTTTTCCTGAAAATCATGAGATATAACCAGACATTACTGCCAGGACTGGAAAAGAAACATAAGAATTTATGACTGCATTAATAACCATTTACCAGTCACTCCCTGAGGAGGAAATGGATGGCATGATTAACATTATTTATTAGGTTTTGAGCTCAGCACAGTGCAAAATGGGGAGGATGACTTGGCTCGCAGTCCACAAAGCGGGGCTGTGATTTAGGCAGAGCTTTAAAATTTTACAGCGCTCTTCCGAAGATGTTGACAAATTGGAAAGGGTTCAGCRTCCTGCTGTAAGAAATAAAAAGATCAGGGAGATGATGGCTGTTAAAACTGGGCAAATTCAGATTAATACTGAGACATTTTTAACTGTGGTCAGTGGGCACCGGGGCAGTTTACTACCGGCTGTCAACTGAGTTCACCTTCGCTGCCAGTAACTCCAGTGTAGGTGTTGTCCGACAAAGTGGGCTCTTGCGCGCCTGCGCCTGGGCAGCAGCGGGGATGCTCTACAGCCTGCGTGTGCTGCCAGCAGGTTAAATAGGTCCTTGTAAATATGGGAACCTGAGTTCAGGCAACTGGAGAGGAAAAGCGCTCGAGCAAATGGGTTATCAGCAGGGCTGTCTTGTTCCCCGTGTCCATGTAAGAGACTGACTCTGCAAGACCGGTATGAAGTTGAACTATTTGGAGTTGCCATCTCCAAAACTCAGCGTGTGTCAAAGGCTTTCCCCTGGCTTGTTGGCCAGGTCAGAGCCCAAGGTCCGGCCCCCTCCACCACTCAGCCCTCACCTTAACACCTCCTCTAATCACAGCAGCAGGTCCTGTCTCCCAAACTTAACACAAGTGGAAACCTCACATTAAAATCCAGGTTTTTCTAACCATCCAGCCTGCCACAAAACCCCACATGCTAGTGTCCATCTAAGGTTCAAGAGCAACCTTGACAAGCCCATCTCCAGGCTGTCACTCCAAYGCTCATGGGTGACAGCTGCCACCTGAAACTCTGCGTGCTCCAAACATCTTGTGGCCTCTCTGCCTTTTCTTCCCCCGTGAGGTCTCCATGTTGCAGACCCCCAAGTTTCAACCATAGCTCAAGGCGATTGCATTTTGACTGCGTCCCACGGCTGCAGTAGCTGCTGTCCAGCCCCGTGGCGGTGAGCGGCAGGAGAGGTTGACCCTGTATGAGTAGAGGAAAGATGAATTGGCCTATTTGGCAACGCACAGCGGTCATCCAGGAATGGTAGCTCTGAAGGGAAGGGGCCAGGAGGGCTGTAAGGGTGGGTGACCCGGAAGGGGGAGGACTCAGTGTGATAAAACTGCACGTTACAACCCTGAAGTTCACGTGAGCCTTAATGACCACAGAGCCCCTGGACTGTTCCCATCAGCACACTGAGGTGACCTTGTGGCAGAGATAATGCAATTAGGGGTGGAGAGAAACAAAGATTGCCACACGGTTTTCATCCATTATAAAACCCATTTTAAATCCTATCCATTATGTAAGGGTGGTGTGACACAAATGGGCTCTCCTCTTATTCATGATGGCACCAGAGAGGTATTGAAGTGCCTCAGTTCTCTTGAATAACAGGGAGCCTTGTTGAAACGGATATTCCCAGCTCAGCAGAGCACCGAAGCATCTTTAAACTGAAAACAATATAATCACTTTACCAAAAACAATCTAGTTATATTTTCCCAGAATAAACGCATTTTCCAAAAACACCCCCCCTATTGCTAACCGACTTCTGTGATAACCCCATTTATTGTACCTTGGCAGAGCTTTGCTCTAAGCCACACACACAGAGGCAGCTCCTTTTCCTGCAGACAAGTCCATCTCCAAAGGAAGGTTTTGTGTGCTCGCCCGCTGCTGAGCCTTCACGGACCGGAGGGTGGACTGGGCTGGTTTGGCTCACCTGCAATGGACAYGAAGCTGTGCTGTGTCCCCCATCACACCACGTCTGGATGGCTTCACCTTGGGCTTTGTACAGGCAGCACACCTGGGGACTCCTTTGAGTTCAGCCTTTTCAGAGAATTAATCAAAAGCCAAACCAAACAATCCAAGATGAGGTGTCCCAGTTTCATCCCATCTCCCTCCCCTCCCACAGGAGCCAAAGGATCCCCAGGCTGGGATCACCAGACTAGATGCTCAGCCTCAGCCACCTCTCAGTCGCTGGCAGAGGCACGCAACCTCCGCTCTGGGGCTCAAAATTTGCAATTTCAGTCATAGAGGTCTGAGTTCAAATATGTTTCCTCCAGTCATTTGCAAGGATAATAAAGAAAAGGTCAGGAGATGCCAGAGCTGAACATTAACCTAGTCTCCAGCAAGGAGAAGCTGCAGATGAAATAAAAGTCAGCTTATAAAACTAAGCAGATAAGAGCATCTTGAAGGAATCTTCCACTAACAGGCCCAAAACCGCGGCTTTACAATTACCTGTCTCCTGGGAGAGAGAAAATAAATCCTCCTTGAATCAGCAACTCCAATATCTGCCATTTGCATGGCAGAAAAAAAGCACAAGAACCAACAGGTAACATACAGTACTCTGGTATCTTCTTGCCACTAGAAATGAATGCTGTAAATAAACACCGAAATGCAGTATGTGTCCCCAGGCAGAAACCCTGCATGGTCCTGCACCCGGGACCTGGCTCAGGCAACCTGCGCTGTAGCAGCATGTCCTGGCCCAGACACTGGAGAGGACCATAAAGTCCTCCCAGGCTTTCCCCCAGCATCTCCTGGAAGTTGGTGCTAACTCCGTTATTTGACGGACAAGAGATGCTGGTGTTAACCAAGTGGCCCCTCGCCGCAGGCAGTGCCTGTATTTCGTGCAATCTTGGCGTGATTTCCCAGTCTGATGGGAGTCCAACCTGGGGTGCAGGAGGGGTGCTGGGGCAGGCGCTGAGCATGTCCTCTCCAGCCCAGCTTAGCAGAATAGCGCAATCAGAGCTGGCGCTGCTCAACGCGTCTCTGCGATTGCATGCTTCCAGCCAAATTCCTGGCGAGCAACTGTTCTCCCAGCTCCGCGCCCCTTCAAACCTTCAATTAAATCAGTTATAAATAGCGAGAACACCCTCCGCCCTAACCCTGCTGCTGCCAAAGCTTCAAGTCAGCAGGTCCTCACCAGACCCTTCCCCATCCCGCTGAAAGCCTCCCGTGTATCTACTGACAGCAATGACATCTCTTTGCTGGCTAACTCTCACTAGGCTGAGTACGAAACAATATCGTGGCCATTGAGAGACTCAGCTACCAAGTTCCCTCCTCCCAGTATCCCCCGCCCCACGATCTTGATCCCTGTTCACTTTATAACCCCTCTATAAATATCCCATGTACATGGCAGCGTGCTCACGTAAAGTCCAGATAGAGGAACTTCATAAAGTTCCCACTATCTAACTCTGCTACCTTATCTAATTAACTTAGTAGACTGCTCTGATGGGAGTGAACTTTGGTAAAGCCTGGTTGAGTGAGAGCCTCTTTGCCCTTGAGGCGTATGGCTTTGATCAGCCTTCCCTTCCTTGGACAACTCTGCTGCTTTTGCCTTGTTGGTCTAGCAGCCAAAAAAAAGCCCGCAGTGTCCCTATTATAGTAAAACACCACGTGTTTTGCTGCATTGCAGCAGCCTCATCTCTGGGACCCCCATGCATGGTGACCTCCCCCCCATGCAGCAAACTCCCCTGGGCTGCTCCTCCCTGCCAGCCGCTGCCACACAGGGGTCTCCGAGCTGGAGGAGGGGTGAGCTGGGAGGGAGAAGGTGGATGAGGACACTCCATCCTCCTTTTTTGGAGTCCAAGGGTGACCCTCCTATGGCCAATGGGGTGATGCCACTACGGAATGGGTTGGCAGTGGCGAGGGGAGGYGAGCTGAGATACCAGCTCAGCTGTGGGCACGGCAGGTCTCGTCAGCAGGAAATATAGCTATAGGAACGTGTGATGGCCAAAGACAGAACGAGAAAAATTATCTGTAATTCATGTTTTAAATAGATGAGCAATCAGTGTGAAAAGCTCTCGGAGGAAGCAGCCCACAAAAGGTATCAGAGGGGGCTTCAGCCTTGTCCATGCTGGAGCCGGTGGCCTGGCACACGTGTGCCACTCATCTGCCCCCAAATAAAACAGATCCAACTCCAGTTTCTCTGTGCTACCAAGGGTAGGCAACCTTAAAAACATTGCAAGTTTCATACATCAATAAAAAGCAAATTCAGTTTTACTACATTTTATCAGAGATTTCCAAGCACACTACATTTCCTTTTCTCTTTCAGAACACAACTGCTCCTACTTCAAGCACTTCACACCAGGACAGAGCTCGGAGATATTTGAAGTAACCACCCAGAAAGGTAAGAATGATCCTGAAAAATATTTTCCTAACTGAGGTGCACACAAGATCTAAGGTAAAGGGGTCCCCAAAATGAGGTTTCAATCCTGGTTCCACTGAAAACAGGAGAGGAATTTCTATCAGATAGCACCAGCTGGGAAAAATGTAAAAAAAAAAAAAAAAAAACAAACCTGAACAAGGTCAAATGCCAGCTTCCTGGGAAGAATAATTTTTATGTATGATCACACTCATAAGTGTGATTTTACTCAAAGTTATCCCACAAATATGTAACAATGTCAATACACATGAAAACTGAAAAAAAGTCTTTTCAGCATAAAAATGGCTTTACAACGGCGGCACTAGCCACGACAACCTGAGCCTTTCCCATCGAAGGAAGAAGACGTTAATAAAATCTAAATGAATAAATCATACCCCAAGCAGAGTCTTGACCCTGAAAAGAAGTACCGAGGCTCTGTGAAGACCATTAGGAATTTTATGCTTCATATTGATTTTATATGAAGGTCATGTAAAAACCAGAGCTATCAATGGAAGGTCGGAACAGAGATCCTACAAAGACACGTGCAGTCAGTGTTTACAGAGCATGGATTTTGAAAATAGTCTTTCACAGACAAATTTCACATTTCTAATAAGTCCCTGATAAAGCCAAATATTTTTAGCACTCATTTAATGTGCTCCTCTCTCTTTCTCACCCTCTCATTAAGGACAAATTCCTTTCTAGTTTGCCACACGACATATTTTGCTGTGGAGTAAATGAGCTGATGACTACATTACCCACATTAAACAATCTGCTTTGCTTCCAGYGGAAATTATAATGGTGGAAAACTCTGCACACAGGTTTTCTAAAAAAGCAGTTTCCTAAGACAGGAACGACAGGGAATTTTAAGCGGATAGAAGAGCACGTATCTGAGCTACCTCCTTTTGCTCATTTATATACTACATCAGTTCCAGCCACCCGATGTTAAAAACGTACCCAATGCCGCCTTAGTCATTTCAGAAAAAAAATCAGGAGGAACTTCTTTCCTTGGAAGTAAAAGAAAAAGCTTAAGCTGCAGCAAAAGATTTTACATCGAAACGAACTCTTTCAGGCAGTTCTAGCACATCGTAAAGAGAAACATTAAGGAAATTATAATAAAACATTGGTATGAAAAGCAATGAGAACAAAGAGCGATCTGCTGTTCCCTTTCGCAGAAATAGGTACGTTTTGATGGGAGCTAATTAGTAACAGGCAAAAAAATTCTTCATGATTTTGCCTGGGAAGTATTTTTTTTTAAATGGCTTGAAAGGCAAATATCATCAGGCACTGTGATGTTCACGCATGGCTACATGTGTTTAATATTAAACTAATCTGAAAACAAACGCAATATGTAAACGAAGGCCTGAATTATTCAATTCGCAATTCTTCCCCTCCATTCAGGCACTGAACTGTGCTTCGGCTGGGGGAAGTGTCCAGCGCACACCTTAGCTGGCTTAGCAAAAACCAGGACATTTTATGGAGGGTTTAATCCTATGCCCTGAAGAAGCTGGGTTTTCACAGAGCTGGAAATCATTGTCTTAAAGAAGAAAAAAAAAAACCAAACCAACCAAACAAACAAACAAATGCTACGCAAACATTTCACCTTTGGCCTCCTGCCTGCTTTGCCTGCTCGGATTTTGAGCCCTATGGAGCACACAGCTGTCTTTCTGCACCGGTACAACATCGGCACCATGCACGGGGGCCTTGTCRGGGCTCTGCAATACAGATCGGGAATAAAAATAGCAAAGAGCTGTCTATTTACTCTGAGAGCAGAGCGTGGAGTGATGGAAGAAATGAGAGCGCGGAGCCCAGTAAGGCTTCAATAATAACATCTACGCAGCAGAGCTAAAACGACTCCAGCCCAGAGCTTCATCAGACCAATACAGGTGCCATTTGCTCTTTCAGTAAGTGTTCAGAAAGCGTTTCCCCCTCCTGCTCTGTTTTTACACCCTTTGCATTCAAAAGATACATGGCCAATACTTTCCCCTGCTTTTATTTGCAGAAAATATTCAATTCACCAGAGCCACCTCTCCGCAGCAGTGGGAGGATACGTATTTATTTCTCGGCGTGACCTACTGCAAAGTCACAACAGCTGATGGGAGCATGCTCAAAATTTGCAGACATTTGCATTTTTTTTGGTGTTTGTTTTGCTTTGGCAGAATACAGCATTTCAGCCGCAGCCATTGCCATCTTCAGCGTTGGCTTTGCAATCATCGGAACAATCTGCATCCTCTTATCCTTCAGGAAGAAGAGGGACTATCTGCTGAAGCCAGCATCCATGTTCTACACCTTCGCAGGTAGGAGGCTCGGTGCTCGCGTACTTGCGCTCAGTTCATAGGACAACACAGAGAAACTTAGATAGATCCTGGGAGGATGGAGACACTTCTAAAAATGCCCTAAAAGTGGCATTTTCTTCCTAGCCACAGGCAGGCTACAAATCCCTATGTGGTGCTCCAGCTGAAGAGCTCTGAAAATGTCCTGCTCAGCAAGCCTTACCCAGCAGCTTGTCTGTATTTTCTCCAACTACCTTTAAAAGAGACATTTCTAACATATTCAGTTCTGGCCCCAGTCTAAGCCAGGGATATACACCATTCTATCTCATTTATTAAGACTCAAACCAAGAAACAGCTGATCCAGACCCAAAATACACAGCTGTCTCCCAAAAACACGACAACTGCATTTTCACATGAGCTAGTAATACCTTGACATGCCACAATGACTGAAAGACAAGAGGTGCAAATCGTCACCTCAATAAAACTCTTCTTCAACCTTTGGAAAAGCTCCCTGAGGAATGCAATCATTATTCCTCCACCACTTTGAGTTTCCCATCCAAGCCTGCCTAAAAGCTCACACTCAGCAAGTCACCGGCTGACTCGGATGGCCTGGGTCATAGCAGAGCTCTAAGCAGTTGCGAGCGTTGGTTCCCTCAAACAGTCGATGACTCACCTGTGAAGCTCACTGCAATTCCTGCCTGCAAAAAGACAGATGAGGTGGTTAATTAAGGATGCAAAATTGACAGCTGGTTATTCAACCCACTGCTCCTATCTTCCTTCAGGTCTCTGCATCATCATCTCTGTTGAAGTCATGAGACAATCCGTGAAGAGGATGATCGACAGCGAGGAGACAGTCTGGATCGAGTACAGTTACTCCTGGTCCTTCGCCTGTGCCTGCTCCTCCTTCGTCCTGCTCTTCGTCTGCGGCATCGCCCTCCTCCTGATCGCGCTGCCTCGCTTCCCCCAGAACCCCTGGGAGACCTGCATGGATGCGGAACCGGAGCACTGATGTTCCCAGCACCCATGAAAAAAAACCAGAAACCCTTCTGGAAAGATTTGTATTTTTTAATATGTCTGGGTCTCACTATACAATGTGCACTCCGTTAACTAAGGCATTACTGAACCAAGGCACGTTCAACGGTAATAATTGCTTTGTTTCTTTTTTTTTTTCTCTCTCTCTTTTCTTTTTTCTTTCCTTTTTTTT